>JACEEZ010026025.1:0-67660 GCA_016584305.1 Chionoecetes opilio
GGGGGAAAATTTGGGTGGGGAGGGTGGGGTTTAAATGGGTGGGGAGAGGTGATGAGTGGGGGGTGATGGTAAGGGTGGGGGTATGGAGGGGGGTAGTGGTGATGGTTAATGGTGGGGTGGATGGGTTAAGGTGGGAGGATGGTAATGGGTGGAGGTGATGGGTAATGGGTGGGGTGGATGGGTGAGGGGGAGGTGATGGGTAATAGGTGGGGTGTGATGGGTAATGGTGGGGTGATGGGTAATGGTGGGTGTGATGGGTAATGTGGGGGTGATGGGTGTGGGTAATGGTGGGTGATGGGTAATGGGTGGGGTGTGATGGGTGACGGGTGGGGTGATGGGTAATGGGTGGGGGGGATGGGTAATGGATGGAGGGTGATAGGTAATGGGTGGGGTGTGATGGGTGATGGTTAATGGGTGGGGTGTGATGGGTTATAGGTGGGAGGTGATGGGTAATGGGTGGAGGTGATGGGTAATGGGTGGGGTGTGATGGGTGATGGGTGGGAGGTGATGGGTAATAGGTGGGGTGTGATGGGTAATGGGTGGGGTGTGATGGGTGATGGGTAATGGGTGGGGGTGATGGGTAATGGGTAGGGTGTGATGGGTGATGAGTGGGGGGTGATGGGTAATGGGTGGGGGTGATGGGTAATGGGTGGGTGGTGATGGGTAATGGCTGAATCTTAACAGGCACAACGATGGCAAGTGAGTGATGGGTGAGTTCGGGAATTATAGTCTCTTTTCTTTAACGAGGCGAAAATTCCGTTCTATCATGGTCTCATGCTTAGAATGATGCCCATGTTTGCCTGATACTATGGTTAAGTATGATAAAATACAACTGAAATTGAGAAGAAGCGTAGTATTCCCTTCTCCTGGCATCAAATATCAGTCAGTAAGCAGCAAGGGGTAAGGATTTTTCACCTCATTAAAAAAAAAACAGAGTATAGTGAGTGAGTGGTAATCGGTGACTGTTATTTTATGCTGATTGCCAAACATGTATCCATTCCTCTTCTGTTGGTTTTGCCTTTTATATTACGTATATGTTCTCTTGTTCTTATCATAACCTAATTATGGTGGGGTGATGGGTAATGGGTAAGTGAATGGGTGTGGAGTAATGGGTAATGGGTGAGTAATTATATAATTATATGTTTTCTTAAAACTGAGATAGCACAAATAATTGACCTGACAGAGAAAAATTTGATACATTTCTGAATTCAGCATGCAAAAAGCACACAAGAACCGTTGACAAAACCTAGACCTGTGAATTGTTTTTCTTCAAAGCAGCCCTGTGTAATTAATGATCACAAAACATAATATAAATGTTGAAATAATAGCACATAGTATTGGCTTGCACTGCGTATCTTGTTCTTCATAATTAATAAACGAGGATGTATGTTATCTTACTGTTAATGACACATATACTTCGTATCACACCCAAAATAAATTACATAAGCTACATGTTGAATATTACACGTAAATTGATGACATTTACGTATTATATCCCATAGCGTATGACTTCGTATATCATTAATTTAAGAAATGCCACATATACATCATCTACATCTTGTATTAGCACTTTCCAGCAAAAGAGATCAAGGTGTGATTGAAACAGCTCACTGCCAACGCCTCTCCTTTTATTTAGAAGGAAGATACTGAGATATTAGGTACTTCGTTGATCCCCATGTTATAAGGTTTAGTAGGGTCCTCGTAGTCAGGTCAGGTAAGTCAGGTGGGGTCTTGGTAGACCGCATGCAATAGTAGTACCGAAATCTCCTCTTCTACAAATGTCAGAGCATTCCCCAATGTTATTATTGCTTGACATTGAATGCGTCATTTATAATTCAATTGATTTTCTTTTGTATTTCTTGTCTTGAACATTTCTTAATTTTCGTTATGTACTCCTACTTTAACATCCCTCCTTCCTTCTTACCTTTCTGCGTTTTAATCCTCCTTCCACGTTACCGTCTTCCTTCACCGCCTTCGCTTCCTTCTTCTGCTCCTCCTCTTCCTCCTCCTCTCACTAAGCGACTTTACTCTCTTCAAATCATCTTTGTTACAAGTCATCGTGTGTACAGTTGTCCTCTTGGCAATGCTGTTATTTACCTTTTGTTATATTGCATCGATTATGTTTTCCTTATTTTCCCTAAATAACAACACTAATTGTCTGTCTGTCTGTTTGTCTTGGTGTCTTATTGTCTGTATGTTTGCTTGTCTTTGTTTATGTCTGGTTTGTTTATCTCTCTATCTCACTCCCTCTCTCTCTCTCTCTCTCTCTCTCTCTCTCTCTCTCTCTCTCTCTCTCTCTCTCTCTCTCTCTCTCTCTCTCTCTCTCTCTCTCTCTCTCTCTCTCTCTCTCTCTCTCTCTCTCTCTCTCTCTCTCTCTTTCTCTCTCTGTATGTGTGCGTGTGCGTGCGTGCGTGCGTGCATTCATGTGTATGTGCGTCCGTGCATGCATTCCTGCAAATGTGCGTGAGTATGTATACATGTATATACGCATACGTGTGTACATTAGCGTTCACTTTCCATTTCCTGCATCCATTTTATCATTCTTTCATCCTTGGCTGCACCTTTTTTTTATCTTCCCTATCTCCTTTTTCGCTCTTTTTTCTATAACTTTTTCAACTGGTTTCACTCGCCTCTCTCGGTTTTTTCTTTCTCTCCCCCTCCCTCTTCCACATTCCAACCATTTATCTCCCACCCTGGAGGTCACTGCCTACAGGCTATAGTGTTACCCCCATCTGTATTGTTATTTCAGGTAACAGGGGTAACCGAGTAAGAATACTTACAAGGTTGGGAATGAGGGGGGTGAGCTCAGAACTTAGGTTTATGGGTAGGAGTTTACCGTCCTAGCCAGACACTTCAAATGGTTTGTTAAAAAAGTGGTCGAGCGGTTGTTTTTATGGCTTTGAATATAAAGTACCATAAAAAAACTAATTAAAAAATTTAAAAATAATATATATTATATATATATATAAAAAAATGGGGAAAGAAGGGGGAAAAGATGGAAGGGTGTGACGCTGACACAAGTGAAAAAGGCCGAGAGACAGAAACCGGAACCGTCAGATCCGGGCCAAAACTATAAGCGCAACTGGCCCGGGGGGAAGAAAGAAGCCCAAAGGACGGAGTACTGAAATGTTTGGCCATTTTCCCCTTTTCCGTCGGAAAAAAGTGCTTGTCACTCGCCCACAGTGTAAATATATTATATATATATTTAAAAATAATATAAAACATAATAATTAAATATATTTAAATATAATAATAATATATATATATATATAATATTATATTTATATATATATATAATATATAATATTAATACATATATATCTGTTTTCACTGGAGGGCGAGGACAAGTCAGTGTTCACGTGACAAGCTACGTTTTATTATATATATATATATATATATAATATATATATAATAAATATATAAAATAATAATTAATATATTTTTAAAATATATAAATAAATATATATATATAAAATATTATATTATAATATATATATTTTAATATATATTTATAATATAAATATATATTTTTAATAAAAATATTATAAATATTTTTATATATATATATTATATAATATATATATATATAAAAATATATAATTTTAAAATATATAAATATAATAATATATTTTATATATATATATATATATATATATATATCGTACACTGTGGGGGCGAGTGAAAAAGTCACGTGTTCCGACGGCAAGGGGAAGGGCCCGGAAAGCCCATGACCCCGTCCGTTGGTTCGTCTTCCCCGGGCCCATTTGGCAGAATTATGAGTTTGGCCGGAATTAAAGGGTCTGGTGTTCATGCTCTCAGGCCTTTTGCATTTGTTCGGTCATCACCTTGGGGCAGAGCGCTGAGATGAACACACACAACTTGGGGTGTAGTCGGGAAACCAGGGCGAGGTGTCTACGTGTGATAAAGGGACACCAGGTTGTTTGTCACGTCATCTTTAAGGCCTTTGCGGATACTTCGTAAAACCAAAACCCCATCAAAGATGTTGCTGCCTCGACAGACAGGCGACACACACCCTACCCTTATTTGAAAAATTATTTAAATTAATATAATCTATAGCTTTTCAGGTCCTAATATCGCTGGTCACCTACCCATATCGCGCCCTCGCGATGGGCTGACTTAGAGCAGTACCAAACCCCTGTTATATGGTACTTGGAGTACGATTTGTTTTTCCCATATTCCCTTTAAGGTGCCATAAAATTAGGGTTTCGGAAAAAACACGCACAGAGGAATCACAATAAAAATAAAAAGAAAAAGGAGAATGATTGAGGGGAAATTCATAAGGAGTTAAGTAAAGGTAGGGGAATCTGACGCGCTTTTAAATCCGGGAGTTAGAAAAAGTGAACTCGGAAAGGCGTTAGTAATATATTGTTTTTAGAAAATTTTTTTTCATTTTTCAAGCATCAATGGGAAAAAATTTACTAGAAAAATTACCAGAAAAAAACCAGGGGGAATGTAGAGGGAATAGTGCGGGTTTGACGGAGCGCACATGACAAGGACAAGAACCGCGAAGGCCCTGACACTTCCTTTTTTCAGTCCGTCGGGGCATATAAAACAAAAAATAAAGGGTTTTTGTGAAAAAAAAATAGTGATGACAAAAAAATGATCGATGAAATATTTCTTAGGTCCCGGGGAGTAAGGGCACAAACACGGGGCCCAAGAAGCATTTTCTGGGTTAGCACAATTTCCAAATCCACCCTTTAAGGGCAGAAAGGCAAAGATGAGGCTGGACAATGAAAAAAATTGAGATACCGGACTTACTTTTTGCAAATAGAAAAATGACCAATCGCGTAAAACGGCAAGTTTTCCATTTTTAAAAAATGAGAGGCAATTTTACAGATTAATTTTTAAATTCACTGAAAAAGGAAACGGTTAAATTTTGATGAACTTCAAATATGTCGATGTTTGAAAGGGTTATGGAATGATATTACGCTGACGTCAGCAAGACTCCAAAAGGGGATAGTAGTGATGAACCCCCGTGGAGTCAAAAAAGGGTTTAATTTAATTTTCCTTTCTCCATATCAAAAGCATGGATAAAGTTGACAGGGAAAAAAGAGAGGAAGTCCCCCTTCCACGCGCGCGTTGCAATGTTCTGTTTATCTTTGGGAGTTAGCATGCAAAAGAGAGTTAGCTGTGCTCCAGTAGGGTAGTTTTTGATTCATTCCATAGAAATAATATGTCGTTTAAACGGCTAGCCTTTTTCATAGTAAATGTAGTTATAACATACAAGGAAGATCTTTACATCATTTCAATTTTGGGGGATTTCATGCAGTTTAACTGTATGGTTTTATTTTTTTGTGATGCTATGGAAGTAGGATTTAAACCTGTAGAAATTCTTTAACCTATTATACCCGTTCAAATACATGGTAGATTTGACCTTACCATCAATAACCCCCCGTTTAGCTCGGTTAAAAACAAAAAAGGCCGGGTAGTGTCTGGGGAAAGTTTGATTGTGTCATTGAGGTAAGTCAGTGTGCACAAAAGAAAGGAATATAATGGTTCTATGATCTTTTTGATCCTGCCCCAAATTTCGATCTCCAGGTACATAGGTTTCTGGGGATTATTTCCAATTGAATTAAAGCTGTGTTCAGTTTCTCCGGGGGCCCCCTAAAAACCGTCCGGGATTAAGAAAAGCAGTAGGGGGGTACGTAACCCCAAAAACATTCCCCCCGGGAGCTCGACCCCAAAGGGGGCAACGAGGGCTCCAGGGTTGAGGGGAAGGGTCCCGAGCCAAAGGGAGAGCTCATGGTGAAAAGATATTGAAGGGGAAAAAATTTTGGAACAAAAACAAGCTATTTGCAACAAACTTTTTGTACCAGAGCGAAGGTTTTAAGACGGTGGGTTAGTTTGGAAGAGTTTAGTTCATTAGTCAGACGGTAGCATTGTAATGGTGCGTTTCACTAAGGTTAAAACAGGGTTGACTGGTCTTTTTTAAATTGCATGTACTACCCCAATGTATTTTAAACCCAAGGGTCAAATACCAAATTTTGACCCGTTTTTATTTTTAAAACCAGGGTGACCCCCAAATTTTGGAGACAATTTTGAGGCCTTCGGGGGACCAATCATTACAAAGTATCTACTGTACGTAAACAGGAGGAAGAACGCTTGTGTTGTTGGGGGGCACATAGCAGCTTTTTAAATTTTGCGTCGTCTTTACACTTTTGGATGTTTGAGAAAAAACCCGTAATTTGGTCTTTGCATAATCATCATATATACAAGGTTGTTGAGGATACCTAGAAATATAAGGGGGTCTTTTTCTAAACCCCCCCAAAAATGTAATACGGGGATTGTCTGTGACTCGCAAAGTACTATTTAGCTAGCTGCTAATTGGTAACCAATCTTCCCCAATTTTTTGTAAGCCCCTGAAACCTGGGCAAAATTTTTAGGGTTTTCCTATTGGTCGCCCCACAAGGCCGTTTCTGGCGGGGGATATGTTTTACAAAGGTTTTACTTTTTTGTCAAAATTTTTCAAAAATTTTATCAGAAGTGCGTGCGAAAACCCGCCCCGTTGTCACTTTAAAAATACTCGAGGTGTCGAGTAGGGACAAAATAGTTGGGTATGAGGGGGCGAGCAAACCGCAAGGACAGTTTATCCTTTTAAAGGGGCCATTAAACTACCAGACAAGTGATCTAACATACTAAAAGGTACTTGGAACCCTGAGGCTAGCGGGGGAAACTGAAGTAGGTTATTGCAATAGCCCATGGGCGTTCCGGGGGGGGATATTTAAAATTAGGCGGCTTAGACACCCCTCCCCTTTTTTGAGGCATTTCAACCTTTGCAATACGCGTCTATGTCTACCGCAGGTCGGCCAAAAATAATTTTACGGACCGCAAATAAGGGTTCGCTCCTTCCCTGGAGACCGGGGAAAAAACCCCATATGAAAAACTTTAATACCAAAAGCAATATGACCCCGGTATCACAAATTGGCAACAGGATCTGCTTTTGAGGCCAATATCTACAAAGACTCCGTCTAAGGACAAACAGAATTGTGAGAAAGGAATGGTTAATTTTTTGGGAAATTTTATTCATCACTGATTCAGGCATATTGACCTTGTTTCCCCACGTCATGTTGACGCTGGGGATTGGGTAATTCATGAATGGCTAAATTTGTAAAACGGGGTTTTCCCACGGATCCCACTGGTACATTCCCAGACAGGGGTGCCACACATTGGGTCGACGGCAGTATTTAAACGTTGGATTAAACTCTTGTAATGTTTGGTACCAGCGCGGAGTTTCGCTAAGGGGTTTCTTCCCTTTAAAAAGTCGGTGACAGCTGGTGACTGTAAATATAGTATAAAAGGCAAGATGTGACAAAAAAAAAAAAGTTTTAATCCCTACCTTCTTTCCCCTCCTTTATACCTTTTTCCCCTTTTCCACCCCCTCCTCCATCGCCATTTACCCCCCCACACATGCAACAAAAGAGGAGGGGCTAAAAGCAAGGAAATAGTCACCGCATTACGACGAAATTTTTTTCGTTAATAACCTTGCCTTTATCTCCCTCGCATACTACCTTTTCTGGGGGAGCTTTGGGGTAACAGCCCATTCTGCACGAGAGGGGAATTTCCCTTTTCCTCGCCCCCTTTAAAAAAAACCCCCCGATGGGTTTTTTTCAGGCGATAAATTGTGGTTTTACTTCTCTTCTCTTCCCTCCTCTCTCTCTCCTCTTTCTCCCCCTCTCCTCTCTCTCTCTCTCTCTCTTTTCTCTCTTTCTCCTCTCTCTCTCTCTCTCTCTCCTCTTTTCTCTCTCTTCTCTTCTTCTCTCTTTCTCTCTCTTTCATCCCAGTCTTAACTTCTCACCCCTCCCCATCACAACTTTAGGCACCCACCCTTTTCGCAAAAGAAAAATATCCCCAAGGATTTTTAAAATGGGGGGTTGAAAGAATGAGCTGCCGAAAATAAATTCGATGTAAAAAAAAGATTTTTGGACATGTTTTTTCATCATTATTATCAGATGTATTTTATTGGGGTTTTTTTTTTTTATATTTTTTTTTGATTATGGAAAAATTTTTGTTTGTTGTTGTTCCCCAGGTTGCTAGCCGAACAGCCCCGAGCTCATAAGGTAAGCCATGGCCTGAATTTTTGTGTTATTGTTGCTGGTGGTGGTGGTGGTGATGGTGGTTATGTAAGTCTTATAATGTTGTTAGAATGCTAATAATGTCAATAGCAGCAATAGTAGATATTGTAACAGCAGTAGGGGTAATACCAACAAGAGAAGGAGGAGGAAAAAAGAACAAGACAGCGATAGTAGATGAAAGTACAAGTAGAAATTCAAGTAGTATTTTTTTTTTCCTTTAAAGATATAACTACAGTGTGTAAAGTCCCTTTCACACATTCTAGAGTAGTGCGCCGAATTGCGGCGACTAGTTACTCGTGAAAATACGTGGCACACTCGTAGGTACTCGTGGATACTCAGTATCAAGTCGTGAGCTTTTCGTGGCAGGGTCGTGAGGTGTGTTGGGTATGCGTGGAAGGGGTTTGAAATTTTGGACCTGTTCAAAATCTGGCCCGCAACGGTCATGATTTTTGGATGCGTAGCGGATGCGTACCCGGGGCCGTAGCTACTAGTATCAACTCGTTGCGACTCTCGCCTATCGTAGGGGACTCTTGCTTATTCGGTCGTGACTCAGCCCCCCCACGAGTTGCCACGCATTGCTACGAGTTTTCAAGTGTGCTACGAATTACCACGACTATCGTAGCAACTCGTGGCAAACACACAAGTCTTAGTGAATCGTGGGCGATTTGCTACGAATATATAAAAGACGTAACTAAAAGGTCGACGAGTAGCTACAAATTTTGCAAGAGTAACCAAGAGTAGCCACGAATTATGTCCACGAGTTCAATCTTTGGCACCATATCATACCAGAGTAGCTACGACTACCAGCATTGCTACGATTAGTCATGCATATAATCACGCATTGATATGAGTAGGCACGCATCTAGCTATATTTGCTACGAGTTGAAAAGATTCCACACGAGTCGCCATGAATTACCAACTCAGCGGCAGGGTTGCAACCCAACACACACATTTACACGCATATAAAGGGGTCCCGGCAAGCGATTGATCGCAGTTTCCTTCTCTGACCTAAATTTACCCCATTCAGCTGTGACCTAAACCTGCCAACCTTTTCTAGGCACAATCATGTCACCCCTTTTTCCCAGAAGAGGCCGATGCCCATGTCGGAACAGCTATTTTCTTCCGAAGAGGGAAGGGACACTTAGCTCGACAGCCAGACCCCAAATTTTTTTACCAATCTGCAACATAACTTGATGCTCGTAATGCATCTCACCATTCAGATTATTGTCGCGACCACCCCCACCCGTCTTATCTCTGTGTCTTACGTCATTATCCTCTCAATGCAATACCGACATGAGCACGCAACACCACAACACACACACAACACACACACAACACACACAAACACACACACACACACACACACAAAAAAATTCACCCATTTGCAGCCTTTTACTTCCTGTCTACATCCCACCTCCTCTACCCCCCCCCCCCACACACATACACACACATCCTTCACAGTCCACCCTAACATGCCCTTATTTATCAGCCTCTCATTCACCACCACTACCTCCTCCTTCCCTTCCCACTAACATATTTGTACCCGAGGGAAGAATCAATAGTAAAAATTGGTGCTTCTATAGTATGAAAACACTAAAAGTACAATAGTATGATAATAATAATGATGCTAATAATAATGATAATCTTAATAAAAAAACAATGATGATAACAACAATAAATGGCAATGAATATAATGATGATAGAATGATGATAAATAGTGGAATATCATGCTGCTCTATGATTGTTCTCAGAAACCTTGATTACACACCCCACACCCACACACACACACACGGGTGCTCCATAGTGTAGTGGTAGCCGAGAAAAGATGTACTGTGGTAGGAGGTGAGTGTAACCCAAAGTTTCCAAAAATGCCTTCATTAATGAGAACATAGACAGTATTGATGTTTACCTCTTGAGATTTGAGCGGTTAGCTTTAAGTGCTAGTTGGAGTAAAGTATTTGGGCAATTAGTTTGGCAGCCCCTACTTCGGGGGTTAAGGCGTTAGAAACTTTTCGGCATTTATCACCAGGGGAAGCTAAGAGCTAAAATGAGGTCAAAGATGCTTGTTAAAGTGTTTTCAATGTACAGCTGAACGCTATAGGAACCAGATTCCGTAATTTAAGTTTTTTAAAAATGAAACGGCTTCACAGTTTGGGAATAACTTAAAAACAGCCTAGAGATGGGTAGAGCTGGCAGAATGTGAGGAAACTTACGAAGATCTGGCAGATTTAATTTTTTAACTGAGCAGTTTTTTGAATGGTTGTGACAAGAGGTTAATATTATTTTTGGAAAAAAACTAAAGTTGAACACTTTGGGCAAGTGGTTAAAATGGCAAAATTGTATATAGTAGCCCAGGAGGTCTCCGTAATCAACGTAAGCAACTAAATCACTATAGGTCAAGATAAAAGGGGCTTACACGACCTGTGAAACAAGTTCGGGGAACTGTGGAAGAAAGCGGAAACGAAAGAGAAAATGTACGTGAAGTGATAAAGAAACCAGCGGTTCGATCAGTTTTGTTGTAGCAGGACTAATCAGCCGCAAAAGACTGTTATCATAGACATGGAGGAATAAAAAAGGAAACTGGTGGTTACAGACAAAAACCGAGAGAAGGTAGCTGCGCAATCAATGAGAAACTGAATGTGTCAGAAGGAACAGTGGAAGGAGTGAGAGCCCAAAGTGTTGCATGATCAAGGATGTACCACGTACTAGTTAAACGATCGCTTGTACACAAGTCGAAGTTCACTGGTGAATGGGTGAAGTTACAAATGGCTAACGGTAATGTGTCCTACCCTGAGGCAGAGATTGCGATAAATACTTCATACTTTTCTGGTACAATTTTGGGCAGCATGCATGAGGACACCAGTGTATGGACCTTGTTTTTGGACAGATTGATGGTGCTATTGATGGTAAAGATGTAAAAGTTAGTGCAGCGGTAACAAGACAACAAAGTCGGGAACAAGGAGGCAAGAAGTCACCAATTGAAAGTAAAGGATTTATGGAGGGTGTATAAAATAAAGATTTTAAGATTCAGCAACAACGGGGATAGTACTCTGGATAACATAAGAAGATATGTAGATAAGCAAAGTGTTTCATAAGTCAGATCGAGAAAGTCATTATTTTGTAAAGAAACAAAGGATTTTGTACCGTAGACTTAAAGTTGATGGTTGTGTTGTGTGAGCAACTCGTTGTTCCACGAGATTTAAGAAGAGCTTTTATGAAGTTGGCACACTCATCAATGGACATTTAATGAAAAAAGACACTGGCTGGGATTCAGCCCAAAGTTTGTATGGCCTGGTTTTTTTCTACTAATGGGGCTAGGTATTGTCGCTCATGTGATGAATGTCAGAGAACGGTGGAAAAGGGGAAGATTTTTTTTTTTTTTCCAAGTCAAGTTAGGCAGAATCCCGATTATAGAGGACTGTTTCAAAGGGTGGCAGTAGACCTAGTAGTCCAGTCCCAATGTACAAAAAAAAGGCTTTCTTTGGGAATTTTTTGGAGATTTGCACAACTATACATTTTTAGAAACTTTGGGACCTTTCTGAACCAGGAAATCAATGCTTCCCATTTTTTTCTATCATAATATGGCGGCCAGCTTGGATTTTCAAAATGGCGGACATTTTCGCATGGATTTCACGATATCTTGCTGCTAATGGTGGTAGACATCTGATCTTGGTGTCTAAATATACATTTTAAAGGGGCGGGGAATATAAGGGAAAACAGTATTTTGCAATAAATCATTATACTTATTGCTCGTATTCGTAGTCACATACCCATGATTGCCTCGTGGTAATTGTTTAGGTTTTGTCCATTTTACTCAGCCCAAAATTTATTCACTTGATCTGTAGCTGCCATGGAAAGTACTAAAACAATCATACAGTACTCCTATTGTAATCACAACAGAGCTGGCATGACATATTGATTTAATTAGGACAAGACAAAAAGTGAACAATGACAACGTACAATGATGGTATGTGACTACGAATACGGGCATTAATCAAGAAAATGTTCAAAAAGTATTCTCGGCACAGTAATAGTACATATATAATTAATTGTCACTGTCAATCTCATCATCAGAATCACAGTAGTTGTACAAAACCATCATCGTCATTGTCACACTGTGCGCTGCACAAACACATATTTGTGCAAGGTAAGGCCTTGGACTTGCACAGCAGCGCTGGGAGAGCAGTCTTTTTTGCAATGATATCTCACTATCTCCAGAAGGGCCTTTGGGGTGCTGGGGAAAGGCTTGTGGCGTTGGTTTTAAAGCTGGCCATCATCACCCTTGTGATACCCATTCTGAAGCGGGTCCAGCAGTTTCCTGAGGGGGAAAAGAGAAGCCTGACCCTAGATTCGTGCTTGCACATGTGTCCTCATGATGTGCTGCTTCAGGCACCCATTGTAGGTGGCAAGCTTGTCACTTTCTGCCAGTACTTGCAGAATAGGTGCAGCGTGGGATCAGGAATGCTTGAGATCTGAATGCCTGACAAGACCTGAATAACCTGGGAGGGACCCAGTACAGTATCAAGACAAGAGAGACCAGAAATCAAACACATCATGATGAGTCGCTTCTTGTCACATGACCAGACAAAGGCCGATCTCACAGAGTATCTGGCTCAGAAAGCACTGGACTACAAACAAAGATTCGTCCCAGCTGATCATCACATCTGCCGCAGGCCACACAAGAAGCAACAAGGCTGTCGGTCAATTCCCTCACAACAACCACGGGGAAGCAGACACGCTGATGATAAACCTGGGAGCGCTGCAACTGCCCACTCCTCAAGGAGTGTGGAAATTGACGTTCTTCTTCCTGATACCGATGTCTTGTCCTGCTCATAGCGAATTATGATGTGCTGCCAAAGAATACCTCAATCTCCATGACTTCAGGGACGCCTCACATCAAGCCAATATGGACAGCTCTGGGACCAGCGAAGGCAAAAGCTTTGCCAGCTTGAAAGCATTCTCTGGGACCGAAAACACTTGTCGCTTTGCACGAAAGGCAACTGACCTAGTTCAAGCTGTTCCTTGATGCTGACGATGACATCATCAGGGCTCTATCCATGCTAAATGATGACACAGGTGTGAGCGAGAATGTCCTGCAAACCTTGGCCAGGTTTGTATCCAGGCATATGTTTTGAAGGGCATTCATGTGATTGAAAAAAATGTAAACATTAATTTCCTGGTTCAGTAGTCTTAAGCTTTATGAGAATGTATAGTTTTGCAAATTTTCCAAAAAACTCCAACGAAAGTACATAAGGAACTGGACTATAGTGGGGCCACTGGAGCCGAAGGGCAAGGGAGGGTTTTCTAAATATGGAATAAGGGGAGGCGGTAGCGGAGTGGTAAGCGTCTCCGACTGGCGTTCTCGGTGACCCGAATTCGATCCCGACGGAAAACAAAACCTTTATGTACCGTCGAGTGGTCAAGAATACCCAAATGCCCTGCCCCTTTAAACTCTCCCTTTCCCAATTGCGAGTGCACGGAGGACACAGGGGAGCGGCATGAGCCTTTCTAATCACAGACGTCACTATAAAAAATCCTGCCTGCGCCACCAGGGCGAGGGCCAACCATCACAGCAGCCCTCAAGTGAACCTCCAGAGACTACCATCCGAGCCCCGGGTCACCACTGCCTACAGGCACTATAGGGAAAAGATGTAAAAAAAAAAAATCCTTACAATAGTGGATTACGCTATAGGTATCCCGAGGCGGTGGGTCTTAAAAACTGTGACACTGAGAGTGTGGCTGAAGCTTTACTAGGTATTTTCAGGAGAGTTGGTATACCTAAGGAGATTCTGTCTGATCGGGGAGCTCAATTTAATCTGGTATGATGCAGGAGTTCCTTAGATTGTTGTCAGTAAGAGGTTTAACCACAACACCATACCCTTTCCATGTGTAATGGGTTAGTGGAAAGATTTAACGGGGTAAATTAATAAGATGCTTAAGAGAATGTGTACAGAACAGCTAGAGCATGGCCGAGATACATCAACATAGTATAGTTGTTCGCCTATCGAGAGGTACCTCAATCAAGTACCACATTTTCTCCCTTTGAGTTGATATATGGACATTCAGTAAGGGGTCCACTCAGCCTGTTGAGGGGTATGTGGGAATAGGAAGAGACTGAAAAAATCTGACGGGGAAGATAATGCGAGAACAGTATATGAATACCTCCCTTAATCTTAGAGAAAGACTGCAGGAGACATGTAGACTAGCTCAGGAAGAGTTAAAAAAGGCTCAAGACAGCTATAAAAGCTAGCAGAAGGTCAAAAGGGGTTAATATTGCTACCAAGTAACAGCTCTAAACTACTAATGCAGTGGCAAGGACCTTATGATGTAAGAAGGAAGGTTAACAGGTGGAACTATGTCCTAAATGTAAAAGGTGTGGAGAGGAAGTATCAATCAACATATTGAAGCAGTATCATATCATGAAGGAGGATGTAAAAAAAGAGAGGTTCAGATGTTGCAGTGGGCAAATGTAGCTGTTGTATTAGATGAAAATGATGATGCTGTAATAGATGTCATACCTAGTTTTAAAGAGGACATAAACCAGAGATATGGTAAAAAGGGTTTAAAGAGTATATTGATCAATATCAAAAATCGATGTTGAAAATGTTCTCAGCAAATATGACCATGTAACAATGATGTAAAAGAACGTAGGGAAAAATTTGCTGATGACATTCTAATACACACCAGTGGACTGGCGTAATCATGTACTTGTGTTAGGAGAGTTTTGGAGATTCTTTTATGTGCAGGATTATCAGAAAGGCCATCTAAGTTTGAAATAGGGAACAACTGTATTTAGTAACTTGGTCATGTGGTAGGACAAGGTGTGTCAGAGCCGTACCCGTAAAGAGTTGCTATATTAGAAATGAAAGTGCCAACATCTAAGAAGGAAAAGAGATCATTCCTCGGTATGACAGGGTTTTTACCGTCAGTATATACCAAAGTATAGTGCCATTGCTTCTCCATTAACTGACCTCACAAAAAAATTGTCACCAAATAGGGTTTGGTTTGGGAAACAGTACACCAAGAATCCTTAATAATCTGACATGTTGAGTCAGTATTATGTTAACCCGTATTAACGTTGGTGGATAACTCGAGAGACTTCACCTGCAGACAGATGCATCTGGTGTAGGAATGGGAGCAGTATTGTTAAAGGTGGGTGATGAGAAGTGGCCTGTTGCCATGCTAGTAGAACATTTAAAGGGGGCTGAAAGAATACTCAGTTATAGAAAAGGAGTGTTTTGCAGTAGTATGGAGTATACAGAAATTGTATAGGTATCTCTATTGCAAACACATACTCTAGAAAACTGACCATCAGCCATTAAGGTATCATATACAGCCAACCTTGAAAAAAGTAGGGTAATGAGAGGAGTATGTCCTTGCAACAGTTCAGTTTCACAGTGTGTGATATAAAAGGGTAGCGAGAATGTGGCTGCTGATTGTTTGGTCGTTTGTGCTGAGTTTCTACACAAACAAAATGTATTTGGGTTTTTGAGTGGGGAGGTATTGTCAGGCTCGAACTCTGCCCAAGTAAAGATTCGAGGTGTTAGTTATATGGTTTGAAGTGGCTGGTGAAGCCACGTGAAGTTAGGTTAGGTTTGGTAAAAGGGAAGGTAAGGTAGGTTAGGTTAGGTTTGGTTAGGTTAGGTCCGACCCTTGACGGGAGGGTGGGGGGTAAACCCATGTAAGGGTTTGCTCAGTAAGACCCCCCCCTCTCCCGTCAAGGGAGGACAGGGGGGGGTCTCAAAAAGAAGAAGGAAGGACGGGAGGAATTTTTACACAGATAGAGAGATGTTAGAAAAAAGATTAAAGAACAAAAATCTTATAATCATCCTAGATCTCGAAAGAATAAATCCCATGCAAATTGTGGGTAAAGCCTTAATAACATTAAAGTTAATGGTTCTTTGATTTTAGCGTCTCTATGGGGTGCACTCTCCCCTTTAAGTTCCTTTGTGGTTAGCAACCATTAGGTTGTGAAGTGTCTCGTATACTCTTTATGTGTACTCACACTTAGTGTTTTTAGAAGGAACATAACCAGTTAGCAACTATCTACTTTTTCAAGTAGTAGCTACATTTTTGTTCTAGGAATTAAACTGTCTGCATTAGTTAGGTGGAAGTCAGAGAGGGTAGGAAAAAAACCACATATAAATGTATTATTTAACAAACAACGGAGAACAGAGAAGTAGCCTGACAACATCCGAGTGTTTTTTTTTCGACAATGCATGCTGTATTAAAAAAGAATAGCAATAATCTCTCTTATATAAATATACCCCATCTTTACCTTTAGCTACTATCAACCCGTTTTGCACAACCTGTTCAGCCCAAGTGGTAACTAGTGCATGATATTTTTTGGGGGAGCTGTATGTTTTACATACATGTATTTTACTTTATATATGCAGAATATTGTAGACATATTATTTTTCATATTACAACACTGAAAGTGAAATGAAATATGGAATCCTTATATGTATATTTCACAATTTACAAGGTGGAGAGTAACTCATGCAGATATTTTCTTCATTTTTGGCAGCATACATGAAACATACGGACATCACAAAAAACATAACATACTTTAATTCATAGAGCTCAAATAAGGGAAGGCTGGCAAATACTCGTACAGTGGAGAGGTTCTCCTGAAGAAAAAAATATTAGTGAGGTAAAAGGGCAGGTAAAACAAATGCTCATAAAACCCGTATTTAAATAGGTATTTCATAATGTATGTATTTAACATAAGTCAAGCATAACGAGAAAACATGTTTTTGAAAAACGCTTGCAAAAAATTGGTAATTAAAACTACATAACAAGACATAACATGGTAACACAATATTCAGCATCGTGCCAACACACAGTTGTTATGTCTCCGAAACATACAAGCCTGATAATTATAGTTACCTATTAGTATGTTCATAATCTATTCATATTCACTTTAGAAAGATCTAAAGTGTTACTTTATAAGTTCACTTATTTCGGATGTCCTTACCTTTCCCGTGGCCTTAGGGAATACATTATAAACATGCTATTGTTTTTTCCTTCTTGTACATATTGCCATAACTCATCAATGCTCTTGTTCAATCATCCTGGCGTTCTTTGGGCTCGGTGTTGTTTAAAGGGCCCGCGAGGAATCCAGGCTGGATCATTAAATTTTAAGCACTGTTATAAGACGGGTGAGGCTAAACACACTCACAGCGTGGAAGGACATGTAAACTTCATGATAGCGCAGGTGACAACGTGTTGTGAGGAGTTCATCCTGCTGGTCTCCACGTGCTCGAATTCCCCGGGCCCGCATACATGCAGACGATGCATTATATGCATACATGCATACATGCGCACACTGACAAAGAGACGCCATCTGACGTCTTTCCTTGAATAGCGATTTGGGTCTGAACGATAATTTAAGTAACCCTCCTCTCCTACACCCGGCCACCAGTCACCTATCTCCTCGCGACAATTTTCACAGGACGTCACCTCCTCGCTCGACACTTGCTCCTCGATCCACTTTATTTTTAACCCACCTCTCTATAATTACCGTCCGGTCAAGCACCTCTTGATAATTATCCTGAAATTTTTCCTCAGTAAATATGTCGCTGGTGGCGGGCTCTCCTCTCTCATAAATTAGATTCAAAGGTGTACTTTTCATGTATAAAAGAAGTTTTATTGTAACTAAATTAATTGTGAGTGTAAAGTTTCGTATAAGGGAAGGTAGTTCGCCAGAATAAAATTTATTGGGAGCGAGCGAAGCGATCTGCTTGAGCGATCCATAAGACCCTGGAAACCAAGTTTAAGCCAAAACGTGTATAACTACTCCTAAATATTGTCGGATTGAGCTGAAATTTGACATGGAAGTAGTGCTGTCAATATCAATGGGGGTCTGTTAAACAAATTTTTGCGTAGAAAAAAACCCTTATGAGTAATTAGCGTAATGCGTTAATTGGCTGGAACGTGGATCGCTGCCACGTTCCCACAAGAACTGAGCCAAAAGCAAAGGGGGCCCGAGACTGGACCCTATACTTGATATAATTTTATTCTATTCGAATCAAGAAAGTATCATCACAGCCGAATAGCTCACAATTTGTATTTGTTCCCCCAGACACAGGTGGCTGACGGTGGCGTAGACTCCCTTTCGCTCTCGTATTTAAAAAGATGGAATGTAGATTTTCTTGTTTTTTTCAATATATTAATTTTTCACAACTTTTGTTTTATTTTCCCCCCTGACCTAGTAATAGGCTACTGGAAGTAGTGATCTAAAAAAAATATATATATATTACGGTACAACGTTTATTTTTTTTTACAAATAAAGGGAAGATAAAAACGCACACACACACACACACACAACACACACACACACACACACCCACACTACGATGACTTTCCAAAAAAGTTCATTCATTCAGTGCTGAGACAAGCTTTGTCGCCACTATTAGGCGATCAGCCTGGGGGTTGGTCGGTATCAAATTTTGGGGGAGAATGCTAATAGTGTTTTTTGGGAAGGTATAAATGCCTAGAGTTAGAAAACATGTGATAGCATTGTGGCAGTGGCAGCTTTATGGAGTTATCCCCTTTCCAAACTGTATATTATATAATTATATAAATATACATACATATAATTTAAAAAAAATTCTTTTTCAGGTGTCGTATTTCATCGGCGAGAGACGGACCGGACGATCGACTGGCGACGTTGGAGACCTCGGGAGACCAACCACTGCCGGGAAGACCAGCCGGCCCGCAGGTCGTGCGTTCAGAGAAAGTCGGGTTTTTGGAGTGGAGAGGTAGAGTAGCAGCCGACTACCTCTCGAAGCTATTGTTGAAGGCTGGTGATGTAGAGAAGAATCCGGGACCAGAATCCGGTGTCGTGGTAGCTGTGGAACTTCAACGTAGGAGGCCTGGAATGTCCGTTAACTGGAAACGCCACAGGCACCCGCCAAGAAACTGTGCATCATACACCAGGCAGTATCCGACGGAGATGAACATTTTGTCAGTCTTCAAAGCCATGCCTCCTGGTTAACCTTACTTGAAGCCGCCAAAGTCAGGAACCATGTCCCCATTCTAGACGTTTCAAAAACGCTTCAGACAAAGAAGTTCCAATTATATTCTATCATCGAAAATGTAGAAGCATGTTCACCATGAAAAGAGACTTGGAAACTCTGAAAAGTAAAGCAGGTGAATGTAGTAGTGATCTATCTGGTAGTAGTGACTGTCCTCCAAAAAGTCTTCCAGAACATCAACACATGAATCAGAGTTTATGCTCCGATCTGCGTATTCTGTAGCAAGGTCAAGTTCAAAAAGCACTCCAATACACGTGAAACACTTACGCTAGCTTCACAACTGAGAGTAGATCAAACACTAAGAGAGAGTGCCGTCAGAAATGCAGACGGCAGGATGATAGCACTAACCAGTAGAGACATTGTTGCCGCAGAGGCACACTACCACGCTTCATGCTATAGGAATTACACTAGGAACAAAGAGGACAGCAATGAGAATGAAGAAGAGAAAGTAACAGATGAATTTATACTGTATCACAAGGTTGAAGGAGAAGCTTACCAAGAACTTTTCGAATACATCAGAGAAGATATTATCCCCAACAAGAGGATTATACCAGTCACCTCCTTGACCACAAAATTGGAATCATTAATGTTGTCTGGTGGAGTTAATCTTCTGAAGGATTCAACAAAGAAGAATATGCACAGAAGACTGAAATCCGAGCTTGGAGGTGCAGTAGAAATATTTTCCGACGACAAGGGAAAGTTGTTGATGGTTCCATGCTGTTTTCTCATTAAAGGATGTTGTCTTGGAAAATCAAAATCTACATAGGGAGCTCAAGCTTTGGAAGGCAAAGTCTACAGATATAAACAAGATCATAGATCAGACTTCGTCACATATCCGAACGGCCATCAAGAAGGACATGATTTTCACCCCGTGGCCATATCATCCGTCTGATGTAGCTACTCATATCGCCATACCAAATGAGTTACAGCGATTTCTGGTCGGGCTCCTCACTGGAGATACAACTAGTACTACGAATAAATCCCAAAGGACTGCTATTCTTGTCGAGTCATTTAGCCAGGACATGATATACGCTGTTACACGTGGGCAGTATAAACCACCAAAAATTTCATAATTATTGGGTGTATTTTGGCGGCCATTTTGGAAAAAGGGAGATAACTCATATAAAGCTGCCACCCCCACAATGCTATCACATGTTTTCTAACTCTAGGCATTTATACCTTCTCAAAAAACACTCCTTAGCATTCTCGCCCTAATTTGATACCGGTGATCAAAAATTCGGACCGGGGCTGACCGACTATATGAGAGAGAGAGAGAGAGAGGAGAGAGAGAGAGAGAGAGAGAGAGAGAAGAGAGAGAGAGAGAGAGAGAGAGAGAGAGAGAGAGAGAGAGAGAGAGAGAGAGAGATAGAGAGAGAGAGAGAGAGAGAGAGAGAGAGAGTAATACAGAAAGAGGAAGGAAGGGTAATAAGGAGCTAATGTGAGGGAAGGAAGCGAAGAAGATGAAAGCGAAAGGGAATGAGAAAAAGGAAGGATATATATCAGAAAATAAGACAAAAGAGACTAAAGGAAGGGAAAGAGCAAGATCAATAGACTTTTAAATGGTGTCTATTAATCTTGGGAAAGAGTAGGAAAGGAAGGAAAGACGCAAGGAATATAAAGGAAAAAAGAGAGCAGGGTAAGGAAGATAAGGAAGGTTAATGAGAAAGATAAGTAGAAAGATAATGGGAATATGAATGAGAGTGTGGGAAGAGGCCCAGGGGAGGAAGGAGGTAGATAGAGAGGAAGGGAAAAATACAGAGAGAGAGAGAGAGAGAGAGAGAGAGAGAGAGAGAGAGAGAGAGAGAGAGAGAGAGAGAGAGAGAGGGGAGAGAGAGAGAGAGAGAGAGAGAGAGAGAGAGAGAGAGAGAGCATGATTAAGGAACTGGAGGTAAAAAAGCGTGAAGGGGATGGAAGGAGGAAGAATGGGGGATTGGAAGGGAGGGAGGGAGGGGGGGAGGAGGAGGGAGGGAGGAGGGAGGAAGAGGAGGGAGGGAGGAGGGAGGGAGGGAGGGGAGAAGGGAGGGAGGATGCATAAAGGAATGATGATAAAAGCTTCACAACTTTCTCTTTGAGTGTCATCAGTGGGAAACAGGAAGTAAGAACCGTTAGAGGTTAAGAGGTCACTGGAATACACCACGTGCTCCATTCAGCTGGAGTAGTGACTCATTCATTAAATGCATAGTACAATGCTGGAGTACACACCCATTCATAAAAGCGTGAGAACCAGGAAGTAAAGTACCGTGAGAGGTCAAGAGGTCACTGTGGGAACCAGGAAGTAAAATACCGTTAGAGATCAAGAGGTCACTGGAGTACACCACGTGCTCCATTCAGCTGGAGTAGTGACTCATTCATTAAATACATAGTACAATGCTGGAGTACACACACATTCATAAAAGCGCGGGAACCAGGAAGTAAAGTTCCGTTAGAGGTCAAGAGGTCACTGTGGGAACCAGGAAGTAAAATACCGTTAGAGGTCAAGAGGTCAAATAAAATACCGTTAGAGGTCAATGAACCCGGAATAAAAGTACCGTTAGGGGTCAAAGGTCAAATGACTCCCAGTGGCTCATCGTCTACTACTGCTCTCGAGAAGTACTATCATCGGAATTGCTTGCGATCTGCTCAGCGTACCTACACTCTAAAGCACAATAGTAATGACCAGCTCATTCGCTCTCTGTGTGATGAAGAGGTGATTATCTCTATTCAGAACACCCTCATTGATGCGGATTCAACCCTGAGTATGGCTGAGGTGAATGGTGAATATCTGTCCATCCTGAAGAGGTACCAGATGAAGATCACGGAATCCACAAACTACCGCAAGTATCTCAGAGGGCACATTTCTGAAAGGCTTCCAAAGGTGCAGTTCGTCAAATCGGTGCGAAGAAATGAACCCGACAACCTCGTCCTCCCTACAGCCGTTAGCAAGGCAATAAAAATTCGGACTTCACTACTGGATAACGACAGCACAATTTTCCAGTTGACGAACACGGCCAACATTCTACGCCACGAAGTAATGCAACACAGAAAGTGGTCCTTCTCTGGCAGCTTTGACGACTTCGAACATCATCCCTTACTTCAGTTCTTCTTAAACATCTTCTATTTGGCCCTCATGTTCTCACCGTGTCGGGAATGCGCAATGAAGAAGTGGACAAAACTGTGGATGTTGCCTCCCAATTTCTAATCCAGAACACTCGGAGTGATCGCCAGGTCATGCACCAGCCAAAGAAGGATAGCGGATTCCAGAAGACTGTCCAGACCATGGAGGTAGTATGAGGTGGAGACGCCCTGAGCCGCGCGGCCTGTGTTGTCTGGTGAAGCCACCGCTCTCCCCCGTCCGCCACACTGTTGTGGGCAATGTCACGCACTGGGTGTCTGAGATACCCATGCACTCTTTCTACTAACTTTTTTACACTGTTTGCATTTAATGATATCACGGTGTATGAAACTATACTTCTGTGTTACTGCTAACCATATATTACATATCATATTATTGCATATTATTGCATATTTTGTCCTTATTACATATTATATCATTACATATTATACATGACATCATGTCCTTAAAACTACATTTTATATATTGAATAGATTTATACATACCACTAAAGAATACTAATTTATTCATCTTAGTCCTACTTTGGGTCCCTTTATTGAATATATATCTGGCGGTGAACTGCCTGGCTGCGTATTTATATCTCACCTGCAGATATGTCTCAGCTACAGCCTTGATCAGTAAAATTAGATGATTACTGACCGGGTCACTGTCTGACATATGATTTTTCAGACTAGAGAAGACAGTCCTACCCTGAAAATCTGACAGGACAAAAGTGGCATGTTATGGTAAACATGAGATGTAGGCAACTTTGTGTATGAATTATCACAGAACAACACTCTCTCCCTGAATTTCTTCTCACATATGAGGCTTATGGCAACTACGTCTCTGGATGGTACTGTTAAATTGCCTTTATTTTTTGCTCTTTCTAATGAAAAGGAAACTGAGAGAGACGGACACAAGTTCCATACCAAAACTCAAGGCAGCTCTCCTAGACGTGTGGCACAACTTAAGTGAGGACAATTTACACACACTGGCTGACTCCTTCCCACAAAGGTTACATCAAGCAATCAAGAGGAAAGGCAACCCAACAAAATATTAGTTGGTGGTAAGTGTTCATGTACATTTTCTGTGGTAATTTTAGGGGGAATATTATGACCTTGTTGCGCGCATGTGTTTACCCGTGGCCACGACAGAACTACACCAACTACTTTGACTTCCACTGTACATGCTACTCACGAGGTCAATACTAAATGAAGACTGAGAGAATATGTGTGGACGTGTAGAGGATATTTGACCTGAGTAAGCATAGCCTAACCCTTATTTAAACAGATCCGCCACTCCCTAGTAATTATCCGACTCAATTCACACTTTTGACCTCACCACCTCACCTTTAATTAACAACGAAGCCACCTCACTGGGTGGCACACCCAGTGAGGTAGTATGGCAGGTGGTATGGTAGTACTCCCCTACTACCTACATGATGCACCCCAACGTAGCAAAACTTATACCCCCAAACCCGAGAGACCTACATATATTGATATCACCATGTTATGATATTAGTTTAATTCGCATCATGAAAATAATAACGGGAAAGAAACCCATATACTATGTGCACCTTAGAATGGACCGATGTTACTCCCAGGAATCTCAAAATATTTCCATGGGATGATTTATCTCTACCTGGCAGGAGAGTTGTGGGCTCCCTTAGCCCACAACAAGATGGGTGACTGACAGTTCACTGACTTCAACCCGCGCGGCTCAGGGCGTCTCCCCTCCATGGTCCAGACACCCCTCTCAATAGGGTTACCTCTTACCATCCACTCCAGAGTGCGTGATAATAATCTAGTCAAGAATCTATCAGAGGTCTACATTGGGAGCGATTATTATCAGATGATCCTATGCCTGGAAAAGCGTGTGGAACAAGGTGTTCTCCAGAGGATGAAGGACACCGGAGGATTCTGTCTGCCTGATTTCGTGAAGAAAAGGGTGAACGTCTTGTTTGCTGTTGATAACATCGACCTCTTAGAAGATACGCCAACTGGACAGAACACATTTCACTGCACAGTGGTCGTGATCAACCAACGAGCAGAAGAAGGAGAGCCCATCAACCAGCCACTTGCCATTCCAGACAAGCTTGTCTCCCCGTCACCACTCAAGTTTGAGGTCAAGTACATAGAAGAGCAAATCATCAAAACCAAGCAAATACGATTTGAAGTCTACCAGCTTGGACTGAGGAAACATCTTGCAACAACAGACTTCACTCGCACTTGGGCACTTGCGAACTACCTCGCTACTGACGACAGCAGTGTTGAAACCCCAGTTGACCGACCTGGCGAGAATGAGGAGAACCAAAGTATTGATGAGCAGCCAGATCAAGCTCTACATCAAAGTTCCCAAAATCTTGAGACCTCTATTCTGTCAGTGACAGAACGGATCAAGAGGGATGCGAAGCCAGTTAAGGAAGAAGTGAAGCCAACTTGGGCTGCAACGAAGTCTCTGCTGTTAACACGATCCTGTCACAATCGTTCCTATACCTATGATGTATACGTATTATCATGCAATATATTGATAAATTTCTTCAATTTTGAACGTTTTTTTTATCATTACATGTACAAATGCATTGATGTACAAAACAGTTTTGTTGAGAATTGTATTTGTGATGGTAATAAATGATTATTTATTTTGAAATGTCAATCTTATTCATTATAGATGCAATGAAACTTATAATATTATACACACTACAGATACAAATAGTGTATGGGCTAAATTCGAGCAATTACATGTACACCAATATTCATCACACTTGGGTAGTCTTGGCATACTTACCTTTTACCAGAACATTTTGAATGCAAAATAGAGTGCACCAATCGTCTTATCGTGCATGAAAAACATGAAAAAGAGGTATTACATGCATAGGTGAATTTCTCCCATGATAATGACGATCTAACCCTGAATTTGCCATTGACATAACCGGAAGTCGATGATAGGCACCGGTCGCCTCGAAAACATGAATAATGGACTCATCATCAGCTAAAATCCAAACCAAAATACGACCTTAAGATCATAGAAATCTGTCCATTATCAGAGGAGTTAGGAATTCAGTCGGTTCTGGGGGGTCCCGAAATGGAACGGCCCCCCACAGGGTGGTTGAGGGGTCGGAAAATTTGCACTCCATCATTTTCCAATAGTTTTACCCAAAATGAACCAGTTAAACCAATAAAATCAATTTTGGCATCCCAATCCCACGGAAATACACATCATACCACACTATTATGAGCTGACACTTCCAAAAAATTTAATAAATTACATAACTTTTTGTACATTAATTTGCTAGTGGATAATTCATTTCACATTTTATTGATTAATTACCCATGTGAAAAGAAATAAGACATTTTTCATGAGACAGTTCTAATTGACTTAATAAAATCTCATCAATACTAATATTGCTATTTCTTAATTTTTAGTATTTTTTAGTATAATAAAATATCAATATATATATATATATATATATATATATATAATATATATATATATATATATATATATATATATATATATATATATATATATATATATATATATATATATATATATATATATATCTTCTCGCTGTAAAATGTACTTTTCTTATTTGTCATAATCAATACATTCAACGATAAGGCTGTAGATGCACCTGAGAAATAGTACTCACATTATATGATTGCGGTAATAATAATAATTATTATATTTGCATTAATTATTATTTAAAATTTATTACGCAATTTACTACTGATTTTACCTATAGCTCAAGAACCTAATCTTGATCTTTTAAGTGAGGAATTTGCTAAACTCTGTGGTGAAAATCAATCCACATTAACTGACGATAGCACTGAGACACAGGAAGGTGTTGAATCTAATTTTGAGGAAAGTAGTGATAGCCCTCGTGTTCTGCGTAGCGGTTCGCAACACTTTAGGCTCCCGCCTGCATCTTTTAACCCTTCCTTACCTCAGCCCCCACTAACAAGCATGTCTCCTCCGGCCGGAGAAAGTAGCATCGGAGCAGGTAGCACCGGAGCAGGTAGTAGTAGTTATGTTCCTTCAAATCCTCAACCACAGGCAGCTGGAGCGATTAAGTTATTACCTACCAGCGCGTCTGTCAGGCCCTTTTCGGGAGTTGATGTAGATTACACAGCCCGAGAGTATATTGCCATGTGCGAGGACGTAATGGCTAATTAATTTATTACTGCTGAGAGTGACAAAATTTCATTTGTTCGCTCACGTTTACAGCCAGGCTCACGTGCTGCACACCTCATGCAAGCGAGTGCTTTACGGAACCCCAAGGGAATACAGATGCCACACCTTTCGTTCTAATTTTCTAGAATCCTTTGAGAGTAACGCAAACCATAGTTTAGTGAAAGGAGTGAATTTAGCTGTTGAGACTTTGCTAAACGGTGCTGCTACCACTGATTTGTTAGATGCGCAGGTGGAAGCTAACCGAATTTCGGTAGATTTCATCCAGTATTTGCAGGAGAATGGACACAGGGAGATAACATTTCACTTAGTAACATTCGCAAATCCCTTGAATTCTTTGCATACATAATGTTGCTAAGAGGTATCTTCCGGAAAAACTCTCTGTCTCTTAATTATAGTCCCCAAGAAGTACTGCATGATTTTGTATTGAAATAAAAAACCAAGATAGAAGAGAAGATGGTAACATACAAACCACTGTGTCATCTGTAGCCACTACTCAGCCTGATGTAGCCGGTAGGGATATAGATGTATCTTATACAACAGTTGCGGCCATCCCTAGTTTTCAACAAAGACCTATCTTGACATGCCATTATTGTCAACAAGAAGGACACACTGCAAATCGGTGTTTATTAAAACTAAGGAACGTCAACGACAAAGAAAACTTGAAGCCGCCTCAAGGCAGTACCTGCTTCAAAAAATTATGACGGAAAGGAACCTCTACTGATACACATGATCGCGCACGATCGACGACTGCTAACCGTAATTCCGCAAGACAGGGAAATACTTGTTCTGGAAACACTGTTGTTTCCCGCTGTGCAGCACAAAATCCTTCCTACTGTGTAACCCATGAGTGTTACGGACACTCTACGTTGAATTACTATTGGGTTTCAAATTTAAAGACTCGAATGCGTCAGTACCGCAATAACACTCAGTCGGGGAAGCTGCACGCCCAGCACAAACCAGACCAGGCTAGTAAATACAACTGGTATAATTGATAATACTGCAACTCGGTTGAATGACAGAAAAATATCTCATCTTTAATTGCCCGCTTACAGTCAAGCCAATATTTTGGCTCTACCAACCAGATTAGGATCCGTGAGAGCATCGTTCGCGGTGGACACCGGCGCAGCTGTTAACGTGCTATCCAAGAAGGCTTACCTTACACTAAAAACGCGCGTCACGTGGCAGCCGCTGCCTCTTAAACCAAACGATCTCAAGCTAATGGGAGTTACTAGCGATCCTCTTATATATTAGGAGTTGTTAATCTGCCCGTTAGGTTGGGAAAAGGTACGCCTACTATTCGTTTGAACTTTTACGTGGCTTCTAATTTTACGTTGCCCTCGGACGGATTATTGGGTTTAGCGTCTTGAGAGCGAACAGGATGATAATACATCCAGATACCAATACCATAAGGTTCTTACGGAAGAATTCAAAGCGATGGATCAACCATTTGCTTAACCTTCCCAAAATAAGGTAGTTGCTTGTAATGCACCGACCGTACCTAGTGTTCAGGTTTCTACTGATAATTAATTAATAAATGGAACACCTCTTCAAGTCTGAAACGAATTCGCGCGTAGACTCTGCTAATACCCTGCCTACAAATTCGTATCATCAGACAGCGGTAACTGACCCTAGTGAAATGTAGAAAATCGTAAAGACCACGGTAATTGGTAATCATGTAATTCCCCACCGTACGGCTATGCACATTCCCGTGTCAGTCCCAAATACCACCGTGGGTTGTGACATCTGTTTAGAAGGCCCCAGACAAAGTGAACAGACTAACAGTGAAAGCAGCCCTAAGTGAAATTCGTGAAGGAAATAAAGCCGTAGCTCTTGTTTTTAATGCGATTGGCGGTCCTGTCAAACTTCGACAAGGTGTATATTTAAACCGTGCGTTAGCCTTTGACAAACAGGTAGTGCCAGAACCTTTGGACCTACCTACGGGCTTTGTCAGTTCGGTAACTCCGTCGTCCAGCAACTCAAATTTGGCTCAAGCACAAACGCTTGACTCACTTGTCACTATTGTGGATTATCCCGAGCACAAAGCTTCATTGTTAAAACTGCTTTAAGCGGTACCGTGATGTTATAGCCTTGCCCGGAGAATCGTTAGGTTCAACTGATAAAACTAACCACCACATTAAACTTATACCTGGAAACACATCCTGTGTATATTCCAGCATATCGTCTACCTCACAGTGAAAGACTAATGTTGATGAGCAAATTAAAGATATGTTGCATCAGGGTGTTATCCAAAATTCCCGTTCACCGTGGAACTCGCCTCTATTCCTCGTTCCTAAAAAGGAACGGATAGTTTAGACCTGTAATTGATTTCAGGCGAGTAAATGAAGTCACGGAGGATGATAGGTATCCCTTACCTGTCCTAAAAAACTTGTTAATGTCATTAGGACCTGGTAACACTATTTTCAGTAGCCTTTATTTGGTTAGTGGCTACTAGGAGGTGCCGATGGCTCCTGCATCTAGGGAAGTTACGGCCTTTAGCACTCCTAGTGGACACTACGAGTGGCTCAGAATGCCATTTGGTTTAAAGTCAGCCCCTATTACTTTTCAAAGAATGGTTAATAATTTATTTTCCGCTATACTAGGCAAAAATGTCTAGGCTTACCTTGATGATTATATTAAAATGCAGCAAAGACTCGGAGTCTCATTTTGCTAATTTAGAAGCAATACTCCTGAAATAAAAAAAATGCTGGACTCAAGGCTAAACTGCCTAAATGTGAATTCCTTAAGTCTAAAATTACCTTTTTAGGCCATGTGGTTGATGGTGATGGACTTCATACAATGTCAGATCAAATAACTGCAGTTACAAATTTCCCGCGAACTCAGAATGTAGACAATGTCCGTTCTTTCATTGGGTTGTGCGGTTACTATAGATCATTTATATCCAATTTTGCAGCGGTTGCATCACCCTTAACAAAACTATTAAAAAAAGGACGTGCACTTTAATTGGAACGCTGTACATGAAAACTCTTTTAAAATCTAAAAGTCGCCCTAACTACGGCCCTGTCTTGGCATTCCCAGACTATAAGGTTCCTTTTGTTCTTTACACGGATGCCTCTGCATTAGGGCTGGGTGCTGTATTGATGCAGACTAACGCACGCGGAAAATATCGCTCTGTTGCGTTTGCGAGTAGAGCTTTACTTCCGGCAGAGTCTAATTACTCAGTAACTCACCTGGAATCACTCGCAGTTGTCTGGGCTGTGAAAAATGTTACGGATTATATCCTAGGTTATGATATAACCGTATATACTGATCACGCAGCTGTCACTGAACTTTTTAAAGGGAAAAACCTTTCAGGAAGACTCGCGCGTTGGTTTTTGACAATACAGGAATTCAATCCAACTTTTAAGTACTACCAGGTCGATCCAATATTGTGCCTGATGCGCTTTCTAGAAAATGTACATGTTGAACTGGTGACGGACAAGTCCCCTGTAGCTCAAAATTTTTCACTACATGAACTAGCTGTTGCCCAACGTCAACATGACGTGTGGAGTAAAGTGATATATGCTCTGGAATCGGGTGACCAGTCAACATTACCTAAAATGCCCATTCCTTTTTCACAATTTTTCTTATCACCAGATCAGGTGCTTTGTAGATTTTGGCCAAATAAGCGGACCCCGGTGAGCCAATTTGTGATACCTAGAGTCATTTGTACCTGTGGTACTGCAACTAGTTCATGATGCTGTAATTGCCGGTCACCCGGGAATGGAGCGTACTCTTTCTGCAGCCCGCACTAGTTATTCTTGGCCTAAAATGCGGTTAGATATTGACGCATATGTAGCTAAGTGCGTGAAATGTGCTGAGCATAAGGGTACGGTGCCAAAGCCAGCACCAATTTTGGAATATCCTACTCCTGAGCGTCCTTGGGACATTGTTGCTATTGATCTATTACAGCTTCCTTCTAGTCGTCAAGGGTCTAAATACCTGTTAGTATGTGTTGATAACTTCTCAAGGTATGTTGTTTTGGCCCCTGTGATGGATAAAACTGCCAAAACGATTGCACACGCATTGATCGCCAACTTATTTTGTCCATACTCGACTCCCCGAGTTTTAATGAGTGACAATGGTGCGGAATTTAAAATTGCGCTTATTAATTAAATCTGTGGGCAGTTCAACATTAAACAAACATTCACGGTAACATATCACACTGCCAGTAACGGTTAGTTGAGCGTTTAAACAGGAAAGTCCTGGAAGCTTTGCGCCCAGTTGTTGGTGGCTTGCTTGATAGTTGGGAAGATTGGTTACCCCATGTTGCTGCATGCGTTAATTGCAATATTTGTGAGTCAGCAGGTCAAACTCCTTATTTTATTATTTTTGGTATGGAGAAACGACTCCCAACGACTTGCTTAGTAGCCCTCAAAAACCTGTCTACAATGTTGATGATTATGCTAAATGTCAACTTAAAAGTTTTCTCAGACTTATATTCTGATGTCAAAGATAAATTACAGGCTTCCAAGACTGCTATGTGCTCGCTACAACACCAACGCTCTTCACCCGTTCAAATCCGGGTTGGTGACTCTGTCATGATTCGAGTCCCGGAACGGAATTCAAAATTAGCTCCTAAATGTGTGGGTCCGCGCCTGGTAGTTAGCAACTCCATGGAATAATTTTTGATATTTTGGATCCGTGGTTAAATACATTAGAAGTCATTCACAGTGATCGACTTAAACGGACCAATGCCAAGCCTGATTTATGCTTAGTAGAAACTGCTAAACTTAGCGATGCTACGCGGCTTGAAATTTACAAATCTAATGCTCCTACTGACCAAACTCATGCTTATAATTTACGTCCGCGTAATTGATTGCTTGTCTTTTCATTGCCTTTCTTGACACCTTTCGTGCATGTTATTTGATATAGGAATAAATGCATGAGTTCTGAAAGAACTTAGGTAAAGGTACTTTCATCTAACCTCCTTATCTTCCTTTATTGATAAACTCATCCATTTAAATTGCATAAACAAGCAGAGCTTTAATCGAGCTTTTACTGTGTTAGAACAAGCACTCCCTGCTTTGACTAATACGGTTGATATTCTTGTAAGAACTAACAATCAAATACTAACAAATATGGTTGACGCAGGCGCGTGGAAGAGTCACTGCTTCACTCTTTCCTGTTATTGATTTTATGCATGCCTAGGAAATAGCGAAGTAGAATTGCAGGTTGACACCATTGTTTTAAATGGTATTCAACACTATTACCTTCTCCTTGAATCAGTGCTGACGTCAGATGTCGTTGTTAAACATGTTCTTTTCCTTCCGAACATGTGGTTCAAGTTCACTAATTAAACAGTAATATTTAATAATCAATAATTAAATAAAGGAAAAGGTTCATAATGGATTTTTTATTTTTTATTTCCTTTATCAGTAAACGAATCTGTTATGATACTGAATCAACCAAGTACTGTGGTGCTGATTAATAATAAATATAACCAGTATGCTACTGTAAGCATGTCTGATTGGATAGGTGCCGTACATAATATTTGAACCTTTGTTTTTGGCCCGCATCTCTCTTTGCCTTCTTACATATAGGTGACTGTATTTGTGAGGTGGTGCCAACTCAGGCAAATGCTCCTCAGGCCTTATCGTTATGTCCTTACACCCACTTGATTTCACGACCATTCTTTCAAAAAAGTTTCTTCGGACATCACTAATTCTTATTTACACAAACATTTTATGTGTCTGTAGTATGTCCCGAAGGTGCAGTGTTTCAGAAAGTTTCCGGTCATTTCGCAATTCTTATGGCTTGCTATTTGCGCTCTGACTATTTGAATACCTTTCCTGAAAAACTGCACGAAGGATTTGTAGCTAATTTCACTTCTCGACGTTTCCCTATTGACAGCTTGAAGTATATACATTTATCAAACATTAAATATGTCATTAATACCATTTCTGAGCTTACATTATCTAATTTCTCAGTCAGTATCTAGTTTCTAACAGCCGTACTAGTCAGGCAGATAGGTGTATCCATCATAAGAATTGTGGGTTTAGACTTACAAGCATGAAATTTGGCACAGTCATAGATAACAATCTAATGAATAATTCCAGATATGGACCCACCGCGAAAACGCCCTATGGTAGCCGTGGCGACCATTTTACAAAATGACCGTTTTGACCGCGATTATTTTTTACCGGACGACACAAATGCTTCTTTATGTTCTAATGAAATGACTCTAGATACACATATATGCCATAATTGTATTCTCCAAATGACCACAATTTGCATTTGTGTTGCCAGCAATGTCAATTAACCCACCAGGAAGCGTAATAAGTACTGACTCATCAAATTTCGGAACCTCCGCGTTCAGGAGTCAATGTTTCAGTGAAATTACAGGACCAAATTAACTAGTTGATCGGTAAGTACATATTTATTTTAAGTAAACCACTATTATCTATGACTGTGCCAAATTTCATGCTTGTACGTATAAACCCACAATTCTTATGATGCATACACCTATCTGCCTGACTTAAAAGTAACAAATTTAGTAACTGAGCAAATTATTTGGTGGCTAAGAGATATATACAGTTTCGTCATAATTATTAAAATGCCTGGTTTAGTAATATTTTATTTGGTTAAGTTGACAAAACGAATATGGTAAATTTAACAATACAGTTTGTTAACAATAATCTAAACTTAAAAGTTCTCAACTAATTTCAGCTATGTATATAAATACTAATTACAGCAAATATATGGACTGTTTTTGTAAACGCATTTTAAATACATTATTCCGTAAGTTGTAAGCATTCAACAAGCTTCCAAGATTGATTAGAGAGAAATAGTGAAATAATAAATAGGCTCCCCGTATATAGATATGTCCCATCATCCCAACAATATATACCCAATATATATGAAATGACAACAAGCTGCTCTGAACATTGAAGATTAGTGATATTGACATTATTAAGCATGAGTAAAGCACTGTAACGGTAACTTACTAGATAGTTCCAGTTTGATCTTGTTTATACGTCACAATTTTCTCCACCACACTGGCACAAAGCGGTACATTTCAAACTAGCTTGTTTGCACTTGCATCGTCCCTTGCAACCCTTTTTGCATTTACAACAAATCAGCTCCCGTGATGAAGTTTCCTTCAGGAAGCATGGACCACAGGGGTTTCCAGTTGTGGGATCGATCCATCCCAATCCCCAGGTGAGGGCAGATCCATAACAACCTTGAGCATGTTTCCCCAGCAGTGGCCACCCGTGTACACAGCCCTCTTCATTTGTTGTACCAGGGCTCCTCTGGTAGGGGGAATAGCTTCCATGGCTCGTCCTTTCTTCGTGAAGAGTGCCTGTCGAGCTTCGTCTATGTTGACGAGATTGTGGTGCGATCGTAGAGAAGAATGGTGAACCGCTCGAGCACTGCCACAACGTCATCAGAGATGTCTGCTGTCCCCGTGGAGAGATGAACTAACGCTGGCGTCAATTCGTCAAATACTTCCAGGTATCCCAGGCTGTCTTCTTGCCCGTGTATTAAATTACGAGACTGTGTCACACCCTGTGTATGCATGGAACATCGGGAGGGCCTGTGACTTATCTGGTCCGAGGAATGCTGCAATTTCATGTGCTGGAATATACCTGAAGTGCTGGCCTGTCCCGAAGGCCACCCAAAGCTCCTGGATTTGAGTTAGGTTTGTTGCTGCCACAGCCAATACCACTATATCTGTATCCACCGTACGCAGAAGAATTTTCTGAAATCCATCACGGACTGCATCCGCGAGATGTATCATCATTCGTGTATCACTGTATCAGCCTCCTCATGGTCACATAGGGCAAGATGACTGGTGTCGCGTGCGGGAATGCACGTCACATCTGAACATCCGTGGTGACTATCTGCTTATCTGATACAAGATGTGTGATGTGTTTTGTCAAGAAGGCAAACAGTTCTGTTTGTTTGCATCAATTCTCAGGAACTGCTGCCAATTTCCTGAAGAACAGTGGATTCGTCAACTCTCCTTCGAATGCCTTTCCCACGTTTGTCCCTGGCTTGAGATTTCAGGCTGTTGTCACGGTACTGGTCCCAGACTATGTCCACACGACAGGCTCTTTGCAAGTGACCTTGTATGTGTGGCAAGAATACTTTCAGCGCATAATCATCAAAGGTTTTGGCAGCAACTGGTTTCAGAACGTTCACCAACACTGCCCCGTCAAGGATAGTGACATCAGTATCTGGTTTTGGAGCATCACCTCTGACCTCTGCGCAACTCTCTAGACACACCAATAGATCTGATTGGTTCCCAGTCGTAACTTCCCAAGCTGAGATAAAGACGGGGGACATGCTTGGTTTTCATGGCGGAAAAATTCTGCAAGATCACCATCTCGTGTTTGAGACGCAATGTTAGAGTCTTGAGAATAAAGAGCAGTCACTCTTTAGCGAAGTTACTTGCAAACTTGTCTTGGATTTCTCTCTTGGAGAGGATCGACTAAACAATGGGAGTTTCTTCTTCTTCATTGGCTCAGTAAGAGGTACAGTTCGCTCCAGTAGACGGTCTGCTACGAAGGTCTTGTACTGTGCTTACCTATCTCCTCAGCCTGTGAACAGTAGAAACAACAGTTGGGTCAGCAATGTCTCTTGTGTCCAGCCGCAGCAAGTCTGTACTCTCTTCTAGGAAGGAGTTTCCCATTTCCTCTATTACTTCAACCAGACGTTTGACATGTTGAGTAAAGATTACCTGTGAACTATTTGTTTGCTCATGGGGGACGTGTGTCTTGTTTAATCCTTATTTTCATTCCCTCCATGGATGCTTCAAACTCGGTAGTCATTCTAACCAGTTCCCGGCCAGCCACCATCCATCTTCTAAGAGCATTTGGATTTTGAGTGAGTCCAACAGCACCACAGTCACTCTTCACAGCAGCATTATTTTGCTCATGAGCCTGGTCAATGGCCATGGATGAGAAAACTCGTTTTGTCTTGTGAACTGTGAATTTGCTATTGGTGAATTCAGTAGCAATATCTGGGTGTGAACTTGCTAAGACTCATCATGTCTCGAATGTGGACAGGCACCCATCGGCATAGTGGTGTGGTCCATGCTGAAAAAACCATGGTGCAAGCTGTGTGAGGCTGTCCAAGTACAGGGGGAAATTTGCTGTCCTCAGTGACTTGACAAACGTTAAGAGGAGGAGTTCCAGTTGAAGAGTGATGTGCCAGAATTGGAACTGTGGCACATCTCGAATTCGTTGACCACACCAGTCATCAAAGGATTCAGGATGGCTTTCAGACTACAGAGACTCTGTGTAATGGGCGTAAGACTTTGTCGTCAGTAGGATATATAAGCTGCTTGCTGTCACTTGATGTGCATGTCTGGTTCTTATAAAAATGAGATGCATGCAGAAATGAATCTGCAGTTCCAGGGGTAAGCAACTTTGGCCTGAACCAGGGCCCATCCAGCATCTTCCAGCCAGTCTCCGATCACTTTTAGTCCAGCCATCTCTATATGCAGCCCTCCCAAGATGATGACGAAATGATCTTCCCCGTACGTTGATGGCCAAGTCCACTGTATCTGCTTGGAGATGGTGTAGAGTGGTTGATCCACAGTGATCACTGGTTTCTGTCCTTTGGTTTTACCTCCATCACAGCTTTTTTAATCACGTCCATGGAGTGCCGTATCATACCAACAGACTTGGAGTCGTCCGGAAAGAGGAGAAGTAGTGCTGTGATCGCCGGCAGATTATCTTGTCCCGACTCCTTACTGGCATGGTAGGCTGCCCATGATAAGTTACTGTCACTTTGTGGAATTTCTTGATACCTCTGTTTCACAGTATCCAGCCATCTGTAAATTAAGCAAAGTACATTAGAATTGTCAGAAAACAATCAAACATTTACTCATGGTATAACAATAATGTTATTGCATCACGTTCTTATGGCATGGTATTATGTTAGAATGTTACAAGTACTCACCCATACTCTTGGTGCAATGCCTGAGTGATCTCCTGCCCATCACTCTTCAATGGACCATCAGCCTTGGGAGGGAGGATCCTTCCGAGGTAACACCAGCGGACGAACACAGGTGTAGGACTCTGAGAGCTCTGACAGTGTAGTGGTAGTAGATGGCTGTTCAAGGACGCTGTGTTCCCTGCGGTCCGTCCCATTATTTTGCAGACTGGGGTGCTGGAAAAGTGATATCCCAGTACCGTGAAAGGAATCTGTCGACGTTGTGGAGCTCGGATTGTGGTCGATATTATCAACCGCTGGCCGTTGTGAATAAGCCCTCGCGTAGATTGGGTGGACACACTACCTCATCTCGGTGATACTGCTCACACACTCTGTTTCCCATGGATGTGGAGATTGCCATCACTCGGTCATAGGAGATGGACAGTCCGAGATCAAACAGCATCTCAATGAGGTCACGTTCCCGAGTCCTTGCATGGACTGTGAGTCCCACGTAGATGGGCAATGGGGTTTCTCTGTCTTTGTTGTGACGCACAGTAGTACTATCCACTCTGCGACGGATGGAGCTATTGTACTGCAACAACTGAGCTGTGCTGAGGGTTGCTTGGGTTACACCATCACCTGATGAGACTTGATGTTGGGGCCGCGAGGATCATGGCCACCCAAAATCAACAGTGACTGAGGTATGATTTTACTTGGCAGTCCTCATCAAATGAACCTTTGAATGTAGCTGCAGTTTGGAACATTTCTCTACGTACTATCTTCGCTGCCCTTGCAAGACATATGGCTTCGTCATCGTAGTCTTCTTTGCAGACTTTACGGAGGGCAGGTCCTACATCTCTATCAAAAGCAAGTAGTATATCACGCCCTTCCTTATGAGCCGTTAAAAATATGGGATTTGGGCCAGGATACGATTTTTTAACTCTGTGCTATGTTGTCTGGGCATGCTGCTCCACTCCAAGTTGTTCTAGACGATTAGAATAAAGTTTGACGAGATCTGCAAGTTTAAAGACAGGGGCATGCTCTTTATCTATTCTTGTTCATCGATAAATGACAGCAACTCGGCTAGTGCAATCCCCATGGTTGACTTTATCAGTTGTGTCCATCTTCTGTTTATCTTGTAATGATTTAGTTTTGTTGTAAAGTGAAACAAGACACCTTGGATGATATTTTGCATCTTGTGCGACCATGTCCCAGCACTCAATTTGCAAGTAGCTCTCGTCCTGCAGGTCTAATGCACATCTTCGTACGCGGGAGTCTAGACGAAAAGTTGATGCCTCACGGAGTGGTTCGGAAGTTGACACATCTTCGCATAAAAAAAAAGACATCCGATGCTGCCACTTCATGATGAGCGACTTGACGAGTGTATTTCTTGGATGTAGTTTGCATCAGGGTCGCAACCCTGGTGCATTTCCTTTTTTTCTGCTCGTTGTAGTTTTATATTATTGAATTTTGTATGGCAGGATTTGTGCCACTTGGCAATTTTCTCCAGAAACGTAGCTTCAATGCCATTCCCGTCATCAAGGCGTCCCCAATTCTAGTGGCATCGGTAATTCGTGAAGTTCATTGAAACGTCTGATGTTGAAGGCAATGGTAGAATAACCACTCCAACATCGTGCCGTTTTGATTCTGCTGGGCATTGCAAACTTTCCCGTGTGATTTTTGGCACAAACGCACTTGATCCAATCCGTCTGTACCTGCGCCTTTGATTGTCCAGGTTGCAGTGGATCCCCTAGCTGATAACTCTTAGACATTTCGCTGTTCGAAACACCAACTGAAAAAAAAAGATATGATAAGAAAATGAGGACAATTGGATACGATAACAAGTTGCAATAAATAAATAAAAACTTTATTATCACTCACTACATGGACACTAATAAATGTATTTCTAAAGGTTCATATGCAAAACTCTTTGGTGTAAACAGATCACATTTTAAATCTTTTTATATAAATCCTTGTCTCTCAAAACATAGGTCTAGACACCTTATTTGCTCAGTTATCTTTCAATATTGGCCGAGATATAGGGGAATATAGAGTTTTTGGTAATGGCGGCACTAATTTGCATAAAAATGATACGTGGGACATTTTTTCAACTATTAACATAGCAAAAAATTTTCTACACATTTTTCCTATCTACAGACACCAATGAGAAGTATATTCGGGGGGGGGGTGGGACGAGACCCCTATCTAGCCACTAGACTAAAAGCGCCCATTTTGTAACATGGCCGCCACGGCTACCATAGGACATTTTCGCGGTGGGTCCATATCTGGAATTATTCATTAGACTATTATCTATGACTGTGCCAAATTTCATGCTTGTACGTATAAACCCACAATTGTTACATCTATCTGCCTGACTATACAGGATTCTTTACTTGTCTACCTTAACCAGCTGTTCATTTCCTTCAATGATTATGCCAATCATAATATAATCATCATCATAGTAATTCCACTTTGCCTTGTTGTTAGGAAGGCCCAATCTTTGTGTGTTCTCCTGAAGGGCAAAATCCGACAAAATCAGGTAAATGCATACTTGTAACATGGTTAGGTATATGTCTCTAGGATGGCGCGAGGACGTGCCAGATAGGTGACCGAGCGATCTTGGCCTTATAGGCACATATGTTTATCCCTACATTTATATTTCATGCATGCACCTTTCTGCTAACCATGTAATTATTTAAAAGTTATTGCTATGACGTGTCACGCCCAGGACGACGCCCGTGCCACGTCTACACACATGCCGCCAGAGGACAGCACGTCACGGAGACGGCTACACCTTAATACCAAGACAGCAGGCACCCCCCGAGGCACGCCCTGCCTCGCCTTGCCTATGCTGACGCCAAGACGCCAGAGCAAGTCATAGACCGTTCGTGTGAGGACGTATTGTGGAAGTAACTCATAGACATTGAGGTTATAATACCTCTTGTGCATTAATAAGTATCAGGATATTTCTTACAATCGAGCTGTATAAGGCCGATACATGTGCTGTAAATTAATAATAATAACCAATGACCCCACCTTGTGTTTGTTAACCCATTCACCCATAACTATAAGTTGGCACCGCTCGACAACTTATCCCCCTTACACTAACAAGTAAGTATGTGTTATTTCGTGACAGGACTTGCATGAAGCTAACATAATTACAGAAACATGAGGAATTATTTTAGTTTCTTATCGTTGATAGGTAATCTTATCAGTGAATGATATTTTGCCCTTAGTGCGTATTCTTTCTATAGGTAGGAGACTTTCTACTAGTGAAAGAGAAAACGGTACTTTTTAACGGGGACTCCCGAAACATATTATTTCTCTAACAATTTTCTTTTTCCACATTTGAAGGTGTTTTGCGTATGTAATTAATAAATTATAACTACGTTATTGTCTCATATAATGCCAACAAGTAAGAAAGAGTTAGATTAGCTTACTAAAGCGTATTTATCTCTACAAAAATGGGAAATTGAGGAGTCAAGTAAACAGACAAAAGAAAACATAGATGATTTAACCCCAGACTTAAATAAACTTTCACTGAGGAGCGGTAAGCAGTATTCCACTATGCCTGCTACTACTACGACTTCTACTACTACTACTACTACTACTGCTACTACTACTACTGCTACTACTAATACAGGTACTACTACTACCACTAACTTTACTCCTCTAACGGCGGTTACAACTCATACAATGGCGACTCACTCTCAGGCTGTGCCATCCAACACTGGGGCTATATTGTGCTACTTCATTTAAGGTGTTACCCACAGAAGCATCCGTGCGCCCATTTAGTGGAGATGAGAAAGATTATAGTGCTTATCAATTTATCACTGTGTGAGGATGTTATGAGTAACTCATATGTATACAACCCAGCCGATAAAATAGCTTTTATTCGATCTAGACAGCAACTTGGATAGAGAGCTCAACAATTAATGCAGAGCACACATTTTCTGCCCGAAAGTTTGGGGCAGATTACGACAAATTAGGGATAATTTCCTGAGAGTTTTCAGTGGTGAGGCTTGGGAATACAGTAGTGAATCAGGAGAGTCATGGACTGACTCTATAATAACAAATTTGTTTTTGCAAACTGTAGGGATAGGTCTATCGCGGCCAATACGTTAAAAGAGGGGTGTATTAGATTTTAACGGAGCAAATTGGTGTAATGGACAAGAAATTGGGATGGATATGTCCAAATTATTGAACTTTTGTTCTATATCCTACAGTAAGGGGAGGGTGCGTCGTGCATCTCTTTTTTTGCCCTTCCATCCTAAGGACGAGTTAGTGGATTTCATAATAGCCTTAGACGGCAAGCTTATGGAGACAGAACACTCTACGGCTTTCACAGCCGCAGTTGCGGGAGAAAAATACTCTGACCCGGCACCGGAAAATAACACCTCCCACCCTTTCTTATCAGTGGCAGCTGCGAAAGAGGCAATAATTTTTTCTACCTGCAACAAGGAGGACATACTAACAAGAAATGCCTCCGCAGGCACAAAGCATTGCGGAAGACTTCGCCAGTGGGTGATAACCAAAATACAAACACCACCCACGGCCCGAGGGAAGTCCCTTTACCAGGAGAAAATCGGGCCTTTTTCCTTTCCGGGGAAGGGGTCAGCAGCAAAAGCACATAATAGATAGGGATTCGTACAAACTGCGCGATTCACGGTACGGGTAATCGCAGTACCGGGCCCGATGCTACCAGATAAGAGACATTCGCGCAAACAATGAGCGAAGGGGGGCTGCGGGGAGAGGAAAGTCGTGGGGGGAAGACAAACGAGCTTCGACGCACCATCCTGTTTAACTCAACAACCGCGAGGGAGATTTTCCTCGGCAGGCGCGGGGATTTGTCGATTTACCACAATACTGTGGCTGCCTGCCAACAAACAAACATAATGGGAAAGCCCACGAAGGTAAGCCATCAAAACCTTTCCCTGGCTGTGGACACTGGAGATACTCTCTGAAGAGTCGTATTAAACTCTCAAGAGGAGTGCACGTGGTGGCCGGTGGCCGTTACGCCAGAGTGATTTGAATGTGAAGGGGATCACAGGTTCATCTTTGAAAAGACAGGGAACAGTGGTTTACCTATTAACCTGAACAAAGGGATTTCCTCATGTTCGTATGGAGTTATATGTAGCATCCCAACTTTTCATGTCCCTGTAGACGGGCTGTTGGGTTTAGCTACGATGAAGTCTAAAACGAATTGGAAAGATCCCAACAAAAAAATAATAATATTTAAAGGGAAGCAGTTAAAGGCGATGGATACTCCTATGTCTCTGACTCCACTATATGTCAAATCACTCACAGGGAAGAGGGGCGATAAACGACATCGACTGGTGTAGTTCACTCAATTCATGTCTCTAATGCTCGCGTGAATCTCACTGCGGGCTGGAAACCCGTGAAGGCCACGATTGTCGGTGACTATGAAATCCCCTAACGTATGGCGATGCGGTGTACCAGTGGTGGTTCCTGATGCACCTATAGACAGTGAAGTATGTCTGATGGCCCCAGTAAAGTAAACGATTGGCCGTAGAGGCAACACTTAGCACTGTCAGCGCACATCCGGGGCACGCACGTTACAGAAAAGGGACCCAGTGGAACAATATGTTATTCCTGACGTTTTTGTTCCGACGGTACTCAAACATGTGCACGATGTGCCCATGGCTGGACATCCGGGACGTAATCGTACCCTAGCAGCCGCGAGGCGTGTGTATTTTTGGCCCACGATGCATGTGGACATTGAAGAATATGTTGCCAGTTGCGTATCTTGTGCCCAAAACAAAGGGACGACTCCAGGACCCGCTCCTATATTAGAATACCCATCACCTGAGCAACCATGGGATGTAGTTTGCTATATATCTTCTTCAGTTACCCAAGAGTCATCATGGACCGCAATATCTTCTGGTGTGTGTAGATCAATTTTCAAGGTTTGTAGTCCTTGCACCGTTGAAGAATAAAATAATTGTAAATAAATAAATATATATATATATATATATATATATATATATATATATATATATATATATATATATATATATATATATATATATACGTAGATAATATATATAAATAGATATGGTATATATATATATAATTATATATATATATATGATATAGATATATATATATTATATATATATACTATATATAATATTATATATATATAATATATATATATGTATATATATATATATATATATAGATATATATATATATATATATATATATATATATATATATATATATATATAAATATAAATATATATTTAATATAATAATATAAATAATATAATATTATAATTTCGAATTTCAAACGGGATGGGCATTCATTTTGATCCATTTACTCAAAAGACGACGCGTGCAAAATATTTGGAAAAAATATTCATATTTAGGGGGGGCGCATGAGTCAAAATTTGACATATTTCTTAAAAATTTTACACGGTTCTTGTTTTATACAGCAGGGCATATAATAAATGCTGACATTTTGGTTTGATGTCACAGCTTTGAATCAAGGAAGCCCTCTCAAACATGTGGTACTGTGGCGAAAGTATCTCTCGGGCCCACCCCCTCTTCAGTCACTTTGGAGGGGATTTCGTCAATAAGTTAAAAATGTCAGCCGGGCAGAAAAACTGTTGGAGCTGGAGTGTTTGTCCTGGGGACAGCCGCTGCGTGGTGGGGGGAAAAATTGCGTCCAGGTGGCCTCCACCGGCCCGCGGAGGGCGAAAATCTTTTCGCCACAGATCTCCCTGTTTTGTATCCAGTCAGTTCCGCCCACTGCAGGAGAGAAATCTGGAATTTGACGCCTCGTGTTTTCCCCCGTCTCGAATACGTGTCGTTTTGGGTTTCCGTACGACACCCCCGACTGCGGGCCCGGCACGAGATTTCCCAAAACTCTCAAGATGTTGGGCCCTCCCACCACTCACGGGGACTCCCCAACTGAGCAGCTTACACCTCTGCATTAGGGGGCAGTGGAGCCGATCCCCCTTGACAAAACCCGCACCCTTTTTGCGAAGTCAGAAAGGGGTAGCTTTTTTAAAGAGGGAAAGGCGTGGTGTTGTAATATCAGTGCAAGCTCCTAAAGCGGGGGGTTGAGGCCATGATCGCGGGTTGCATGCTGTCCGATCCCGTGTGGAATCGGTACCATTCCTCCTGACTGAAAAGGGGGGCTGCCCCGTCCCTATCGGGAAGGGGGAAAAGGGGACCGTCAGGACTGAAACAATTACCGCGGTATTACATGCCCAGGTGCCGGGAAAGGTGTTCCCGATCTATTGCGACAGGATCCGCAATCATTTCGAAAACAGGACCTCAGCAGTCCGGGTTCACGCCTGGAAAGTCATCAACGGCCCGTACCTAGCGCTTGGTGTCCTGGTGGAACGCCGACGTGATTTCGACGGGGATGCTTGAGCCATTTAATGCAAGAAGGCTTTGACCAGTGCATCGTGAGTCTTTTTGGGGGATCTTTTTGCGACTTCGGGGGTTTCCCTGCAAGGACTATTTTTTTGTAACCGGTCTGATTCGGGGACTGGAGGGCTGGAAGTGGGGGCGGTGTATCCAGTTTCTTTCCTTTTAAATACAGGAGTTAGGCAAGGGTTCGTCCTTTCCCAACTTTTCAAAAACTTGTAGAAATGGTATTGGGGCAAAGTAGTTGTAAATCAAAGTGATTGGGAGCATCCGTCGGGAACACCCAAAACACTGACTTTTTTTTGCCGAGATGCGTAATCTTTGCTGAGCGCTGGAGTTCCTGGTGATGGCTTCGACACTGAAAGGGAGGCAAAGCCTTTGGGGGTTGAGGTCCCTGGCTTAAGACCCAAAGGGCCAGGTGTTTGGGGACTTACTAGATGGAGCATACAGTCTATTCATGCGTCCCGGGGAGGACATTGGATCTTAGAAAGTTTTACAACCTTGGTAGCGCAGTCCCTAATGACGGGGGGGTCCGTCAAGATCTTCGGCGGATTGGGTAGCCCACGGTGTATGGACTCGCTAGTGGGGGATTTTGGGGTTGTCGGTACCTGTGCAGGGGACAAAGTTTGGATCTTCGTCGCTTGTGATCCCTGTCTTCTATATGGTTGTGAGACTGGGCATAATATGCTTAAGAGAAAAATCAAAGCCTTTGGGAATAAGTGTTTCGCGAAACATGGGGTATCGCTGGGATGGGTTTCGTTCAAAACGCATTGCACCCTAGACTGAATCGAGGCCTATAAAACCCGCATAGTCCGTCACGCCAACTTGGCTTATGGGGAGTGGCCGCTACCCTGAAACCCATCCCTTTCCCCTCGGGTTGTTCGTAAGAACAATCCGGCGTGGGGAGGCCAAGGGGGCGCCCCCAAGGCTCGTGGCTGGGGGGAAATTGATGTTTCTTTCGAAGCTGCTTGGTATGGGAAGGGAGCCTTTTGGAGACTCGGCTGGTGTCCCCGGGAGTGGGTGTAAGGTTGGGGAGGCGACGCGCCCCCCAAAAGTATCCCCCAAAGATTGATACCCCCACAAAACAGTGGCCATGGCGACGGCAACGGTTTTGGGGGGCCCTCCTGGTACTTTGGGGAGAGGAGAGTTTTCTTTCGTTTTTCGACGATCACCTGGCCCTTAGACGAAACGGGAGATGGTGAGGGTCTGCAGGAAGAAGAGGGCTTCGACGACCCCCCTCGACGAGCAACGGTCGAGTTACATCCCCTGATTGGCAAAGAAAATGTTTTAAATTTGTGACGTCTGCCGCCGTCCCTTCTTCGGTTTTGGGTTGGATGCGGGTCTTCGGAGTCGACCCCAAAGGCGTGGCCTCGACAATCCGGGATACACCGCCCCCGCCGCCTGGGTCAAGGAACTGCGACTGTGAACGATTCCCTGAGCGAGGCTTCGCCCTGAGCAGGTAACCTGGCCCTCACCAAGAAGAAAGCAGAGGCAGTTTCCCCCCCAAGTCGTGGGGAAAAACGGAGGAAAACCCGACGCACGAAAGGGCCCCGTGACTGTAACTAGGAAAAAATGGGAGATGGGCGCCCACCCTAAAGGGGCAGTAAGAAGAGGGGGACTAGAAACAACTCTGTGAAATGAAAGGTTTTCAAATGTTTTTTCCTAAAAAATGAAAAATAAAAACTGTTTTGTGGGCAAATAATTTTGGAAAAAATACCCATATCGGCAATAAAAAATGTCCATTCTTACGAAAATGATAAACTTAAACCTCATTCGCGCCCCCAAAATTTAAATATTTTAGACAGTTCTCTCATAATTGTTCTTCGGGAAAATAAAAACACTTCGCCGCCCGTCCCGGATAAATTTCGGAAATCAAAATTCCCATCAAAAAAGGGCCCCCTAATATACTATATATATATATATAATATATATAATTATAAAATATATATTATATAATATATTTTATATATATTTTATATATATATTATATATATATATAATATATATAATATATTATTATTATATATATTTATATATATATTATATAATAAAATAAATATATATAAAATAAGCGAAAGTTTGTCTGTCTGTCTTTGTCCGCTAGGTGCCCCCCCCCTGGCGGAATCCATAAATTTCACAGTTTTGGAACCACCGCCGGGGGAAGGTTTAAGCCCACTTATAAGATCCGATCAATTTTATTTTTTTTTTTTGCAGCCTATTGCGAGAATTTGAAAAAAATGGGGGGTTGCGAGAATTGGGGAAACCCTTTATGTGGGGTTGACCTGTTCAAAAAAAAAAAAAATCCTTTTTATACCCCCCGCAAGGGTTTCCCATGTTTTTTTGCCCGGGAAAAAAACCCGAAAATCACAACCTTTTTCTAAAATTCAGGAACTTTTCCCTCATTGCCTCAAGTTTTAAAGCCCGCGCCAGTAGAAAAGCCCCAATTTTGCCTTCCGCCAATTTTTTTTTCCCCTGAGACTTTTTTTTCCTTTTGGGGATGAACAAAAATTGGGTATAAATTTAAGCATTTTTAATATTATTCTAAAAAAACAACCCAAGAAAAAATTCAAAAAAAAAGACACATCATATCAAAAAAAAAAAGAAAAATTTTCTGAAATTTCAAAAAATTTCAAAAAATTTACAATCTTGATTAAAAAAATGGGGACAAAGACTCAAAAATTTTCAAGGGGCAGAAAATTTTTGTCTATGTCAAAGGACCTTCCAGTATTTTTTCAGAGTTTGTTTCTTGAAGCTATCAAATCGCTCAGGGGTTGTATTCCCATTTTGAAGAAGGTACTGTTTTTGTGAGAATCTGTGGTAATGATTTTTGCGAAATCATCTCTCTTGACTCCCCCGCTCGAAATGTCATTCACTATTTTCATTGCTGACATATTCCCAGGGGGCCTTCTGTACATCATCCTTGGCCATGTCCCCACGGGTTGCAAAACCCCAGTCATACTCTCAAGGGTGTCAACAAAGTGTCCTGGACCAACTGATCAGCCAGATCTCTTGGCTGTAACCGGGGGAACTAGGTTTCCCTCGTCAAAAGGGCTAGGCTTCTCGTGGCGTGCGCTTGGCAGCAGTTTGGCAGCATCCGTTTCTTTTGTCACTGGTCTGCTCCCGAAGAGAGCGAACGGCAAAAACCTCCTGTTCAGGTACCATTGTGGTTTTAAAGTTTTTGTAGCACTCCCTAGAAATCTCGGATTTTCTTTTGAACTTCATCATGCCCTTCTGAACTGAGAATTTGCAGGAGCATCTGCAGCAAGTTAATACCCCACATGGGGGGTAAACTCCAGGAAGAGGTTTGGCTTTTCCAGCTTCACAACAGTTTCTTCATCGTACCCAGCTGCTACAAAACATGAACATCTTATGAAACAGGTTTCGGCCATCCCCCGGCCGGATAAATGCTCCAGGGGGACTCCTTTTTGGGATTCCGCGGGGGAGGCTTCTCCAGGACTCAGGTAAGCTCACCATTCCGGTAGCCCCTAAGGCTTCTCCGCCCGGGATTTCCTTAGTTTTTTCCTTGCACTCTTTCTTCTTTTTTCACTTTTTGTCTGAGGGCGGGTGGTGGGTTGTCTGTGGTGATCTGCCCAAACGTCCGAAGTGCTTGAACCAAGGATTCCTTGGCCTGACCTTGCCAACCAGATTTCCCAACGCCCAAAACCAGCACTTCTAAAATGGGGTGTCGCAGGCCGGGGTTTAGAACCCCTTTCCCGTCAAGCTGTTGCTCCAAAGTTTTGGCAGCTCCCAATGTACTCCACTTTGCTGCCTTTGTTAAAACACAAGGGCAGATCATCCAGTAAGCCCCAGCCTCCAGAAAAATCCATGGATGCCCTGCCTGGCCGTTCCTGTTGAGCTTTCTATCCGGGTACTCCCAGTAGTTGCCTTCGGATATGCAGTGGTCCTGAGACAAGCAAGCCAGAGTCTTGACGTGGCCCCAGATCACTTCCCAGGACATCTCTCGCATTTGCCATCCCAGTGGAGAGCAGCATATTTGGGGAGGGTCCTCGCTAAATGCTGCCAGTATCCGGCTGTGTTACCTTTTCGCATCCTGTCCGTCTCCCCGTTGGGGTTTTGAGATGACAACTTTCCAGTCGCTCCACCACCCTTTCAATGTAGCAGAACTAACTTCATTTATTGTCAACAATCCCAGCGATCAGCGGTATGCAATTCAACACCTCCCTGACCCCCTGGGAAAAAGAGAGTCAAGTGTCTTTTGGTGAGTGAACATCCGGACAAGGTTTTTTAATCCATGTCCTCTCATTCCCTTCACTTCGGTTTTGGGGGAGCCCAGGTAGACACATCAGCAGCAGTCCTTCGCTGTGTGGCAGCTGAAAAATTGTAGAAAATTTTGTGACAAATCATACTTGTTCCTCTCTCTGCTCGTCTTGGGGCCCTTTGCTTGCTGCTGGGGCCGTGACTCAAATACTTGTCATGACCGACATGTGGGGGCCTTTTTCTTGTCTTCTGATCCCGGTAAACTGATTCCTTTCCTTTCTCCCTTGTAGCAGTCGGTTTTCCCCTATTTCCTGGGTGGGATTAAGCCCTATTTCGAACAGGCTATCTAATTCCAGGACAAAAGGCCATCCTTTTTCCCTCCGGGGCACCTTTTTCCCCTTTATTCCTTTTAGATCTCTGGCTTTTTTGAATGTCATGAAAAGCTCGCTGCATTGACTTGGTCTGGTCTTGATCCCAGCCATCTGCCAGAATGGGGGTGATAGCCTCCACTGTTTCATTGGGGAGGTCTTGATCTTAGGATTCCCCGTATTTTTTTGGGAAACCTGGAGATGGGGAAGACTGGGAAGGCCGTCTGTTGGGTGGTAAATGGGAGCCCTGATGGGATGATGGGGGGCCGATCAGGGAAAGGTTTCTGTCAGTCTAGTAGCATCGGGGGTAGCTTGTTCCCGGACTGCAGGTGGGGGTTTCTAGATTCAACTTTCCCTCCTCGGAGCTCCTTGCTTACTGCCATAGTGAATTACTTTAAAAATCTTGGATTTGTTAGCAGGTTTCAACAGATCTGCAACAAACAAACAGACCATTAGAGTCATGCTAAAAACCTTGTGAATTTGTGACTAGAGTAAATAAAAAATATTTGTTTTTTTTTTTTGAAAAAATTTTCTTAAAAAACACTTAAAAATTTTCCTAAATTTTTCTATCATTTTGATGTTTCGTCGCATCTAATTACTTTCTTTTAAACCGCTTATGCCCATTATTGGTGAAAAAAAGGCGAAAAAAACATCAAAAAGCTCCGAAAAGGCGTTTCGAAAACGTGTTAAATAGAAATTCATGCTTCATGAGGCAAAGTTTTGACATTTTTGGGTTATTAAAGGGTTGTAATTTTCGACTTTTTCCCCGGGGCAAAAAACATTGGAAACCGTGCAGGAGGGTATACAAAAAGGAAAAAATTGTTTTTGAACAGGGTTATGTAGGGTGTGGGGAATGGGTGAGTGAATGGGTGGGGTATGGGGAAAAGGGTGTGGGGTGATGGGGGAGGTGGGGGGGGGGGTGGGGTTGGGGGGTTTCTGGGGTGATGGGTGAGGAATGGTGGGGGGTGTGGGTTGTGGGTGAGGAATGGTGTGTGGGGGATGGTAAGGGGAGGGAAAGGGTGGGGGGGAATGGGTAAAGGGTGATGAATGGGGGGGGGGAAAAACATACTATTTTTACATCCTGATTAGGAAATTAGGGAAAGGGGGTATTCGGGGTGTCTGTGTTTTGGGGGGCCCAAGGCCCACCAAACACAGGGGATGGCCGAAGACCCACTAATAGCCCAATGGTTGAGTGAATGGTGGGGGGTTTGGGAATGGGGGAAAGAATGGGGGGGGGGTGATGTTAATGGGTTGGCGTTAATACATACATTCTACATCCATATTTCAGGAAAGCTAGAAAGGGGGGATCTGGAGAGTCTGGTTTGGTGGGGGAAAAAACCAATAGCCCTCCGAGGAGCTGCCCAAAAAGGGCCCCCCGGAGGGCGGCTTGCGGCTTATTTATATTAGGTACGCCTATAACAAAAATTCTTTTTCCAAATTTGGCATCCAATTTTTCCCATGTAAAAGGGGAAATTTTAAGACATTTATTTTTTCCCTTTTGCTTTGAGCAATTCTTTCATGCAAAATCGCACTTTTTTTTGCCCTTACGAATAAAGCTTTAATGAGTACCAGGGTTTCCGGGTTGGTCCGTTTATTTCATCATGCACCCAAAAAAGTTCCCAAAAGACAGCGTGGGAACTCTTTCGATCAGTTGGGGCTCGGTATTCACAATTCACGCCTCTACGTTGGCCGAAAGTGTCCATATGTCCTTCTTTGACCTGAAGCAGGGCATGGGCTCCCGGTGGTGGGGCCCCAGCCCGGATGAACCCGTCTCTGGCCTCTGCCCCCCCCCTGCGCCGCAGCCCCTTCCCTTTTCACGACTCTTTAGGGGTCTGAGTGGGTGAGAACTCCGGAACCTCGTACGGCTTTGACAGGATCTCCTGGATCTGATCCCCGGCAGGAACAGGGGAATCTGCACCTGGGCCCGGCTGCCAACTGATCGTGCTGCAAGCTGGGGGCTCACAGTTCAGCTTGGGTATGATGAAAAGGCCCTTTCACAGGTGTCCCCCTACTCCTCGCCCCCCCAGCTTCAAAATTTGGGTCACGGCGAACCTGCGGTCGTCTCACTCTGACCGCCATCAGCGAGGGAGGGCCTTCTGGGGTGCGAAACCCTGCTCCTGTCCGCCGGAGAAGGTCACAGCTTTTTGGGATTTTCTTGGGCTGAAAACCTCATCCTTTTGAGTTTCATGAGGTGTGGGGGGCCGCCCCTCTGTCTGGGTAAACCCTTGATGTGTAGTGGGTTTGAAGTAAACCCAGGCAAAACTTGACTGGATTTCCAGGGTTCGGTTCTTTCCCAGTCAGTCCATGTTTTTCTGGCCCACATGTAAACAGGGGACTGGGCTGTGGTGGGGCCATCTGGAGTGGGACCCCTTTCCCACCTTGATCCCCTGAAACTCGGACGGGGGAAACCCCCCGCTTCACACCTGGACCATGGTAGGAGACCTCGGGTTTCATTGGACATGTTGCCCGGGGGGAAATTACCCCGGAAATCTGTGAGATCTTCCCCGGGCCGGGGCACTCCTCTGAACTCTGCGTTGTACTGCACTAATTCACGCGGACAGAAAGACTGCACGCTGGACCCGTGAACCCTGTTAGATGGGTGGGCCCCGTCGATGTGGTGATAAGGGGGCGCGGGGGAAAACTCTTTGTTTTAAACATGCTTTAACTCCAGAAAGTTTTGCGCCCCAGCATCTTCTCCAAAGGGGCGTAAGTACCCACCCTTTCCACCCCGTTTTGGGGGCCCTATTTGAGTCCCTTGCAGTACGATCAGGAGGGGTGGAGTCGTATGTCACCAGCAGATCTTTAGAGACCTGAGCCCCTTAAACGCAGCTTCCAGGTGGAAACCGGGCCCTTTTGGTAAAAAGTCCCAAAAGGTCCCTTTCCCAGATGGCCCCTCTTCCTGACACATGCTCCCCCCCTGATAAACCCTTTGGGGTGCATTTTTCCCATAGCTGTCGGGACCATCCCCCGGGTTTTGTCCTTCCCCCCATCTTTTAACCCACCCAACTATTTTGCAAACCGTGGGGGTTTCCCCCTGGTCAAGGTCCCGGGGCCAGCCATGGCATCCTGCCTGGCCCTCCTCATTTAGGGTACCCCCGGAGGTCCAATAAAATTAAAATTAGATTTTTTCAAATTTTGGCAGTGTTTTTTTTATGAAAAATTTGTTTTTAAGCCCCAAAACTCCAAAAAAAGGGCTATTTACCTGCCCCTGCCCGGCTTTTTTGCAAGCTTTTGGGCGCGAAATAAAGTTTCCCCTCGTATCATTTGGGGGCCCCAAAGCCCTCACCTTCATTTGTAACGTGGATCAAGAGTTAAATGTAGGGGGGCAAATGAAGCCGTTCTTTAGGGGGGTTTAAAACCTACGGGGGGCCCTCGGCGTCCCCTAATATATATAATTTTATATATTTATTTATTAAAATTTATATAATATATTATATATTTTAAAAAAGATTAAAAATTTTATATTTTATTATATATATATATTATATGTCACATATATATTATTGTATGTATAATCTATATATAATAAAATATATTTTAATTTATATTAAAATATATAATATATTAATAATATATATTATAAAATTATATCTATTATATAATTATATATATTTTAAAAAAAAAAAAGGAGAGAGAGAGAGAGAAAAGAGAGAGAGGGGAGAGAGGGGAAAAGGAGAGGGGAGAGGAGAGAGAAGGAGAGGAAGAGGAGTATAAAAACGGGCAGGAAATTTTCCCCTCTGGGAATCTTTTTAAAAAAAGTGTAGCTGTTCGCGTTTTTTATCTTCAAAAGTTTTTTCCCTTTTTGTCTTAATATTTGTCTTATTCTTTTTTGTAATCATTTTTATGATTCCCCGTAGCTTGTCATGTTTGCTGTATGGGGCGTTTTTGGGGGTCTAAAAAAACCCTTCTTCAGCAGAATATGGAAAAAGGTTTTTCCCCTTCAGGAGTTGAAGGGCCATGATTAAGATCCGGGGTTAAGCGTTTTTTAATAGCTGGCCCTGCCTGCCACCAGCCTATTGGGGGCATCGGTGATTGGAAAGATAGTTTTTTGTTCTCTTCGTCTTAAATGGGTGACGCCTGTTGGGTTTTGTTTTTTCTTCGTTTGGGCTTTTTTTGTGATTTGGCCTGTTTTTTGCTTTTGTTAGGGTTCATGTTTGGGTAGAGCTTGTAGGTCGTTTCCCTGTACTTTAAATTTTGGGTTTAAATCTTTTATTTTACAGCGTTTCCCGGGGATGGGAATCGCCGCACATCTCCCAAAACATGTAAACCCAAATTTCTGTTTTTTCCCCTTTTTTTAAAAATTTTTCTTTTTATGATGATTGCCATGTTTTTCTAATGGGTGACTTTTTGGGGCTCCGGAAGTTAGGGGGAAAATAAAAACTTCGGGGCAGCTTCGTTTCTATGCCGAGTGGGGATGAGGGAGGACTTACCATTTTTCCTTTTTGGGATGTGACCCTATTTTACGAAAAGGGGACTTTTTTTTTTGTCCCTTTCGTCTGGTTTGGGGCCCTTTTACGGAGAAGGGGGTTTGGGGTTCTTTTTTTTGGTAAAAAATTTTTTTAGTTTTATTCTCCTCTATTGGTCTCCCGGTTTCACGTTCCCGGGGGGACGATTTGTGATATTATTTTTTTCTTTTCCTGATGAGCGGGGGAAAAAAAACCCGGAAAAGATAGTTTTTGGTTTTTGACTTTTTTTTGTAGGGGTTGGGTTGTACCAGTTCTCCAAGATTTTCCTTAGCCCTGAGGGTTTGGATGTCTCTCTGGGCTAAGTCTTTTTTAAATGGGGACTTGAGTGGATACTCGATTTCTTTGGCAAAATTTTGCCAGGTACTGCATTTTGTAAAGAGCTCTTCTGATGTAAGAAACGATTTTTGGGGGTCTTTATATCTCTGTGGGCTTTTTTCGCTTTCCCCGGGTTGAGGCAGTGTCCGGTTTTCTTTGGGTTTTACGTAACGTTTTGTGATGAATGTTTCTTCTTCCTGCGTAAAAAGGGACGTCCTAAAACGGCTTTGATTTATTTTGGCTGCTTTCTATGGGGGAAGGTGAGGCCTGAAGTATCTTGTGCCCAGAGCTTCAGCTGTTCTGCTTGGGTAGGGGACTTGTTTTTTTGATAAAATTTTGGTCTCGATTTTAAGCGGCAGTATATGTGGGGCTTGCTTTTTTCTTGAATCTTCTTCTACCGCCCATAAGAAGTTTGCCAAAAATACCCAAAGGGGGAACCCCCTAGCGACCCCGTCTATTTTTGAATTTGTTCCCTGGGGGGGGGTTAAAAAAGGTCTTCTTTGTGCCCATTCGAGGGCCCACGTATTTAACAGGTTCCGGGCGTAAAAGCGGCGGGATGGAGTCGTTGTTATACCCCTGTGATGATTATTTTGAGGGTTTACGGTAAACCCGGGGAGGGTTGGTGAAGAGGGACTGGGACTCAAGCGAACGATTGTCCCTTGGGCGTTGTGGGTTTTGAGTATGTTAAAAATTTTGATGCTGATTAAAGGGCCCTGTAGGCTTTGGGGCGTTGGAGTAAAAATACCCCCACAGTTTCCCTTTGCGGGGTTGAAAACTTCGGGGGTCGGAAATTTTGGGATTTATCGGACAATTTTTATTCCCCGGTTTGTGTGTCTTGATATTGCCGTAGCAGAAACCCCATGCCGTTTTTTCCCCAGAGAGCTTTGAAGACCCTTTGGTCAAAAAATGTTAAAAAAGAGAAAAAGACACTCAAGACAAAGAGAAAATTTTTAAAAGAAAGAAATAACGTTTTAACTACTATCATTTTAACGATATTTATATATATATAAAATTTTATTATTATATATATATATATATATATATAAATATATATATATAAAATTATATATATATATATAGTATAAAATATATATATATAAAAAATAAAATAATAAAAAAATTTAAAATTTGAGGTGGCCCCGAACCAAAGGGAAACCAAACGCCCAAATTTTAAATTTAAATCGCCCCAAGCACATGGTTGATAGCCCCCCCTTCCCCCTTAAAATGATTTGTCTTTTGGCCCCCTTTAAAGGACGAAAATTGAAAAGGGTGAAAGTCCTGGAAGTGAAGGTCATTTTTTTTGCCTTAATGGCAACCCCCCCGAGGACCTTAAAAAATTTTCCCCCAAATCGTAAGGGGCCAAGCTACATCCAGCTTTTTTTCCAAGCCTTCAGAGGTCGAAAAAAACGCACCACGGTAGAATGCTAGGGCCGAAAAACAAAAACTTTTAAAAAATGGTGGCCTTTTTAAAAATTTTTGAAAATTTTTTTTTAAAAAAATTTCAAATTTGGAAATCGGGGTTTTGGGTGGGAATAAAGCAAAAAGGGCGTACACACCTAAAATAAATTTGCATTATTATCTTTTAAAAAAAGGAACATTTTGGTAAAGGGGCGGGGCAATGTTAGATTTGGCCATTTTTGGCTTAAAAAATGGGGGAAATTTTTGGGTTTTTTGAAATTTTTATAAAAATGTAGACGGAAACCCCCCCTTTTTCACATCATGGGTTTTAAAAAAGAGTGTTTTTTAGCTACCTTCAGCCCCCTTTTATGAAGAGGGCACACCTCCCCGGGGTTTAAAAAAAGTTACACATGTTTTAAATTGCCAAAAATTTTACCTCAATTATCTCAAAATAAATAATGTCGTTTGGGACCCTTATTTATCGGACCCCCTATATTTATAATAATAATATAAATCTATAATTTTTTATATATTAAAAATTTTATAATATATATATATATATTATAATATTATATATATAGAAAAATAAAATTTGTGATGGACCGAATGTCATTTTTGTATTCGCGAATTTCCCAATTTCGAAAATTTGGTTTTTTATTCCCCGAATTCGAAAGCGAAAGGGGAAAATTACATAATATTCATGTAATACACTATGTTTGATAGCATTTCAGGGAACTTTAAAATTTTTTAGTATTGGGGAAGAAATTCAGCCCTAAAAAAATATGAAAGTTAAAGGGTCCCCCCTTTTTTTTTTTTTTTTCCCCCCCCCCCCCCCCCCCCCCCACCCACCGGAAAAATTTTTTTCCGTAAACTTTTGAAATTTTTTTTCTTTCCCAAAAAATGGAATTGCAAAAATGCCGTTGCCCAAAAACCTTTTTCGAAAGGCAAATTTTTTCCCTACGGGGATCTTTTGGTGAAAAACAAAAATGGGAAAATTTTGCCAAGGGCCCTTAAAGAAAAATTTAATTTAATTTTTATTTTTCCCTTCCGGGGGGAAGGGGAATCTAAGGGGGAAATGCTGTAGGGGCCCAAACCCAAAACGACCGAACCCCCCAAAATTTTTTTCCCCCCCTACCCCGGGGCCTTTTTTGGGGAAAAAAATTTCCAAAAATTTCCCCCTAAAAGGGCCCGGGTTGCCAAAGGCCCTTTAAAAATTACATTTCTTTTTTTTGTTTCCAGGTTCCCGGGAGGAAGGGGGCCCCTTTACCCGGAAAATTTTCCCGTTTACCCCGAAAAATTCCAAAAAATTTTTAAGTCCAAAAAAACCCTTTCCCCAACCCAAAGGGGTTTTTTGGCTCCCGTCCCGGGAGGCTGGCCTTCAAATTTAAATTTAATTTATCTCTCCCGCTCGGGGGTGTCCGCCGAAGGAGGTTTCCAAAATGTGCCCGGGTTTTTACAAAACCACCAAGCGGTGGGTATGGTGAGGGCATTTTTGGGGGGTTGGGAAAGGCGGGGTAAAGCGGATAGGGGAACGGCCTTTTCCGGGGGAAAACCCTTTCTGATTAATTCTTTACAATAAAATAAATTTTTTTATTTTCTTGTTAAATTTTGTTTATTTTTTTTCCATTTTTTGAAATTTTCCAAAAAAAAATTTCCCAAAAAATTGGGGTGGGTGGAACGAAAACAATTTTTGAAAAAATCAAAAATTTGCTTTCGTCGTTGGTTCCTTTTTTTTTGAAAAAAAATTTAAAAATGTTTTTTAAAAAAATAAATTCAAAGGGGTGGTTTGGTGGTCCTTTTTTGGCGTTTTCGGTCGCCGGGTGGGCTGCCCCCGTGGGGAAAACCCCTTTAAATTTGGTCCAGGTAAAAAATAAACCCACTTTTAAAAGTCCTAATTTTAAATTTTTTTTTTTTTTCGCTTTCGGCTTAAAAAAAAATTAAATTTAAGGAAAAATGGGGTTTTTTTTTTAATAAAATTAAAAATTACTTTAAAAAATTTTTTTTTGCTAAATTTTGAAGTTTTTTTAAAGATTTTTAAATTATTCGCATTTTTCCCAAAAAACTTTTAAATTTGGGGGGTGGAAAAGTTTTCGAAATGCAAAATATGAAAAACAGGGGAATTTCCGATTGTGAAACAATCGATAGGAAAAACCCAATTTAATATATAATAAATTTTTATTCAATTAAATTAAATTTAAATTATAATAATTTGCCGAAAAGGTTTTTTGTTTTTGTTTTGTTGTTTTGTTTTTGCGGTTTTTTGCCCGCGATAGTTTGCTTTCCCCCGGTTTCATCCCAAAACCAAAAAATTTTAACGTTTTTGGGGAATTTTAGGGGTTTTACAGGGAAGGGTTTTAGAGGGCCCACTTATAGGAAGAATTTTTTGATTTAACGGGTTTTAAATTTTTTTTTTAAAAAATTTTTGGGGGAGGGCCATTTGCCCCCCCTTGAAAAAAAAAAATGGTTTTGGAGAAAAGGAAAACCCTTTATGTAAAGGGGAATGGGAATGGTGATTTAAAAGGGGGGGGTGATGGGTAATTGTTGGGGGGATGGGTGAGTGAAAGGGTGGGGGGGGATGGGTGGGGGGAAAAGGGGGGGGGTGATGGGAATGGGGGGAAATGAAAGGGTTGGGGGGGGATGGTAAGGGTGAGGGGAAGGGTGGGGGGGGAAAACATCTTTCCCGGGAAAATTTGAAAGGGGAATCTGGAGAGTCCCGGTTTTGGTGGGCCCAGGTGGTGGGGAATGGGCTATCTGGAGAGTCTTTGGGTTTTGGGGGGCCCGGCCCCCCAAACAAGGGGTTGGGGTGAAAGCCCACCAATAGCCCTCCGCAGGAAGCTAGCCAAAAAAACCGGGCCCCGGGGGCGGCCCGTGCGGCTAGTATATATTTATAATATATTATATTTTAAAATAAAATATATATAAAATAAAAAAAAAAAAAAAAAAGAAAAAAAAAAAGAATATAATATTAGTATAATAGTAATTTTCATGGGGTTTTAAAATTTTATATTAAATATATTTAATATATTTATATATATTATATTAAAATATCTATATTTAATATCTTTTATCTATATATATAATTTTATATATATATATATATTAAAATATATAAGAGAGAGAGAGAGAGAGAGAGAGAGAGGGAAAAAGAGAGAGAAAGAAAAAGGGGGAGAGAGAGAGGAGAGAGAGAAGGGGAAGAGAGAGAGAGAGAGGAATTTGATCCTTAATTTTTAAAAAAACCCATGTCTATCTCAACCCGACCCCAATACCCCCCCTATTCAACTAAAATCAAATACTTATCCGGGGGATAAGGGGGGTTGAAATTTGGGGTTGGGAGGCTGATCATACTGCAATGTCTTTTTTATTCGGAAATGGTCGCCCGTGATCGAAGGCCCCAGTAAGGGCCCGAGGCGGGTGTTGACGTTATAGAGGCATTTGATATAAATCGGTATATTTTTGGACTTACTGGGCTGAGTTAAAAAGGTACCTCAAATTTTTTACACATTTTATTTTTATCCATTTAAAGGGGCGTAGAGATATTCAACCAGTAATTAATGTTTTGAACACAAAACCGGGGGTGCCAAAGGACTCTGGGGTGAGTTTGTTGTTGCGAGTGTGTCCCCAGGGCCCTTTTGTTTTGCTTTCCCGGGCCCTGTTGCTTTTCTCCTCTCGGCGTAGTTCGTTTTAACCTAACATAAAGTTGAAACCTTTCATTTGGCCTGGACCCACTTTGGGTCGATCTAAAAATAATGCAAGGGGTTCATGGTTCTCACGGTGGGGCCCGGCAGGGAAAATTAACTAAATTATAAAATATTTCATTTATATAAGTATATCTAATCTATATTATATATATTTTCAATAGTGGGGTTTCCCCCCCGGGTTCTGTCCTATCACCCCCTCTCTTTTTATTCTTTTAAGAAACTTCTAAGTTTAAATCAAAGCCCTATCCACTAGGGTACGCCTTATAGAAAAAAATATTTTCTCAATTTTGGCGGGCAATTTCCTATGTAAAAGGGAAATTTCTAAGCGTTTTTTATCTTTTTCCTTTTTTGCTTTGAGCAATTTTTACATGCAAAATCGCATTTTTATTTTTGCCCCCCTTATCGAAAAATGTTTAAATGAGTACGCAGTGTCGGTTTGGCCCTGGTATTGTATCATGCCCAAAAGAGTTCCAAATGACTAGCTTGGTAAGCTCTTCCTGATCTTTTGGTTCATCAACACTACATCACAGCGTCACACCCCTTCTTTGGGCCTAAAATTTCCCAATCATGTCCTTTTAGCCTGAAGCAGGGCATGGTCTCCCGGTGGTGGGCCCGAGCCCGGATGAACCCGTCTCGGGCCCTGTGCCCCCCCTGCTCCCGCGCCCATCCCCTGTTTTCACGACTCTTTCGGTGATTGGTGGGATAGGAACCCCGGAACCTTAGGGTTGACCGGGATCTCCTGGATTGATCCCCGGCCAGTGAACAGGGAATCGTGCACCTGGCCAGGCTCCCAGCTGATCGGTTGCAAGCTGGTGGCTCACAAGTTCAGTTTGGGTGATGAAAGGTTTTAACGGGTGTCCCCATATCTCGCCGCGCCAGCTTAAAAATTTTGGGGTACGGCGAACCTGGGCGTCCCACTCTGACTCGCATCAGCGAGAGGAGGACACATTTGGTGTGCAAACCCATCTCCTGTCCGCACGGAGAAGGCCAGTGTTTAGACCTTTTGGGCTGCGACCTCATTACTCTGAGCTGCGTGAGGTTTTGGGTTTGGGGCCCCGCCCTCTAGTCTGGGTGAACCTGATGTCGTAGTAGATTTTGAAGCCCACTGAGGCTATTTGACTAGGATTTCTGGGGTTTTCATTTCTTTCCCAGTCATCCATGCTTTCTGGTCCACTACACGAGCGACGGGCTGGGGTTTTGGGAGCCATCGGGAGGGGACACCTTGCCACATTGATTCCTGCAGTCGGCGGGAGAACCCCCCGCTTCACGCCTGGACCGTGGTAGGGACCTGCTGGTCAGGGACTGTTGAAGGTTTGCCCCGGTTCCCCGTGGTCTTCACCGCCTGCATACTCTGAATCTGCGTTGTATGCATCTATTCACGTGGACAGTAGACTGCACATGGACCCGTGAAGCCAGGTCAGATGGGGTAGGCCCGTCGAGCGGTGATAAGGGGGCCCAGGGGCAACTCGTTTGTGGAAAACCGCAAACTCCAGAAGGCTTGTGCCCCAGATCTTCTCCAAAGGGGTGAGACCACCCTTCCCCCCCGTTTTGGCCCTAGTTGGTCACCTTGCAGTACATCAGGAGTGGGGGGAGTGTAGTCCCAGCAAAATTAGAGAGCCGAGCCCGAACACAGGCTCTCAGGGGGGCAGGGGGTCTTGGTACAAAGTCCCAAAGGGGTCCCTCCAGAGGCCCCCTCTGTCATGACACATGCTCCCCCCCTGATAAACCCTTGGGTGCAGTTTCCCATAGCGGGGCCCATCCCCCGGCTTGCCCTTTCCTACCATGTAACCAATAACTATTTTGGTACCCGGGTTAGGGTACGCCGTATAAAAAAAAATTCCCTTTTTTCAAAACTTTGGCATGCAATTTCCAAGTAAAAAGGAATTTTTTGACGATTTTATCGGTTCATTTTTTCATTTTAGCAATTCTTACTATGCAAAAAAGCACTTTAAGCTATGTTTTGCATATAAAATAAAAGCCATTTCTGCATAGCAGGAAGTGCTCAAACCAAAAGGTTGAAAGAGGGGGGCAAAACCCCTTTTTAAATTTAATTTTACATAAAAAAACACCCTGCCAAATTCGAAATAACTATATTTCACTTTTATTGGACCCCGGGTATCCTATACACTCCTACGCTGATGATTTCCCGCATTTTTAACGTCGTTTATTAGACGTCCAACTCAAAAGGAAATAAGTGATTCACGGGAGTGACCGAGCGCCTAAATCTGATCTTTCTATAATTTTTGATTGGGGAAAAGCAAACCTTGTTTTTTTCAATGCCCAAAAACCCAAATTTTTTCCCCACTTTTTTCTCGACAAAAAACCAGATAACTATCCCCTCTTCTTCAATGACACTCATCTGTCTCCTTCTTCTACAATGAAAATTCTAGGGCTATCCTTTAAATAAAAATCGAACGGGGAAATCCACATTACTATAACAAATGTTTTCTAGTAAGGAGCTTACATTTTCTTATAAAAACAATTGGGATTTAAAGGACATGTTATTACTAAATAAGCAGTAATGAGAAAGCAGGGCTGTAATAAACAAAACGTAAAGGCTAAGTGGCAAGCGTCGGGGGTGGGGGGGGAAGGGGGACTAGGGGTGCGGGCCTCCGCCGATCGTGAGTCACGTGTTCCATCCTACCCTTCCCCCACACGATGCCATGTGCCTTTTACAGTATGTTTATTACAGCCCTGCTGTTCTCATGTACTGCATTTATAAAAAATGCCAAATACCAATTTTGTTGTTATAAGATAATGTAAAGCCCATTTCTACAAACATTTTTAAAACATTCAAAATTTACCGAGCGGCAACCCCTGCCCTGGTGAAATTACTGGTCGCGCTAATTTTTTTAACTTCATCCCACGTCTAAAGGAAGCTTTTAAAAAGCTATGGTTATAGAAGATTTTGTGTTAGAAATTTAAAGTTCTTTCACCCGTATCAATATTTTGGGAAATCGTGTTACACCCTATATATAATTTTTAAATATATAAAAATATATATTTTAAAATATTATTATATAAATATTATATTATTAAAAATAATAAATATATAATAAATAATATATATATATAATAAAATATATATATTTAATTAAAAATAAATTATATTATTATAATATATTCAGTATATAGTATATAATATATATTATATAATATTAATATATATATATAATATATATATATATAAATAACATATATATACAGTATATATATAAATATATATATATATATATATTTAATTATATATTTTATATATATTATATATAATATATATATATAATAATGTGAAAGGGGGGTGGCCCAGGCCTAGGTCTCGGAGTGGTGAGCTCAATGTCCAGAGTTCGAATCCTGCCGGGAGCAACTCTTTTAAGAGCCTGGTAGGGGAGCAGAAGGCCCTGAGTTCACGTCCCACCAAGGAGCAACTGTCAAATCCATATTCGAGTGGCTGAAGAAATCCGCATGCTGTTATAACCTGTTCTCCGTCTGCGAGTGCAACGGAGAAACTCCAGGGGCAGCGTGAGCTTAAATTGAAGATCCAAACTGGAAATCTCACATCTCATCTCTTGCTAAAACAGCTTCTAAGAAGTTAGGTGTCCTGTGGCGTCTGCGTCCTTTTTTTTTTCCCCTTCCAATTGCTTGCTCTCTACAGGGGCCTTATCCGCCCATGTATGGAGTATGTCTCACATGTTTGGGGAGGATCCACTCATACAGCTCTCCTAAACAGGGTTGAGTCAAAAGCTTTCGTCTCATCAACTCCTCTCCTCTGACTGACTGTCTTTAATCTTTAAATCACCGCCGCAATGTTGCTTCTCTTGCTCTCTTCTACCGTTATTTTAATTGTCACTGCTCTTCTGAACTTGCTAACTGCATGCCTCCCCCCCTCCCGCGGCCTCGCTGCACAAGACTTTCTACTCATTCTCATCCCTATTCTGTCCATCTTCCTAATGCAAGAGTTATCAGTATCTTTACGCTTTCATCCCTTTCACTGGAAACTCTGGAACTCTCTTCCTGTTTCAATTTTTCCACTTTTCTATGACTTAAATCTTTTCAAAAGAGGGTAACAAAGACACCTCCCGAACTAAATTGGCTCACCCCTCTTTTTTATTTTATTCTCTTACTGTCTTCTTTATAGGGACTGGCAAATAAGCGGGCTTTGTGTTAAACCCCTTTTGTTGTGCCCTTGGCCAGTTCCTTGTGATGTTAAAAAAAAAAAAAAAAAAAAAAAAAGAAAACGGAATCTTCTCCTAAGACCACAGGTGTCACTATAAAATTCCAGCCTGCGCCACCAACGGGCGAGATAACCAACATCAAGACCTCTATAAGCCTGCAGGCGCTGTAGGCTCCAACATAATATATATATATATATATATAAAATATATATATATATATATAATATAATATATATATATATATATATATATTATATATATATATATATATTAGGTGGAGCGAAAAACGCTTTTTTTTATAAATGACTCTGAATAGTTGGGAAATTTTGCCAATGTAACCCAAATTAAAGTTTTAAAAAATTGACAAAATTGCTAATAAAATCGAAAATATGAAAAAAAAAAACAAAATCTAAAAAAATTGTTTAAATTTTTTCTTTACTTTTTATTAGTCGTGTTTCCAAAAAATATGCTGCAAAATACCAACCCATGTCACAAAAATATAAAAACCAAATATTTTAAATATTTAGAGGTCCCCCAACACTGATTAAGCGGTGTGAAGGCAGAAATGCAGCTCTGTTGTTTTTTCGAGAAGTGTTGGGATATGCCTTTTTTATATTTTAAAGTGTAGGGGACTCCAATAATTTATATAGTTTGGAAAATTTAAATTCAAATCAACAAAAATTCAATTTTTAAAAAAATTTTTTTTTTTTGAATAAATCTAGTTTATGCCAACCCTCTGGGGCACCTCAAAAAATATCGAAAAAATTTTGTAAAAAATTTTATATTCAAAGCATGGTTTTTCGTAAAACACTTTCATGCTATTCCAACAAAATTTTAAAAAAAAAAAATAGATTTTGATATATTATGAAATTTTTTTTTTTTCGGTCATAAACCAAATTTTTTTTAATTTTGGGGACCTTAACAACTTTCGCGAATAATTTTTTTTTACGGAATTTACTCCTTTTCGTACAATTCCCCCACTTTTCCCAAAACAAATCACAGAAAAATTTTTTAAAAAAAAAAAGGGTCATTACGCCCACCCTGAATTATAATATATATAATATATATATATATATATTATAATATAATATATTATAATATATATATTCGGTAGTTTGAAAAACAAAAAAATAGACGACTACATTGTGGACTAATTAATGAATAAAAATAATATAAAAAAATAGAAAAGTCGATGGAAACAAAGTTATAAATGATGATAAACGTGAACCGGGATAGCTATGAAGGAACCCAGTGACAAATAAATTTTGGAATCTTTTAAAATTTAATAACAATTTGTAAAAAATCAATAAAAATTTATACTGAAAAAAAAAAAAAATAAACCCTTTGTATCATTCGGAGTCACGGGAAAAAACAACCCAAAAAATACAAGAATAAGCATGATAGACTGCCACAATAGAAATAACCTAAAAAAAAAAAGATATTAGACAGGGAAAACAACTTACAAATGAAAAGTGACGTTTTGAAAAAAGCGTTGAAGTACTTGTGAGAGCTTGCTAGAAGATTTCTCTTTTCGGCTTTCTCTGAAAAAAGTAAAAAACCTTACCGATGTACAAAGATAAGTATGAAAATTTTAAGCGCAATTTTACTCATTTTCCGACGTTTGATCCTGTGAGAATAAAAAAAAAAGCAGGTCTTATTTGAACCCTAAGATGGGGAGGCCGAGGCTTGTGAATGTAACGGCATTGTCTAGCGGGGGGAGCGGGGTCTGCGGGACGAAGGTAAATAAATCAGTCCCCAGATACGACCTTAGATTGGTTTTGGGTTTTTGGGAATGATTTGGGAACGTCACGCGGGAAAATGAAAAAGAAAACCATTCGATAATGTGGTGTTTACTGCCCCAATGACTTTCCCCAGACTGATGAACTAAAAGGGTTCGCTTCAGTGCATACCAAAACCAAACAGAGCGACAGAGATTTGGGGAAAAGGAAATAATAATAATAAATGGAAACTAAAAATAATCCACTATAAGTAATGCGTAGTGGAGTTGATGAAAAAGTAAAAGTTATGTAGTAGTATAATGATTTAATAAATGTTAATGAAATGATGAAATAAAAATTACAATGATGATAATAAAAATGATAATAATGGTAATATAGACAATAAAAAAAATTACCTATTAATGCGAATTATTTTTTACCGCGCCCGGTTACTTTTAAAAAATTTAACATAAACAAGACGCCTGCTCTCTATAAAATAAAAATTAATTTCAAAAACTAAAAAAATAATAAAAAGACGAAGTTGATTAAGTTAAAAAATTAAAGATGGGGAAATGATAATGAAAATAAGTGAAATAATAATAATAATAAAAATAATAATAATAAAAAAATAATAAAGGTAATAATATTAAGACTAATATTTAGCATATAAGTGTCGGGTTCAAGTATTTTTTACCTTTATTGTTTTTTATAGGTCATAACGGTATTTTCAAGAAATGCGTTAATATTTTCCAATATTAAAAAATTTAATTATAAAATTATATTTCATTATAATAACTTCACTAACAAAAACAAAAAAAAAAAAAATGGGCTCAACAACATTAGCAGAAGCAAATAATGCATAAAGGTACACCCCGAAATGTGGGAGTCATACCATTCATTTTTTTTTCCCAAAAAATCACAACACTTTACTATCTTCCAGGGACATATTCATATTCCCTTTTTTTTAAGCGCCGCCACTCCACTCACCACAGAAACCTAGCCTGCTTCGCTGTACTTTCCTTCTCACCCACCGTCACCCTTTGGGCCAAAAATTGCCAAACCTCTCAAAATTACCCCTGCCCTAAAGTTTAGATTTTTAAACCAAAAACCAACTTTGAACGTGGAAACTTGTTTGCCATATTAATCAGGGACCCCCTTTTCCCCGCAGTTGCCACCGCTCTAACCATGGGCACCTAAATCGCCATTTCTTACCCGGCTACCGCATACATACCTCCTTTTCAACTTGTGGGGGGCTTTTTCCCTTTTATTATTATTAAAAAATGCATGTGAATATTCGCTTTTAAATTAAGATGTTACGGGATTGTAAATTTATAAACAGCATAAACAAGACAAATTATTTTTTCCTTTATCCCCCCCACAGCCTGACTCTTGACATAGCAATCGGGGTTTAAAAGGAACAGCACGCAAAGGGAAATTCGCATATGGACCAAACCAATCGATACTTTTCTCTTTGATAATTCCACAAAAAAAACAAATTTCCCCGAGTTTACGCTATATAGGGGTATTCCAATTTCACTCTACTGACAGCCGTGGTGTTTTTTTTGGTTACTTGGGTTATTAGGCCTGAATGATCCTTTCTTTTCCTGGAAGGGGTTTATTTGGTTTGGCCCCGCACATTTTAGAGGACTGTGATGGTTGGCCTTCACTTGGGTGGCGCAGGGTGCATTTTTATAACGACACCTTGATTGTGTTCTGTTATGGTTTGACCTGGGGCCCATGATGCCATCTGGGGTCCCCCCTCATGCTTGTGTCCAGTCAAAGTGCACATGTGTATCTTTGGCCATTCGACGATGAAGAAACAGTTGTTTTCTGGCGGGGGGGGGGTTTTAGTTGGACCCTTTTTTTAACTACATGGCTCTAATCATCGCGTTAATAATGGTCGAAAGAGTTGCCCTCGGCAAGATTAGAACTCGGGCCATTGAGCTCACCACTCAAAGACGCTAACCACTGGGCCCACACCCTTCCCGCAGGTAATACAGTATAGGTCAAGTAAGTAATATGGAATTTTAAGTATCCCTGATTATAAATACTACCCTTCAGTGCCAGGCATGCCAATATACACTCCTCCACCCTGCCTTCCATTAGTATTCCACGACGCCTCGTGTGTGTGGCGACCCGGGCCCATAAAAATGTTAACACTTATTGAATGTAGCTGTCATCATAATGTATGCTGTACTCCCCCACTTCCTGCTCAAACCCAACGTGCAGACCTCATATTATATGCAGGGGCATCATATTCTCTCTCTCTCTCTCTCTCTCTTGCTCATGCTCTCGCTTTCGCTCTCGCTTTCGCTGTCACTTTCGCTCTCGCTCTCTCTATCTCTCTCTCTACTCTCTCTCTCATATCTTTCTCACTACTCTCTCTGTCATTATATTATATATATATAAGATATATATATATATATATATATATATATTATATATATATATATATATATATATATAATATATATATAATATTATTTTATTTTATATTTATATATATATATATATATATATTATATATATATATATATATATTTTAATATATATATATATATATATATTATATATATAATATTATATGTAGTATATAATTTATATATATATATAATATATATATAATATATATATATATATATATATAATATATATATATATATATATATATAATATTATATGGATATATATATATTATATATATATATATATTATATATTGTATATATATATATATAATATAAAAATAATATATATAAAATATATATATATATATATATATATATATATATATATATCATGAAGTTTCAGGGTGACAGAGACACTCGGTAAACTTGGGGTTTTTAAATGCAACGTTTCGCCAAGGCACTTGGCATCATCAGGCTAAAAATAGTTAAAATTTAATATATTAAAAATGCTAAAAAGCGAAAAATCTAAAAAATTAATTCTAAGAGACAATAAAATATCTTATATTACTCTTAGAATTAATTTTTTAGATGTTCGCTTTTTAGCATTATAATATATTAAATTTTAACTATTTTTAGCCTGATGATGCCAAGGCCTTGGCGAAACGTTGCATAAACAAACCCCCAAATTTACCGAGTGTCTCTGTCCACCCTGAAACTTCAAAGATATATATATATATATATATTATATAATAATATATATATTATATATATTATAAAATTTTATAAGAGAGAGAGAGAGAGAGAGAAGAAGAGAGAGAGAGAGAGAAGAGAGAGAGAGAGAGGAAGAGAGAGAGAGGAGAGAGAGAGAGAGAGAAGAGAGAAGAGAGGAGAGAAAAGGAGAGAGGGAGGGGAAGTGAAAGAGAGAGGAGAAGAGAGAGAGAGAGAGGAGAGAGAGAGGGAGAGAAGAGAGAGGAGAGAGAGAGAGGGGAGAAGAAGATGAGGAAGGAAGAAGGGGAGAGAGGGGAGAGAGAAGAGAGGGGAGAGAGAGAAGTATACGGGCAAGATTTTCTCTGGATATCTCGTTAAAAGTGATAGTAGTTCAGCGTTTTATCTTCTTAAAGATTTTTTCTCTTGTCTAAAGTGTTTATTCTTTTTGTAATCACTTTTGACTTCGCCCTACTTGTCATGGTTTTGCTGTACCCC
>JACEEZ010026027.1:0-19244 GCA_016584305.1 Chionoecetes opilio
GGTCGGGGATACTAGAAACAAGGTTGGATTTCGGCGCCGGGGGCTGTTCCATCACACGTGCCTTCCGACTCATTCATGTCTTCTATTATCGTGTGTTCTCACCCGAGTTTGTGAAATAACTGTAGGATGTTTGGAAAAACTACCCAATCATCATCTGCATGACCACATTTCCGCATATAAAAAGCGCATATTATGAAGAAGGAGAGGGATATCAGAAGGCCATACACAAGTGATATGGACACGGCGAGTCCATATCACTTGCATACCCAGAGGTGTATAACTGTAGGCTATGGTGCAGGTGACAGTGTTTTTTGCTTAGAGTGACTATGTTTCTGCTTTAGAGTTTAAATTTTAAATTGCAGAGTGTGTTTTGAGTGAAATATGGTGATTTACCTATGTGAGTAGAATTACTCGCGAAAAGGAAGAATCAGAACATTTTGATTTTACCCCACCCGCTGCCCCAAAAATGTACTCACCATAAGAGCTGGAATGAGTAATGTCCAGTAACACACTTTTAATCACTGTATACGCTGGAAAGTTAATCTGTGGTTTCGTGAGGATGTACTATGTAGAGAGACGCCAGGGTAGTTGAGGTAGTATAATTGTGTAAATCTCCCAATTATACAAATAACGAAATAGACAGGAATCACTAAAACCAATCTCCTTTAAAACTCCCCTGGCAAGGCTATCGCCACTCTGCTGTCTGTAGTTCGCCGGCGATGGGCCGCCGCTCCTCTTTTCATGCAGGTGACAATTACTCTCCCTTTTCTATCACGCTTATACATTGCTCCTTTTACTAAACATATACAAGTAGCAAGTATGTTTCTACCATAGAATAAACTGATAATATAATTACTCCATATATTATCTATTATGTTACCATCTATTTATAAGTTTGGAAAATAAACTAAGTGACCTCTCTCCAAACCTGCCGGCTTCTCAATTTGCTGACCCAGCAGTAATGCAACTGGGGCCGGCAATACAATGCGCCACGCCCATACCTATCCACCCTAACATATGCCTTAACAGTGTGCGGTCACGGAGGCGGCGTAGCAAAACTCCTTCACATGAGCGCAGAACCCTTTCAACCTCACCACTGCGACGCACTAATTAAATCACAACACACTCCTTGCAAGTAATATATAATAAGGCAATATAAATAACATCGTATATAATATAGAATAGAAGCTCAATAGATTTGGCTTGCCATTTATCCCAAAAACTTGTCAATATAGTACTAAGTTAATTTTATAAGTTTAATGTGTTTGATTATTATATATTTTAATATCATAAACTTTTTTTTTTCTCATATTTTTGTGTGTATTTTGTCATAAAGGAGTATCATAAGGGAGTATCATTTCATAATAAGGGGGGTTTGGCCGGAACCTCCCAGGTTCTGGTGTGCATCGTCCCAAGGCCAGCGAAACGCGGTCAGGCACACGCGGTGCAGTCAGCGTCAGCATCCTTGGTCGCCACGATGACACAACACACACCATGCTGGTTTGTGAAATTTCATAAAAAAGGTGTTGCTGATACACGCAGACACACAGCACACACACATCCTGCTGTTGGGATTACTAAGATTTTTAACCCATACATATAAAAATCTATCCAGTCCGTAATACTTTGGTGACAATTCCATCTTGATCAGGGTCCATGTTTTCCTTCATGAAGACCAATCTCTAAAAATTATCGAAGGTCACACTCCAAAAAATCAACTGTCACTAATGTCACTTGCCAGCAGAGGGAGGGTTTGTATGTCATTATTTTTCAACCACTACTATGAATCACTCACTGGTGGATTCTGGGGTCTATGCCCTCCCCTTTAAAAAGAAAAGGTTCGGGGGCAAACTGACGAACCATCCCGTCCGCCTGTCCCCATCTCCTTCTTCTTCTTGTGACTAATGTTTTGTTTACTTGTGACGTCATTATAAAATACTAACCTTAATAAATTTGAGGGTCCATTGATGACGTGAGCCAATCTCGCCCCCATAACTAATGGTTAGTTAGATTTGACGGGAATAATGGGCAATTTTTATACTTTTAGGCATTAAAGGGTAGGTAAATTCCACTTACTACCCTCCAGGAAAAATTGCGTCACATACTATTATTAATGTTCTTTACCTGTCACAAGTATTAAAAAGAGCATCTGATGGGCTTACCTTGAGCAGCATATTTTCCATTTGTTCATGGACTTTAAGACGTCTGTCTTTCCCAAGATGTTCTTCCAGCATGGAAATAAGTTCAGACCGTTGAATAGAGCCAAGCAGGATCATGGAATCTGGAAGCATTCACAAGAAGGAAATATTAATACAGTAATAACTAAATATTTTAAATTTGCATGAATATGCTATTACATGTTGAAACAAAAAAGTGTAAGTATCAATTCATCACAAAATGTGACGAAGGAAATGCTCTTTTTTCAATCGATACTACACATGTAAGTATGATGCAAGAGGTCATCAATATTTACAGGTATTTGGGATGTTTCAGCATTTAACAATGCCTAATTAGTGATTTTTACATTTTTCATGAGGCAATTAAAGTTAATGGCTTTTTTTAGCAAACACAATTTCAAATTATGAATGCCATACATATCCTGATAACAGTAAAAGCACCATAATGCCACATACATTTCCTATGCACCATCACTCTATGAAATTTTGGTTAATATTTTATTGGTACTGGGTTCTTAAACTTGAACATTGTCCTCTTGTGACATCATAGGCCTAGGACTCCTTGGCAGCAGAGGGTCAAACATACAGCTAAGTTAATCATAATGACTAGCTTTCATGCTCATGATGGCTTCATGGAGGGGAAAGGCACTGTGTTTCTTGTCCTACACACAGATGGAGGAATATACTAAATGCAAGCATACAATTAACTGTAGATTTACTCAAAATGAGTCCAGACTGCTCGTCTGAAGCTTCAGCAAGTTAAACGAATTTGGATCATCTAATAAGTGAGCACCTTTACCAAGACAATGAGTAGTTTAAAAGTAAGATAGCTGTTCGGTAGATCGAAACCAGACCCTTCTACCAGTCAAACAAATTAGTGCAACTACCATACAGTAGATGAAATGCATACAATCTACAGACATTGGTCCCATCCCTATTTTTAAGAAACTCCTTGCTTTATGTGTGATACAAAACCTTCTCACCATTCAACTTGGCATTTTTTCATAGTATCTTTTTATCAGATCAGGAGAGGGTGTGATTTTAGTGACTAGTAGGATAGCAATTATCATATAAACCCAACCGAGACAGTCCTTGAAAGCTTAATTAATATAATCTGATCAAATTTCCTCTGATGCCCGTTCCTAAGAGGAACTCCCCCAATGGGATGTGTGCGACTTAAGAGTCTATATTTATTCTGGTCTTTACCCTCCCTCCTTGCATGCTCTAATCTTCTCATCTTCCTTCTCCCCATTTTCCCCACATACTCTAGCATTCTGACCTCCCATTTCACCAGAGTTTTCCTCTACAGCCCACCCATCTACCATCTCATACACACTACTTAGTCATCTCACTTCCTGCCTTATTTTTCTCAAGCGAGTATATTCTGCCCAAAAAAGCTTCGTGGATAGGTGTACCATCAACGTCTTTGCAAAGACTCGCCAAACTTCCCCGAGAACTGAAGTTAAAATATTAAGATGCATTTTAAAATGGTAACCAAAATATAAATTTTCCTGGAGAGTCCACAAGTGGGCAGAGATCTGATTTTCTATGCTCCTTCAAAATATTTTTCAGTTGTCGATAGGAGATACCATCCCAAATGTACTTGACATCCCGCACCATAAGTCTTTACCTAGATGTTGTAGGCACCTGAAGTGGCTGTGAGGATGTCTGGTAGGTATGGTAGCTTCTTTATTTGGATGATAGAATCATAAACTGAGGGCTGGAGGAGTTGTGCAATACCATTAGCAATAAGAACTGCAATCTGAAAATACAAACATGGAAGGTGTTGGAGAAAATTGCAGCTATACATGTATGTATTGACGTCTTAAAATAGAGTTTAAAAAAATAGAGTTAAAATAGAGTTTAAAAAAATATCAAAAACAGATAGCATAATAATATATGAAATAATCTTTCATAATCTCAATTGAGATGCTAGGTTGTGAGATTTATGTGCATAGCTACCCAGTTGGGTAGCTTAGAGAGGAGACCTTAGCTTATTCCCACCATCATGCAGTTCTCATCACTATTACTATTTCTAAGGTGAAACTAACGGTGGGGGTGCAGTGACCATCTGCTGTTTTTGTTGTAACCCATTTAAAAATTATGGATTTTGCTCCCGGGGTAAGCTGCACAGGATTAGACACCCATTAGTGGCCTCTATATTTCTAGAGGTAGGAAATGTTTTGGCTGCATGCAACATAAGTCACAATGAATGCAGCCATTAAAGATGTATGTATCAATGCGGATGGGTTGAAAGATATAAAAAAGAGAACATGCTTGTTGAAAGTTCCATAAGCGAGGGAGTAGATGCGTTAGTTTTAAGTGAGATCCACCTGGGTGGTCAGGGTGCTATTGAGTGCAGGAAGGGTGATGAAGGTTTCCAGGAAGGAATGGTTAGTGACATGGTGTGAACAGGTTTGGATAGACGCTATAGGGGAAGAAGTAAGGAAGGTTACACAATTTTGATATCTGATAGTGTGCAAATGTGTGACTTGGTATTATTGGAAGGGAACATGAATAGTGAGGGGGAAATGTAGGATAGTAATAGTCAAGTATGCATTGGTGTGTGTCAATAAACCTGAAAGAGATAGGGAAGAATGAATTGATGAAGTTTGGTATGACTTTAAATGAATGTGTAAAGAGGTTTCAGATGGGAAGAAGGATGAATGTGATGGAAGGCATGAATGCAAAAGAGTGAGGTGAAAGTTGGAATGATGTGGATGATTTTGATGGATGACATGAATGGAGAAGTGCGAGATGAAAGTATTAATAAAGTGGTGCATAAATGATGAGTGCCTGGGGGAAATGAAAATAGTGAGTACTTGGAGGACAATTTAAATCTATTTTTATAACATCAAAAAGCGGCTAGCGAAGTGTAGAAAAAAAAGAAAAAAAAGAATTCACGAAGTGCTAGCCCCCAAAAGGTAGATAGTAAAAGAGTGCCAGAAGGTGGTCAATTTAGTATAGTGGGTGTCTCTGTATATCTCTCTTAAAAGAATTTGAGTTGTAGGAAGGTGGAAAAAACACAATCAAGGAGAAAGTTCCAGAGATCACTAGTGAAAGAGATGAAAGAGAAAAGATACTGGTTAACTCTAGCATTAAAGAAATGGACAGAATATTGGGTGAGTAAGTAGAATGTCTTGAGCAACGAGGACGTGGAAAGGGGGGAAGACATGCAGTTTTGTTAGTTTAGAACAGCAGTAACCATGATATTAACAGTAAAAGATATCAAAAGAGGCAACATTTAAGCAACTTTCAAATATAAGACAATCAGTTAAAGGAGGGGGGTTGATGAGACAAAAAAAATTTTGACTATACCATGTTTAGAAGAGCTATGTGAATGGATCCCTTCCATACAAGAAATGCATACCTCTTACATATGCAAATAAGGCTCCGTATAAAGTAAGCATGGAGGGGAAAATAATTGGAATAAAAACAGAACTACCTAACTTCACAGAGGCCTTCAGCAAAGAGGACTTAGCAAAGGATGACATATGAAATTTCAGTTGCGATTTATAGTAACGGGTAGTCAAGATTGTTTAGTGTGGGGATGGAGGATGGAGAATTTGAGTGTCCTAGTGAGAGGAATAGTTATTTAGAAGGTTATTGGATCAGATAGGTGACAGATTGAGTTTTTGTGGAATGAACAAAGCAAGCTTTCGCTTTGCCCTTCAGAGTTAAGAAATAAAAAAGACTGGCGCTCTGCGCGTTTTCTCCATGAAATACTTAAATCCTGTATGGTTGAACATCTAGGAAATGATGTTGAAAATTATGTTTAGCATATCATGCACTGAGTGGATAGAATATTGGATAGCTAAGATATCAATGATACAAGAAAGATTGTGAGTGATAGGACAAAGATTGTGGAACATTATTGTTGATATTTATAGGTAAGATACATTTAAAACGCAGCAATATATCTGTCAGAAGATAAAGTGAGATGAAGTTGCAAAAATAAGATAAAAGCAAAGAAGCTGTAGCTTGAAACTCTAATGTCTTGCACAAACTCTACCAAAATCATTTGATATGCCAAGGGCAACAGCAAAAGTTTCACCGAAACCCCTCAGCTATGATGACCATTCAGTTAGAAAAGCTAGATTGACAATGGAACTACGCTTTACGAAAACAATACTGGTGGTCAGATAAGATATTATGAGTGGACAGATTCTTAAGAATCTTTTTATTAGGGGCATATTTAAAAGTTTTGGGCAGGAAGACAGGAAAGTTTAAGACAGGAAGCTAAAGCATTAGGTCTGTAGTTTGAAGGATTAGAGTGGTCACCCTTCTTAAGAAGAGGTTGAATGTGAGCCAGCAGCAAGAAGGATAAATTATATTATATTATATATTATATTATAAATTATATTATATTATATTATATTATATAATTAATTATATTATATAGGAAGGAAGTACCAGCAAGAAGGATACATTTATGTAAAGAGGCAGCGAATATTTCGAAAGTTTCGCCAGACAGGGTTCAAGAACAGAAGCATGCAGTTTTTTAAAACAATACGATAAACTCTGTCATGACTCTTTCCAATGATCAAGGTCAGATAAGGCATGGAAAATGTCACTACAAAGAATTAATATACTCTCAATTTAATGGACCCAGATAAAATATAACCTTAATAAAACCCTCAATTTAATGGACCCACTTACAACGGATTTATATTTAATGGACAAAATCTGGATGTACAAAATTTAATGTCTGATTTGCGTACAACCAATGAAAGCCTCACTATGTTTGTCCTTCAATACAATTTTGGAGGTGGCGCAGTTAGGCCTGGGCATTGGGGGCTATAACCCCGAATTTTTATGAATAGCTCCGGATCTCAAATACCTTTTGCCATTTTTTTTTTCTCACAAAAATAAGATAAGTTCTAACTGGGGCCAACATAAAATTATAGTAAAAAACAAGATATTTGGTTAGACGCTACTTAGCGAATGCTGATGGCATCCTTTTTATGAGCAGGACATGAGAAAAATAGAGAACAGGAGAGGAGAACAGAGGAGATGAGGAGTGCATGATAGGAGACACCAAAAGACCATTTGGAGAGGTGAAGAAGAGAATATCAGTTGGACAAGACACAGAGTTAACAGAAGTGCATTTTTTCCGCAGTGCATTTTTGTTCGAAGTGCATTTTTTTCGAAGTGCAATTTCTTCGAAGTGCATTTTTTTCGAAGTGCATTTTTCCGCAGTGCATTTTTTTCGAAATGCAATTGCCCTAACGTACTGCCCCCTTGTCCTCTCCCTAGTGGCAAAAACTAATCTTCGCAAACTACAGAGGATCCAGAACAAGTCACTACGCTCCGCGCTAGGAGTAAAGTGGTACGACTTCCGGACCTCTTCTTCCCTTCACGAGGAGACCAACATCCTTCCCATCAACATCACACTTTACAACAGAGCACAAAAACGACTCACCATGTTCCAACACACACATGACACAATGTACACCTTCGTCGACACTCTCCCGCGCGCTAACCGTCTTCCCCGTACTAACCTACTAACGCCTAACCCAGCCCCCACCTCCAATCTTTACATAATCATTTCAACTGTTTCCCACTAACTCCTGTTATTTCCACTAACCCCTTTTCTCACCCTATTCATATCTGGGAGGGACAGGCCCCTGTCAGCCCCTCCTTGCACACATTATGTGGTATTTGTTTTAGAGATGCGCCAACCGATGGCAGTGGCGAGTCACAGCAGCCCAGGCCACGACCACGTTCTGCACGAACAGATTCCTCAACAGAGTTCACTCAGCCACGACCCTATCCTTTTCCTGTCCTTAACTAACCACACTCTTCCAGCAGGCTTCTCAGGGCGGGGCACGCAGTCGGTCCCGGCGGTTTTTTCATATTTATTGTCTTATATCGTTTTTGTATTCATCTTTTTTGTTTTTATACGTTATTTTTTTTATAATGCTGGTGCTGCATGCACCGCCCTGCACCTCTACAAACGATTCAGGGCCCGGAGGGTTTTCCTTCCAGGCGGACCAAGACTGACAGGCCATGGGTGGCCACCGCTAAATGACTGTGACCAGCGCAGCTGCCGACGGTCCGTCTTCCGCAAGGACCCCCCCCCCCCCTAACCACATTATCTAACCATCTGTCCTCTCCTCCGTGCGAGTCTCACAGGAAAGCCAGGACTGATGGCGTCGCAAGGCAGTGTGCTGGAATCCAGACCCTTGCGTCGCCACCGACGGCCTCCACACCCGCGGGGGAGCAGACCTGGATACACCACACACAGCGGGGATGAAGACTGGTTGTCTTTCGGATCGTCCGTCGGGTTGTAAGTCTGTCGGTCGGTGGGGATGCCAATCGATCGAAAGTCTCTTCGTTGTCCTTCTCAGCCACTCCCACTATCCTTCCGTGGTTCGGACGAGGCCACATTAAACCCAATGACCCCTTTGCTATACGGAGGTATTCTTTTCCCCCTTTTATGCTGCTGCAAAACTTTTTACTTCTACAATCCACTCCGTTCCGCTCCCCCCCTTCCCCTTCCTCCAACTCACTGCTACTATCCTACCGTGGTTCGGACGAGGCCACATTAAATCCAATGACCCCTCTGCTATACGGAGGTAATCTTACCCTTTTTTACGCTGCTGCAAAACTTTATACCCCTACAATCCACTCCGTTCCGCTCGTCTTCCTCCCACTATCCGTGGTTCGGATCCCACGAAAAACTGTAGGTCCCTCCGCTATACGGAGTCCTTCTCCCCCTGTCCACTCTTTGGTAAAAATAAAACTTCATAAAAAAAACAAAAAAATCAAAAAAACTTTTCATCTCAGACTTCTTTCACTTATTTTTCACTCATTTTTCCTCCTTGTGTTATGTTTTGGAATCGGGGGATGGGGTTGATAATGATACCAGCCGCCCGTGCGGGGTGCCGTGGCGTTTGGGGGTGTGCGTGCATGCATGGTAGTGACAGAACAAGTAAAAACTATAACCCAAAATCAATACAAGTAACAAAAAAAACCCAAGATAAGAAGCAAGAAGAAAGAAGAAAGAAGAAAGAAAAAAAAACAAGTCAACCCTGAAAAAAAACATGAATAAAAAAAAAAAAAAAATGAAAAACCCCCTCGGTTGGGGGCGGATGTGGGCCCGGGTTGTTTTTGGGTTGCCCGGGGGTGCTATTCTCCCCGCTCTCCCTTTGGCAGACCACGGGTTAGGTGGGTTAAAAAAATGTTAAGATTAGGTTGGGTTGGTTGGTTTTTTTAGGATCCGTTTGAGTCAGGAACTTTTTGTGGGAATAAAAAATGAGGTTTTTTAAAGAAAATCCTGGGGTTTATTTTCGGAGCAAGCCATGCGGTGGGCAGTCAGCTGCCGAAATGGGCGAGCATGGGGAAATGCGTTAGGGTTCTATCTTTCGAGGCCCATGCCCTCCCCAAGCCGTCCAAGGGTTTCTGTTTCCCTCGTGCGAGTTGAAAAAGCGTGTGGACCCCCCACAACAACATAAAAAAACATTTTACAGCCCGGTTAAGCCCGGATACTTTTTTTTTCATACTAGCCTCCCTTTTTCTCACCATCTTTTTCTCCCCTCCCCACTTTCCCCCCCCCTCTTTCCCTTTTTTTTTATTCTGATTATTTTTTTGATTCACCCAAATCTGCCCCCCACATCTGAAGGGAAAACATTCTAAAAGCTGCAAGAAGGGTTTAGACCCGAAAACCGAACGCAAAATGACCGCTCGGGGGGGTAATTATATATATATATATATATATATATATATATTATATTTGTATATTTATATTATATTAATAAAATATATATAATATATATAGATATTTATATATATATTTTATATTTATATATATATATATATTTTTTATAATTATATATATCAAAATTTTAATTAATATAAAATATCAATTATAATAAAAATATATAATATATATAAAAAAATATATATAATATATAAATATTTTAATATAATATTATATATAATAATATTTAATTAATATATAATTTTATATTATATAATATATAAAAAAAATATTAATATATATAATATATAATATTATATTAATATATTTTAAAATATTAATATATATATATATATATATATTATAAATAATATATTCGCCGTAGCGGGTCTTTTTTGCTGTTCGGATTTGGGGTCTTTAAAACCCTTTTTCAGCGGGGTTTTAGAGATTTTTTCCCCCTCAGATGTAGGGTGAGAAATGTTTTGGGTGAATCAGAAACATAATCAGAATCAACAAAGAGAAAGCGGGGAGGGGGAAAGTGGGGACAGGGGAAGAATGATGGGGAAGAAGGGGGTAGTAGAAAAAAAAGTACCGGGGTTTAAACCCAGGTGCTGTAATGTTTTTATGTTGTGGGGTCGGTCCGGACACGCTTTCTCAACTGCACGAGCAACAGAAACCATCTGGACGGCTTGGTAGGGCATGGGCCTCAAAAGATAGAACCCTAGACCCCCAATTCCCCAGCGTCGCCCATTTGGCAGCTGACTGCCCTACCATGGGTAGCTCCAAAAAACCAAAAACCCCAGGATTTTTTGAAAATAACCCTTTTTGATTCCAAAAAAAAGTTCCCGCTCAACGTGTCCTAAACATAAAAACCTAAACCAAAACCCTAACCTAATTTAAAAAATTTTTCAACCCTACCTAACCAGGGGTCTGCCGAAAAGGGAGAGCGGGGAGAATATGCACCCCGGACACACCCAAGAAAAACCCGGCCCACATCCGCCGCCAACCGCGGGGGTTCTTCATTTTTTTTATTTTTATATTCTGTTTTTTTCGGCTTGACTTTTTTTCTTCTTTTTTTTTCTTTTCTTTTCTTGCTTCTTACTTGTTTTTTTTTTGTTATTGTATTGATTTTGGGTTATAGTTTTTATTGTTCTGTCACACCATGCTGCACGCAACCCCCAAACGCCAGGCCCCCCGCAGGGCGGTGGATCTTTATAAACCCCCACCCCCCGATTCCAAAAAAAAAAACACAAGGAGGAAAAATGAGTGAAAAAAAGGAAAAAAGTCGAGATGAAAAGTTTTTTTTTATTTTTTGTTTTTTTTTATGAAGTTTTATTTTACCAAAGAGGGAAGGGGAGAAGGATCCGTATAGCGGAGGCCCTACAGTTTTTCGGGGGATCCAAACCAGGGATAGTGGGGGGAAAAACGAGCGGAAGGGAGTGGATTGTGGGGGAAATAAAGTTTTGCAGGCGTAAAAAAAGGGAAAATTTCCCTCCTATAGCAGGGGGTCTTTGGGTTTAAATTTGGGGGCCTGTCCGACCAGGGAGGATAGTACAGGGGGTTGGAGGAAGGGGAGGGGGGGGAGCGGAACGGAGTGGATTGTAAAGTAAAAAGTTTTGCAGCAGCAAAAAAGGGGGGAAAAGAATACCCCCGTATAGCAAGGGGTCATTGGGTTTAATGGGGCCCTTTTCCGAACCAGGGAAGGATGTGGGAGGGGCTGAGAAGGAAAACGAAGAGATTTTTCGATCGGGCCCCCCCCGACCGACGACTTACAACCCGAGGGAAAGACCCGAAAAACAACCGTCTTCACCCGCTGTGTGGGTGTATCCAGGTCTGCTCCCCCGCGGGGGTGGAGGCCGTCGGTGGCGACGAAAGGGTCTGGATTCCCCGCCACTCCCTTTGCGACCCATCAGCCCGGCTTTCCTGTGAGACTCGCACGGAGGGAGGACAGTGGTTAAAAATGGGTTGGGGGGGGGGGGGGGTCCTTGCGGAAGAGGACCGTCGCAGCTGCGTGGTCACAGTCATTTTGCGGTGGCCACCCAGGCCTTCAGTCTTGGTCCGCCTGGGAAGGAAAACCCCCCGGGCCCTGAATCGTTTGTAGAGGGCAGGGCGGTGCATGCAGCACAAAAAAAAAAAACATTTTAAAAAAAAAAAACGTATAAAAACAAAAAATGAAACAAAAACGATATAAGACAATAAAAAATGAAAAAAAACCCCCGGGACCGCTGGTGCCCCCCGCCCGAGGAAGCCTGTGGAAAGGGGTTAGTTAAAAGGAAAGGAAAAGGATGGGTCGTGGCTGAGTGAAAATTGTTTTAGGAAAATTTTTGTGGCAGAACGTGGTGTGGCCCGGGCTGTGTGACTCGCCACGCCCTCGGTTGGGGGGATCTCTAAAACAAAAACCACATAATGTGTGCAAGGAGGGTGGGCCGGGGGCCTGTCCCTCCCAAAATATGAATAGGGTGAGAAAAAAGGGGTTAGTGGAAAAAAACAGGGTTAGTGGGAAACAGTGAAATGATTTTGTAAAAAATTGGAGGTGGGGGGGGGGGGTTAGGGTAGTAGGGTTTGTACGGGGGAAGACGGTTTAGCGCCGGAGAGTTCGACGAAGGTGTCATTTTGTTTTGTGTGTTGGAACAGGTGAGTCGTTTTTGTGCTCTTTTTGTAAAGGGATGTTTATGGGAAGGGGTTGGTCTCCTCGTGAGGGAAGAAGAGGTCCCGGGAAATCGTACCCCTTTTCCTAGCGCGGAGCGTAGTGCTTGTTGGTCCTCTTTAGTTTTCGAAGATTGTTTTTTGCCAAGGGAGAGGGCAAGGGGGGGGTACGTTAGGGCAAGCATTTCGAAAAAAATGCCTGCGGAAAAAAGCACTTCGAAAAAAAAAGCACTTGAAGAAATTGCACTTCGAAAAAAATGCATTCGAACAAAAAAAGCACTGCGGAAAAAAAGCCTTCTGTTTTAATCTGTGTCTTGTCCAACTGATAAATTTTCCTTTTCACCCTCCAAATGGTCTTTTGGGGGTCCTATCATGCCTCCTCATCTCCTTGTTTTCCCTCTCCTGTTCTCTATTTTTCCATGTCCTGCTCAAAAAGGATGCCATCAGCACGCTAAGTAGCGTTTTAACCAAAAATCTTGTTTTTTTCTAAAATTTATGTTGGCCCCCGTTAGAACTTTCTTTTTTTTTGTGAGAAAAAAAAAATGGCAAAAGGGATTGAGATCCGGAGCTATTCATAAAAATTCGGGGTTTTAGCCCCCCCAAGCCAGGCTAACTGCGCCACCTCCAAAATGTATTTTAAGGACAAACATAGGAGGCTTTTATTGGTTTTTACGAAATCAGACATTAAAAATTTTTTTACATCCAGATTTTGTCCATTTTAAATTTAAAATCGTTTTTAAATGGGTCCCCTTTAAATTTGGGGGTTTTTTAAGGTTTTTATTTTTTTGGGGCCCTTAAATTTAGGTAATTAATTTTTGTAGTAATTTTTCCAGCCTTATCTGACCTTGATATTGGAAAGAGTCTGACAGAGGTTAAGTATTGTTTTAAAAAAAAGCATGCTTCTGTTCGAACCTGTCTGCGAAAAATTCGAAATATTCGCGCCCTTTTTCATAAATGTATCCTTCTTGCGGTACTTTCCCTTTCCCATATAATAAATTAATTATATAATATATTTTAATAAAAAATAATTTATAATATAATTATAATATAATATAATTTATCCTTCTTGCTGCGGGGTCCATTCAACCTTTCTTAAAAAGGGTGACCACCTAATCCTTCAAAATACAGACCCAATGCTTTACTCTGTCTTAAACTTTCCTGTTTCCTGCCCAAAAAATTTTAAATATGCCCCCAATAAAAAGATTCTTAAAAACTGTCCACTCCAAAAATCTTATCTGACCCCCCGTATTGTTTTCGAAAATTTTCCTTTTTCACTCAATGAAGCACGGGACCGGTGAAAATTTTTCCCTTTCATTAAAAATTTTTAGATTTTCCCGCTTAAGATTTCAACCAGTTCCTTTTTTATTTTTTTCAACCAAAAATCCGCAATTATACTCTTTTTTAAAAGGGTTTTTTTAAATTTTTTCATCAACAAAATTTCCACCTTTTGTTATCCCACAAATTTTCTTTATTTGCTTACCACTCAATTTTTAAAAGGGTTCCAAAAAATTTTTCAAAATCACCCCCCCGAGTTTTAACCTAAGGGTTTGTATTTATGGGGAAAACCCCCCCGAGGGTCTTTTAAACTGTCTTCTAAGGGGGAAAAAACTTTTTTGCTTCCACAAAAAAACTTTTCCATCTCCCCCAAAAATTTAAATAAAAATTTTCCTTTATATGCCTCTGTTTTAGATATCAGGTTACTGCGTTCAACAACTAAGCATGTCTTCCCCCCTTCCACGTCTCGGCTCAAAGCATTCTACTTACATCATATTCTGTCCATTTCTTTAATGTAGATTTAACCAGATCTTTTCCTTCATCTTTTTCATAGTGATCTCGGGAAACTTTCTCCTTGATTGTGTTTTTCCACCTTCCTACACCCCAAATCTTTTAAGAGAGATATACAGAGACACCCACTATACTAAATTGACCCCCTTTCTGGACTCTTTTACTACCCTACCTTTTGGGGCTAGCACTTCGTGAATTCTTTTTTTCTTTTTTTTCACACTTTCGCTAGCGCTTTTTGATGTTAAAAAATAGTTTTAAATTGTCTCCAAGTACTCACTATTTCATTTTCCCCAGGACACTCATCATTTATGCACACTTTATTAATTTTTATCTCGCACTTCTCCATCTGAATCCTCAAATCTCCAATCTTTCCCAACTTTCACCTCACTCTTTTGCATTCATGCCTTCCATCACATTCTTTCCTTTCCCTTCCATCCTGAAACTCTTTACACATTCTTTTTAAAGTCATACCAAACTTCAAATTCAAAATTCTTCCAAATCTCTTTCAGTTTATTGAACACACCATGCAACTTGACTATTACTATCCTACATTCCCCTCACTATTCATGTACCCTTCCAATAATCCCAAAGTCAACATTTGCACACTACAGATATCAAATTGTGAAACCCTTCCTTAAACTTCTTCCCCTAAAAGCGTCTATCCAAAGTTCACACATGCCCACTAAACCAATTCCTTCCGGGAAACCTTCACCCCCTTTTCCTGCACTCAATAGCACCCTGACCACCCAGGTGGATCTCACTTAAAACTAACGCATCTACTCCCTCGCTTATGGAACTTTCAACAAGCATGTTCTCTTTTTTATATCTTTCAACCCATCCGCATTGATACATACATCTTTAATGGCTGGCATTCATTGTGACTTATGTTGCAGCAGCCAAAACATTTCCTACCTCTAAAAATATAGAGGCCACTAATGGGTGTCTAATCCTGTGCAGCTTACCCCGGGAGCAAAATCCATAATTTTTAAATGGGTTACAACAAAAACAGCAGATGGTCACTGCACCCCCACCGTTAGTTTCACCTTAGAAATAGTAATAGTGATGAGAACTGCATGATGGTGGGAATAAGCTAAGGTCTCCTCTCTAAGCTACCCAACTGGGTAGCTATGCACATAAATCTCACAACCTAGCATCTCAATTGAGATTATGAAAGATTATTTCATATATTATTATGCTATCTGTTTTTGATATTTTTTTAAACTCTATTTTAACTCTATTTTTTTAAACTCTATTTTAAGACGTCAATACATACATGTATAGCTGCAATTTTCTCCAACACCTTCCATGTTTGTATTTTCAGATTGCAGTTCTTATTGCTAATGGTATTGCACAACTCCTCCAGCCCTCAGTTTATGATTCTATCATCCAAATAAAGAAGCTACCATACCTACCAGACATCCTCACAGCCACTTCAGGTGCCTACAACATCTATGTAGAAGACTTCATGGTGCGGGATGTCAAGTACATTTGGTATGGTATCTCCTATCGACAACTGAAAAATATTTTGAAGGAGCATAGAAAAATCAGATCTCTGCCCCTTGTGGACTCTCCAGGTAAATTTTATATTTTGGTTACCATTTTCAAATGCATCTTAATATATATACTTCAGTTCTCGAGGAAGTTTGGCGCAAGTCTTTGCAAAGACGTTGATGGTACACCTATCCACGAAGCATTTTTGGCAGAATATACTCGCTTGAGAAAATAAGGCAGGAAGTGAGATGACTAAGATAGTGTGTATGAGTAGGTGATGGGGTGGGCTTTTAGAGGAAAACTCCTGGTGAAATGGGAGGGGCAGAATGCTAAGTATGTGGGAAATGGGGAGAGAGAAGAATGAGAAGATTAGAGCATGCAAGGAGGGAGGGGTAAGACCCGGAATAAATATAGACTCTTAAGTCGGCACACCATCCCATTGGGGGAGTTCCTCTTAGGAACGGGCATCAGAGGAAATTTGATCAGATTATATTAATTAAGCTTTCAAGGACTGTCTCGGTTGGGGTTTATATGATAATTGCTATCCTACTAGTCACTAAAATCACACCCCTCCTGATCTGATAAAAAGATACTATGAAAAAAATGCCCAAATTGAATGGTGAGAAGGTTTTGTATCACACATAAAGCAGGAGTTTCTTAAAATAGGGATGGGACCAATGTCTGTAGATTGTATGCATTTTCATCTACTGTATGGTAGTTTGGCACTAATTTTTTTGACTGGTAGAAGGGTCTGGTTTCGATCTACCGAACAGCTTTTCTTACTTTTAAACTACTCATTGTCTTGGTAAGGTGCTCACTTATTAGATGATCCAAATTCGTTAACTTGCTGAAGCTTCAGACGAGCAGTCTGGACTCATTTTGAGTAAATCTACAGTTAATTGTATGCTTGCATTTAGTATATTCCTCCATCTGTGTGTAGGACAAGAAACACAGTTGCCTTTCCCCTCCATGAAGCCATCATTGAGCATGAAAGCTAGTCATTATGATTAACTTAGCTGTATGTTTTGACCCTCTGCTGCCAAGGAGTCCTAGGCCTATGATGTCAACAAGAGGACAATGTTCAAGTTTAAGAACCCAGTACCAATAAAATATTAACCAAAATTTCATAGAGTGATGGTGCATAGGAAATGTATGTGGCATTATGGTGCTTTTACTGTTATCAGGATATGTATGGCATTCATAATTTGAAATTGTGTTTGCTAAAAAAAGCCATTAACTTTTAATTGCCTCATGAAAATGTAAAAATCACTAATTAGGCATTGTTAAATGCTGAAACATCCCAAATACCTGTAAATATTGATGACCTCTTGCATCATACTTACATGTGTAGTATCGATTGAAAAAAAGAGCATTTCCTTCGTCACATTTTGTGATGAATTGATACTTACACTTTTTTGTTTCAACATGTAATAGCATATTCATGCAAATTTAAAATATTTAGTTATTACTGTATTAATATTTCCTTCTTGTGAATGCTTCCAGATTCCATGATCCTGCTTGGCTCTATTCAACGGTCTGAACTTATTTCCATGCTGGAAGAACATCTTGGGAAAGACAGACGTCTTAAAGTCATGAACAAATGGAAATATGCTGCTCAGAGGTAAGTCCATCAGATGCTCTTTTTAATACTTGTGACAGGTAAAGAACATTAATAATAGTATGTGACGCAATTTTTCCTGGAGGGTAGTAAGTGGAATTTACCTATCCTTAATGCCTAAAAGTATAAAAATTGCCCATTATTCCCGTCAAATCTAACTAACCATTAGGTTATGGTGGCGAGATTGGCTCACGTCATCAATGGACCCTCAACATTTATTAAGTTAGTATTTTTATAATGACGTCACAAGTAAACAAAACATTAGTCACAAGAAGAAGAAGGGAGATGGGGACAGGCGGACGGGATGGTTCGTCAGTTTGCCCTGAACCTTTTCTTTTTAAGGGGAGGGCATAGCCCCCAGAATCCACCAGTGAGTGATTCATAGTAGTGGTTGAAAAATAATGAGCATACAAACCCTCCCTCTGCTGGCAAGTGACATTAGTGACAGTTGATTTTTTGGAGTGTGACCTTCGATAATTTTGAGAGATTGGTCTTCATGAAGGAAAACATGGACCTGATCAAGATGGAATTGTCACCAAAGTATTACGGCACTGGATAGATATTATATGTATGGGTAAAATCTTAGTATATCCCAACAGCAGGATGTGTGTGTGTCTGTGTGTCTGCGTGTATCAGCAACACCTTTTGATGAAATGCACAAACCAGCATGGTGTGTGTTGTGTCATCGTGGCGACCAAGGATGCTGACGCTGACTGCACCGCGTGTGCCTGACCGCGTTTCGCTGGCCTTGGGACGATGCACACCAGAACCTGGGAGGTTCCGGCCAAACTCCCTTATTATGAAATGATACTCCCTTATGATACTCCTTTATGACAAAATACACACAAAAATATGAGAAAAAAAAAAGTTTATGATATTAAAATATATAATAATCAAACAATTAAACTTATAAAATTAACTTAGTACTATATTGACAAGTTGTTGATAAATGGCAAGCCAAATCTATTAGAGCTTTCTATTCTATATTATATACGATGTTATTTTATATTGCCTATTATATATTACTTGCAAGGAGTGTGTTGTGATTGAATTAGTGCGTCGCAGTGGTGAGGTGAAAGGGTTCTGCGCTCATGTGAAGGAGTTTTGCTACGCCGCCTCCGTGACCGCACACTGTTAAGGCATATGTATGGGTGTGATAGGTATGGGCGTGGCGCATTGTATTGCCGGCCCCAGTTGCATTACTGCTGGGTCAGCAAGTTGAGAAGCCGGCAGGTTTGGAGAGAGGTCACTTAGTTTATTTCCATCTTATAAATAGATGGTAACATAATAGATAATTATATGGAGTAATTATATTATCAGTTTATTCTATGGTAGAAACATTACTTGCTACTTGCTATATGTTTAGTAATAGAGCAAATGTATAAGCGTGATAGAAAAGCAGAGTAATTGTCACCTGCATGACAGAGGAGCGGCGGCCTATCGCCGGCGACTACAGACAGCAGAGTGGCGATAGCCTTTGCCAGGGGAGTTAACGGAGATTGGTTCAGTGATTCCTGTCTATTTCGTTATTTGTATATATTGTAGATTTACACAATTATACTACCTCAACTACCCTGGCGTCTCTCTACATAGTACATCCTCACGAAACCACAGATTAACTTTCCAGCGTATACAGTGATTAAAACGTGTGTTACTGGACATTACTCATCTCCAGCTCTTATGGTGAGTACATTTTTGGGGCAGCGGTGGGATAAAATCAAAATGTTCTGATTCTTCCTTTTCGCGAGTATTCTACTCACATAGGTACTCACCATATTTCACTCAAACACACTCACTTGCAAGTACTTTAACTCTAAACAGAATC
>JACEEZ010026028.1:0-52500 GCA_016584305.1 Chionoecetes opilio
CCATGTGACGCCTCAGGATTTGACGTGATTTTCTTACACTCTCTTCAAGACTGTTTATCTTCTCTGTTTGCACAACTTCATGTGATTCATTAGGCTTTTCCTGAGCTTGTATCTGGATTGGCTATTGCTTCTTCATTCCTGTGTTTTCTCTCTGTGCCAACAACATCTTTCCCCACTTGAGTGTCATTCTTCAAGTATGTTTTCATTGTAGATTGAGTAGTCTCATTATCAAATCTTTTCTTTTCTTCTAGTGATTCACTGAGAACTGTGCCTAGTCCTAAGACTGCCACAGTTCCAAGGACACCTACTAGTGTGCCAAGTGCTTTATTTTGCCATGCACTGCTCTTATATTCCTGTTTACCACTACTCCCATTATAAGTACTGTAATTACTGCAAGTCTTTCCCGCCAAGACTTTCTTCTGGAGTAGTACATGCGCAGTGGTGTGTGTGATAGATCTTGCCATTTCTTACAGTAATACTTGACAACCTGAAAAGACAGAATTTGTCCAATGTAAGTTTTATGTTAAAATATGTGGTGTGCACTCCATACAGAAGTAAGGCAAGTAACAAAAATATAAACAAAAGGAGAAAATAACAGGTGAAGCTGGAGGCATCACAATGTAGAGCAGGGACTTATCTCATTATGAAATCTATGCTCAGACTCATGGATGGTACTAGAGGGAGAACAAAGGGAGCTCGTGACATAATATATAGACGCTAACTATAGTCTATTTTTTTAACAAGGCAAAAATTCCATTCTACCTTAAGGTCTCATGCTTAAAATTATGCCTATGTTTACCTGATAATATGGTTCACTATGATAAAATACAACTGAAATTTAGAAGAAGCGTAGTATTCCCTTCTCCTGGCATCAAATATCAGTCAGTAAGCAACAAGGGGTCAGGATTTTTCACCTCGTTAAAAAAAATAGACTATAGCTACCTAACCAAGACATGGACCATATAGCAGTCACTCCTTGGCTGCGTGATCCTCGGTGAGCTACCTTGCTACTGCCTCGAGTTTGCACACCAGATAACAGGGTCAAATTTGTTGTGCTTTACTTCTGTTATATAGTTTTTTTAGTCCTTTCTAGTACCGATTTGAGGCATATTTTTACCCATACAGACTCAATTGATTTCTGGTAAGTCAAGGTAAGTGATAACTCAATTTCGACCTCTGTGTCACTTACCTCACTTCAACACACTGAGCCTCATATATATATATATATATAGTACTATACATTGGCAAACTGACTAATCACATCTACATCAATACTTATATTTCCTTTAGTCCAGTCAAAATACGAAAAAAAAAACCTTTACCCTGAACAAATTCCAAGAAATCATTTTATTGTTTTTTTTGGTAGTATTACATGTAGGGAAAAACATACTAAAAGTTTACCAAAATATGGTTACCACAAAGGGTCCAAATGTGACGTCAAAGAATATGGCCGCCAAAGCTATAAAATGTTAAGGGGATCCTATCGGGCAATTTTTTTTGTTATTGAACCTACAAACGTGAAAGTTGGTATATATACGTAAAATTTAATTCTAAGAACTTTTTGTTCCTGAAAAAAAATATAAACTCAAGACCTTTTCACCTTTCTCTGATGAAATGTCTCTTCGCAACATTATCACCGGTGTCAATGCAAATAAGGATGTGAATGTCCATAACCTATTTACCATTGGCAGAGAAATAGTGGCAACAATGGAGGGTCAATCACTGTTTTCAGTTAAGTACAAGCGGTCAATGAAAGCCAAGACCCTGGCATCTAGTGTGGCAGTTGACGTTGCTAAGGACAAAACAATAGACCCCCGCTCTTTTGTTCCAAAGGTTTCTTGTGGGTCTCAAACTGCTGATCTTTCCCTTGATGAGGTGATGGCCCATGAACTTTCACCATACCCACCATCCCTCTTTGAGGCAAAACATCTCTTACGCAAACCAAACAAAGCACAACTGATGGCTGCTATAAAAGAACAGAGTTCAGATGACGCAGTACTCAAGGATGTACCAGAAGTGAAACATAATGTTCTTGACGGAGGTTCTCTTCTCCATCGACTGAAGTGGTCAGAAGGAAAGACATATTGTTCAATCGCTGACGACTATGCATCTTTCACAGTAAAGCACTATGGTAAGGCTACGATAGTATTTGATGGTTACATTGGAGGACCAAACACTAAGGACATTACCCATCAGAGACGGCGCAAAAATCGAACAAGTAACAAAGTGAACATTGCGGAAGGAACGAAATTTGTCGGGAAAAAGGAGGATTTCCTTTCTAATGTGGAGAACAAACAGTCTCTTATCAATCTGATTTCACAACGCATGAAGGACAGAGGTGCAACGTAATACAATCAGAGGGGGATGCAGATGTGGAGATTGTTAAGGCAGCAGTGTCAATGTCATCCAACAAAAGGACTAGTTTCATTGGCGAAGATACAGATCTATTGGTGTTGTTACTTCATCACGCGTCAACCAGCGATGGCAACAAGCTTTATTTCTACTCGGATAAAGGGAGTCCTGCAACAGTATATGACATTAAGGTTATGAAGAAGTTGCTTGGAAACGATGTCTGCAGCAGTCTTCTGTTCCTGCATGCATTCACGGATGCGATACCACTTCCGCGGTTTTTGGAATCGGAAAAAAACTCGCTCTACACAAGGTTTTGAAGGGAGACTCTGTCTTCAATAGCTGTGCTAAGATGTTTACCACACCCAGAAAAACATAGCTGAGATTGAAGACGCTGGGTGTAAAGCGATGGTGGCATTGTTCGGGGCAAACCTGGAGACAATCTGTCTGCAATGAGGTATTCTAGTCTCTGCCGAAAAGTTGGTTCAGCCAAAGCTTTATTACACCTGAACGACTGCCACCGACCTCCTCTGCAACGAAGTATCATGCCCTTCGGAGTTACCTCCAAGTGATGCTTTGGATGGACAATGGTGAGGCCATGGACACTACTGAATGGGGATGGGAATTGCAGAACAACAGTCTAGTTCCAGTGATGATGGATACTTCACCTGCGCCAGAAAACTTCTGAAAATAATTCACTGCAATTGTTCTCGTGGTTTTAGTACACTTCGGTGCACTTGCAAACACACGGACTTATCTGTTCACGGGTATGCGGACCATGTCAAGAAGGGCATTGTGACAATATGAGTGAGGAAGCAGTGTCTGATGATGAAAATAGAGACTATTAAACTGACACGGTTATTCAGTGATGAAGTAGGTCTTAAAATGCACTGTGTATTCTATAATTTTTAGAAATGTACATGTATGTCATGACGTCATTGATGACGTCATGACCTCGCCTGTCCGTGTAGTTAGTATAAAACTTTGTATAAAAATTGTTATATCAACATATATAGTATAAAAAATGTAAACTCTTCTGTAACCTACAGCTACAGCTTTGAAATAAGGAAATAGTGGTTATTTTTAGTGCGATGGCTGTCATCGTCTTATGACGTCATAGTTAGGACCTTTGTGGTGATCAATTTTTGGTAAACTTTTAGTATGTTGTTCCCCACATATAATGTATAGGTGTATAGTCCCTCAAATAGTCCCTCAAAGTAAAAAAAATGAAAAAAAATGAAATTTTTTATTTTTTTTATTTTTTTTTATTTTTGAGGGGCTATAATTTTTTATCTAATTAGAAAATAAAAAAAAATCGCCCTTGACGTCCTAGCGGCTTTATTCCTCTTTCGAATGACACCTCTACCGACTCTCTCCGACTGATATTGACGGAGTAGTAGTCTTTGGGGGGACCCCCCTAAAATCACGTTTTCTTTCGCTAACTCGTTTTCTATGCGTCAAATCAAAATTTTCCCAAAAGACGACCCCTATTTTTTTTACTTGTTTTATAAATGTACCAAATTTCAAAGATGTAGGTTTAATAATAAAGAAAAAAAAAATTTGGGGGAGTCGATCCCCTTAACATTTTATAGCTTTGGCGGCCATATTCTTTGACGTCACATTTGGACCCTTTGTGGTAACCATATTTTGGTAAACTTTTAGTATGTTTTTCCCTACATGTAATACTACCAAAAAAAACAATAAAACGCTTTCTTGGAATTTGTTCAGGGTCAAACCGTATTTTGACTGGACTACTTAACCAAATCATCATCATACCAGGAGAATAAACAGAGGCAGCATATGTATCAGTAAGCACTACAACTATGCATGACCAATTACTTAACCTTCTGTTAAGACAGATTTTGGCAAAGATCTGATCCACACCCACTAATATAAAATATGTAGCATCAATTATTATTATTAAATAGGAAATTGTATCCACATTTGGATCCAATTCTTCATTCTGGAGATATCTTTGTATCAAGGTCCACAGACACTGCAACCTATACTGGCATACATGAACAGGATTTATATAGTGGTTTTTTTCCTTCTAAATCTATATTACATCTCAGTCCTATGAAACACCGATTTGATTATTAAAACTGGAATTGATGCTGTGATGGGCGTTAGCCACACGCACTCAGAGCTTGGCCACCTGGTATATGAGCTGCATCATTTGTACACTCAACAAAAGCATCATTCAGAGGATGAAGTCTGATCGAGACAGCAATACAGTCTACTTATAGCAACAACACAGTAACGCTCAGAAATCAGATATCACATGCATAGTTTATGAACCCCGATGCCTTGCTATCCACATACTTGCCTGCTACTTTAATCTGGCTTTCCCACCCTTTTTTTTCATTTATTACACCCTTCAGCCTTAGGGTCCCTCAGGCCTAGTGTTTGGATAAATAAAGATACGTATTCCTGAGCCCTGTGTACCTATTCATATCATCACGATAACTTAGGTCTACAGTCAGGTAGATAACCATGGAAGTCTTACCAATCAATCATATTATTGGCTGGGTAAAAATACCCTGAAGATATCTGAAAGACACCTGAGACTAGCAAAATCCTAGAACATAAGAAGAACATAAGAAAATAAGGACGCTACAAGAGGCCGTGAGACCTACACGAGGTAGTTCCTGTTACTTAACTCTACCTACATCCCCTTCTCTTCCCTATCCATGAATTTATCCAGACTCCTTTTAAAGACCCCTGTAGACTCCTGCATGTTGTCCTGACTGCCGTGTGGCAATCAGGTACCATTCCTCCTGACTGGAAAAGGGGGCTGGTCGTCCCTATCTGGAAAGGGAAAGGGGACCGTCAGGACTGCAACAATTACCGCAGTATTACACTGCTCAGCGTACCAGGCAAGGTGCTTGCCCATCTATTGCTGACACGAATTCGCAGTCATCTGGTGAAGCATCAGAGACCTCAGCAGTCTGGGTTCACGCCTGGTAAGTCAACAACGGACCGTATCCTAGCGCTTCGTGTCCTGGTGGAACGCCGACGTGAGTTTCGACAGGGGATGCTTGCAGCCTATGTTGATCTCAAGAAGGCGTTTGACTCAGTGCATCGTGAGTCACTCTGGGATCTTCTGCGACTTCGAGGGATTCCTGCAAGGACTATTGGTTTGATAACTGGTCTGTATTCTGGGACTGAGAGTGCTGTGAAGTGTGGGGCAGGTGTATCCAGCTTCTTTCCTGTGAATACAGGAGTGAGGCAAGGGTGCGTCCTTGCCCATCACTTTTCAACGCTTGTATGGACTGGGTATTGGACAAGGTTGTAGATCAAAGTGATTGTGGAGCATCCGTCGGCAACACCAAGATCACTGATCTTGTTTTTGCCGATGATGCAGTAATCTTTGCTGAGTCGCTGGAGGTCCTGGTGATGGCTCTCGAGGCGCTGCACGAGGAGGCAAAGCCTTTGGGACTTGAGGTCTCCTGGCTCAAGACCAAGGTCCAGGTATTTGGAGACTTACTAGATGAAGCAGTACAGTCTGTTCATGCGTGTGGCGAGGACATTGAGATCTTGGAAAGTTTTACATACCTTGGTAGCACAGTCCATAATGACGGCGGGTCACGTCAAGAAGTCTTACGGCGGATTGGCATAGTCCACGGTGTTATGGACTCGCTCAGCGGGAGTATTTGGCGTTGTCGGTACCTGTGCAGGAGGACAAAGATCCGGATCTTCAAGTCGCTTGTGATCCCTGTCTTACTCTATGGTTGTGAGACATGGACACTAAATAGTGCCTTGAAGAGACGAATCAATGCCTTTGGTAATAAGTGTCTTCGCAGAATCATGGGGTATCGCTGGGATGACTACGTGTCAAATCAGCGATTGCACCGTGAGACTGAATCGAGGCCTATTACCTGCATAGTCCGTCAGCGCCAACTTCGGCTATATGGGCATGTGGCACGCTACCCTGAAATTGATCCTTCCCATCGGGTTGTATCTGTAAGAGACAATCCGGCGTGGAGGAGGCCAAGGGGGCGCCCACAAGGCTCGTGGCTGGGGCAAGTTGATGTTTCTTGTCGAGAGCTGCTTGGTATGGGAAAGGAGCCTGCATGGGAACTCGCGCGTGGTGACCCCCGGGAGTGGCGTCGTAGGGTGGGCGAGGCGACGCGCCCCCCGGCGTATGCCCCCAATGATTGATTGATTGATTGTAGACTCCGCATTGACCACCTGACGACTGAGTCCATTCCAATATTCACCACCCTATTCGTGAACCAGTTTCTCCCTATTTCCTTTTTAAATCTACGCTTTTCCAGCTTGAATCCGTTACTTCTTGTTCTACCCTGCTTACAAAAAATCTGCTTAAAATCCTATGACTACAAAAGGCATAAGAGCATAATACAGACCTGGTGAGTTGTGAATAATGGTGCAAATGTGGTATGCATTTTGTGAAGCCTCGGTTGAGAAGTGTTTGAAGCATCATTCACCTCCTGGAATCAAAGACTGCATTAGCTAGGTAGGTTCCAAAACATAATTATCGTGAATACAACTGTGTAATCATAATTGGTATCTTTCTGATAATAAAAGTTAATAGTCAAAGGCAACAAATAAAAGGCTATAGTATCACTAGAAATTCCAATATAGGCAGAGGCAGGGAGGCTTTGGACGGGCAAGTCAATAACACACATATTATTCTATGATAAAAGCTTGCTAGCAACACTTTTCTAAGATCATCATTCATAGTTTTAAGGGGAGCGGCTCATCGAAAAATGGGAAAAAATTTGTCAAAACAAGAAATTGAATAAAAATATTATATTAATAAAATTATGATTGTAAATACAGTGTTTCTTTAAAATTCGCTGTAGTATTTTCCTGAGCATGTAATGGACTCCCCATGATTCAAACTCGACCTTAGAGTATGTATTGGGCATGTAATTCATCGATTAATACAATAAATTATGAGAAAATTGCTTCCTCACTGGTGACATCTAGCATACAAAAAAGCAAATTGTTGAGTCATCTGGGAATAAAATATCAGCTCGGACCGCCCACTTGAAATTAAAGAAACACAACGTGCAGCCCTAAGCAATAGGAAAAAAATAATTACCAAGATCAAGAAAAGAAAAAAAAAAAAGAGATAACCTATGCCTTAAGAACATTCTAAAACCAATCAGTCCACAATAAGTAGCTTGGTAAACTATGATACCTCCTCAGTGTGAGATAATACTTTTTGAAATGGTTATTTTTTCAAAAACTTATAACTCCTACATCAATAGCATTATTAGCATGAAATTGGTAGGTATGGTATAAGAATCTAGCTTAGGCCATCAAATATATAGAGATAAATCTTACTGAAAGTTATTAGTTTGCAGAATAAAATTGTTCAATTTTTTTGTTTTGTCATCACTGCTTTCAAATGGGAAAAAAATATATATATATTTCGCCCATTTCAGATATGATAAAAACGCTCTATATTTTTGTTTTCTAGCATCTATGCATTATTTCAGTATTTGTTTAACTAAAATTGGTTGAAAAAATGGCGGATTAGTAGGATTGCAAAGCAAGCAAATTGCTGAGGCAGGGAGGCAGGAGTCGGAGTCTCAACCTTAAAATTTCCTGGAGCCTGAGTCTGAGTCGGATTTATTAAAACCCGACTCCACACCCCTGGTTACAACACTGGGTAGCCTGAAGTTATTAAGGTTAGGTTAGGTAGGTTAAGGCTAGGGTTGGGTTAGTTAGTTAGTTATTAAGGTTAGGTTAGGTAGGTTAAGGCTGGGGTTGAGTTAGTTTAGGTTAGGTAGGTTAAGGCTAGGGTTGGGTTAGTTTAGGTTGGGTTAGGTAGGTTAAGGCTGGGGTTGGGTTAGTTTAGGTTAGGTAGGCTAAGGCTAGGGTTGGGTTAGTTTAGGTTAGATTAGGTAGGTTAAGGCTGGGGTTGGGTTAGTTTAGATTAGGTAGGGTAAGGCTAGGGCTAGGATAGTTTAGTTTAGTTTTATGGTAAGCCTTTTTTATTTGTGAACTATATTTTTCTGGTAGATTTGATGTGTTTTGGAACAATCTGAAGTTTGTTCGGTATTATTCTAGTGTTTGCCCATACTCCCCCCCCTCCCACAAAACAAGCTTGGGGACCTGGGGGAATGCGAGATATTTGGCTGGGGTACAAAATATGCGTCGCAACCACATCGTTTTTGAGTTAGGAGTGTTGAAAAAATTCCCTAGATTAGGGAAAATTAGTTGGATTTTTTCTGAGTCAAAAGACATGTTAACCTGACGATCCTCACATAATGATGACCGAAGTGTCGAGAATCCCCCCAACCCCCCACTAGGAGGTTAGGTTAGATTTGGTTAGGTTAGGTTAGGTTATCGGTGGCCCAAGCCCCCCGCTAGGTTAGGTTAAATTTGGCTAGGTTAGGTTAATTTTGGTTAGGCACATTTCTCTAGATATAAGGAAATTACCCTAGATCTAGGGAATTTTACTCCCTAGTTGGTAAAATAGGGGGGCAAAATAAAATAAGGGGGTAAAATTCCCTAGATCTAGGGTAATTTCCTTATATCTAGAGAAATGTGCCTAACCAAAATTAACCTAACCTAGCCAAATTTAACCTAACCTAGCGGGGGGCTTGGCCCACCGATAACCTAACCTAACCTAATCTAAACAACTCTTGTGTAACATCTACACAACTCTTAAATTACGTGTTTCCAACGCATAATTTGTTCCCCACCCGAAAACTCCGCATTCCCACATGTCTTGTTTGGGGGAAGTGGGAGAGTATGGGCAAACACTAGAAATTTACCGTTTGATTAGGTTATTATTTAATACTTTGGTAAAGATTCGTTTTATCGCCTCTTCTTTTTTTATTGAAACTATATTTTTCTAATAGATTTTGATGTGTTTTGAATTAATCTGATGTTTGTTTTTCTTGGCAAAAACTAGTTTTTTTTTTTTTTTACCCCCTTGACCTCACCTCTCAAAAACTAGTGATTTCCAAGAACAAACGGTAAATTTTTACGATAGGACCAAACTTCCCTACACAATAGGGAGCATGGTTTTTGTTTACCTTATTGTATTCTAAGAGACATTTTCTCTTTGAGCTTTCAGTCGCAAATCAATAGTTTCGGAGATATGAACATTTTAGGTGGTAGGAAGAATACGTCTCCTTGTTTACAAAATGCCTCCCTCTTCCTCTTCTTGTGACCTGCATCGCTTTTGTTTCGGAGACGCACCCGTGGCTACCTTACCTAACCTAACCTAACCTAACCTGAACCATACCTTATCCTACCTAACCTAACCTAACCTTTAACCTCCTAACTGGGTCCAATAATAAAAAAGTTTAATAATATACCAAACAAAAGTGATGTAGGTCACAAGAAGAGGAAGAGGGAGGCATTTTGTATACAAGGAGACGTATTCCTCCTCCCACCTAAAATGTTCTATATCTCCTAAACTCTTGATTTGCGACGGAAAGCTCAAGGAGAAAATGTCTCTTAGAATATAATAAGGTAAACGGAAATACTTTGGAACTCATCCTTCCGGCTTTGACTGAAATGAACTACCGCACTGTATTGTATGCTTATTGTACTTCACATCTGTAAAGGTTCCAGCGTGCGCTCAGCCTTGGTTAACCCACACGGCCACTATGAAATATGAGGTGCCTCAAAAAATTCTAAGTCCAGTTAGGTTAGGTTAGGTATACTTTGTGGTTAAGGTTAGGTTAGGTTAGGTATACTTTGTGGTTAAGGTTAGGTTAGGTATACTTTGTGGTTAAGGTTAGGTTAGGTTAGGTATACTTTGTGGTTAAGGTTAGGTTAGGCATACTTTGTGGTTAAGGTTAGGTTAGGTATACTTTGTGGTTAAGGTTAGGTATACTTTGTGGTTAAGGTTAGGTTAGGTTAGGTATACTTTGTGGTTAAGGTTAGGTTAGGTTCGGTTAGGTATACTTTGTGGTTAAGGTTAGGTTAGGTTAAGTTAGGTATACTTTGTGGTTAAGGTTAGGTTAGGTTAGATTTTTACATATAGTGACTTTGATGATTTTGTAGGGAGCCATAAATCACTTATATTTGCTTCCCCCACCCAAAAACCCCGTATTCCCGCCAATTCGAGAGAACTGGAACTCAAAATGCCAGGGGTCGCTGGCAGTTTTAACTCACTTTTTTGATAATAAGTTGGTCTACTGGAAAACAAAATATGGGCTTATTCCACTCCACTTAAAACACAAAAGTATAATATTAAGAACGATTTTCTTCTATATGTATATTGTATAGAAGCCTGATTCTGTAAAACATTGTATATAACCAAATAACCAAGGTGGTTATAGTTGAGGAGGCGAGGTAAATGCTAATCTATGATATTATATAGTCAATAACGAATGTTTAGAAGTTATTTCTAGCCATACCTAGCCAGTCATATTTTCCTGTTATTATTGTGTATCAATCAGATAGAAAGCCTGGAAGTGCAATGAGTCGACGCGTGAAGTCGTAATGTTTTTATTCAATCTCCCCGCCACAATCTCCCCGCCCACCACTCCCCGCCGCGGCACGTCGCCTCCACAATGGGCCCCAGACATAACTACGTCACGGTTTGTTTACATCGGTGCATTGTGGGGATAAGGCGGGGTCGCCGCGGGTGGACCTACGAAGGGAAAACTACGGCGATGGAAGAATTTAGAGTTATTTTGCGCGAAATTGATATTCCAGGTGCTATATTACTGTGCTCTGTTCTCGCTGACAACACTATAGAGAAGACCTGAGGTAATGGCTGATGTGCAGAGGCTTCTAAACCAAGAAAACAGAGTCATAACAGAGCCTCTTTCAAAAAGGTAAGCAACTGGTAGGTACGTAATGGTTCCTACCACTTGCTTACTTCTTAATGAGACTCTGCTGTGACTGTTTTCCCTGGTTTAGAAGCCTTCGCACATCAACCATCACCTCAGGTCTTTTCTATGTTGTCAGCGAGCACGGAAATATAGCACCTGGAATATCAATTTCGCCCAAAAAAAACTAAAATTTTTTTTCATGTCGTAATCTTCTCTTTTGTAGGCTGTACAATTCATGGTTATGATAGTATTAAAATACCTTATTAATTGATTTCTTTTCTTGTTTTTTCCTCATCATAAGTAGTGCTACATCATGGTTTAAGTGTTACTTGACGAGCCAATGAAACTCTTGAGTCTATACCAACATCACCAACCTTTGCTTTGATTTATCTTATTACTCCATCCATAAACAATTTGCATAACCACGGTGACATTACCCATCCTTGCTCATGATACCTGCATGGTACTGTCGTCTACCGAATTTTTGTCCCTACACAAATCGGGAAAGCTCGCCGACAGTAAGGGTTTAGGTTGGTATCCGGTCATTTCGCCATACCATAGTCTTTTTCGCCACAGGTCATTTCGCCCACACTATGGAGTCTATAGGAGCTAGGAGGTTGGGTTTATATTTGTTTAGTGTGTCCGAGAACCCCCAACCCCCCGTAGGAGGTTAGGTTAGATTTCTTTAGGTTAGGTTAGGGTAGTAGATTTGGGTAGTTTAGGTTAGATTTGGTTAGGTTAGGTTAGGTTAGGTTAGATTTGGTTAGGTTAGGATAGGTTAAATTTGGTTAGGTTAGCTTAGGTTAGTTTGGTTGGGTTAGGTTATCGGTGGGTCAAGCCCCCTGCTAGGGTAGGTTAATTTTGGTTAGGTTAGGTTTATTTTGGTTAGGCAATTTCGTCATTTCGCCCACAAGACATTTCGTCCACATGTAAGTCAATTCGCCCACATATAAGTCCAATTCGCCCCTCTAAAGTCAATTCGCCCACTCTAAAGCCCAATTGCCCACACGATCCATGTCACGGAGTCATGTAACTATATCTTCCTCTGGCAGAAATGGAATGAAACCACTTGGGCGAAATGACAGTAAATTCTAGTGTTTGCCCATACTCTCCCACTTCCCCCAAACAAGTTTGGGGACCTGTGGGAATGCGGGGTTTTCAGGTGGGGGAACAAATTATTCGTCGGAAAACACGTAATTAAAGAGTTGTTTGGGGGGGTTTTAAAATTCCTAGATCTAGGGTAATTTCCTTATATCTTTTAGAAAATTGCTAACCAAAATAAACCAAACCCTAACCAAAATTAACCTATACTAGCAGGGGGTTTTGACCCACCGAAACCTAACCTAACCAAATCTAACCTAACCTAACCAAAACCAAATCTAACCTATCCCAACCTAACCAAATCTAATCAACCTAACCTAACCAAATCTAATAGGTTAGATTTGGTTAAGTTAGGTTAGATTTGGTTAGGTTAGGTTATCGGTGGGTCAAGCCCCTGCTAGGGTAGGTTAATTTGGTTAGGTTAGGTTTATGTGGTTAGGCAATTTTTTTCTAGATATAAGGAAATTACCCTAGATCTAGGAAATTTTACCCCCCTACACAAACTCTTTAATTACGTGTTTCCAACGCATAATTTGTTCCCCACCCGAAAACCCCACACTCCACAGGTCCCCAAACTTGTTTGGGGGAAGTGGGAGAGAGTAGGGCAAACAACTAGAAATTTACCGTCATTTGCCCAGTGGTTCATTCCATTTCTGCCAGAGGAAGATATAGTTACATGACTCCGTGACATGGATCGGGGTGGGCGAATTGACTTTTCATGTGGACGAAATGTCTTGTGGGCGAAATGACGAAAATTGCCCTAACAAAAATAAACCTAACCTAACCAAAATTAACCTACCTAGCAGGGGGCTTGACCCCAAACCCATATGCTAACCTAACCAAACCAAATTTAACCTATCCTAACCTAACCATATCTAACCTAACCAACCTAACCAAATCTTAACCTACCCTAACCTAAAGAAATCTAACCTAACTCCTAGCGGGGGGTTGGGGGTCTCGTCACACTAAACAAATATAACCTAACCTCCTAGCTCCTATAGATCCATAGTGTGGGCGAAATGACCGGATACCAAACCTAACCATTACTGTCGGCGAGTTTTTCCGATTTGTGTAGGGACAAAAATATCGGTAGACGACATTACCATGCCCAAATACCATGAGGCAAGGATGGGTAATGTCACCCCTGGTTATGCAATTGTTTATGGATGGAGTAATAAGAAAATCAAAGCAAAGGTTGGTGATGTTGGTATAGACTCAAGAGTATTCATTGGCTCGTCACTTAAAAACCCTGATGTAGCATACTTATTATGAGGAAAGACAACAAAAGGAACTCAATTAATAAGGTATTTAATAAATATCATAACCAATGGAATATGTACAGCCTACAAAGAGGGAAAACTACGGAGATGAAAAAATTCGAGTTGTTTTGGGCGAAATGATATCCAGGTGCTATATTTCCCGTGCTCGCTGGACAAATAGAGAAGACCTGAGGTGATGGTTGATGTGCAAAGGCTTCTAGACCAGGAAAACAGTCACAGCAGAGTCTCTATTTAAAAAAGTAAGCAAGTGGTAGGGACACATTACGTCTACCAGTTTCTTACCTTTTGACGAGGCTCTGTTTTTGACTCTGGTTTTCTTGGTTTAGAAGCCTGCACATCAGCATTACCTCAGGGCTTCTCTATAGTGTTGTCAGCGGGAAAACAGAGACACAGTAATATAGCACCTGGGAATACCAATTTCGCGCCCAAAAAAAACTCGAAATTCTTCCATCGCGTATTTTCCCTTCGTAGGGTCCATCCGCGGCGACCCCGCCTTATCCCACAATGCACCCATGTAAACAAAACCGTGACGTAGTTATGGGTAGGGTCCATTAAACCTACATTGTCGCAGCAACAAGCCGATTTCGGGCATTCTTTATTCTTCGTTTTTTCCCAAAGGGATTGCTTATTGTATTTTGACAAGCGTTTGCCAGGGCGCAGCAGGGACTGTCTTAGAAAAACAGTGGAACATCGCCCAAATTTTACATGCCACAATATACATTTTAAAAAATATATTAAGCTTTGTACTCGAGGCGAGTAATTTGCATTAAATTGCTATTATAGAACGTTCAAACGTAATGCATCTCATCCAATTATAATTAGTAGAACAACAGAAGAGAATAGATTTTTGGTATTCGATGCGGGTGCATCAATGTTTATCGCGAAATTCTTTAAAATTATCGAAAATACGCTACTTATAAGTAGCATATTCTCGCGACCGCTCTGGCCGGGTTGGGACTGGGCTAGTCCCGGGCCGGGGCACTGTTTTTGCGAGGCAGTCTAGAAGGGCCCAGCCCAGTCCAGTCCCGGGCCGACCCACATACCCGGACCACCTGGGGCCAGTGTGGGGAGAACTGGCGCATGCGCACTACAGTCAGCGGGGAAGGCGACCAGGAGCTTCTCGTGCTGCTGATAAGACATGAAACACCATGATGGCCGACCATAAGACTATAGTATCACAGGCGTGGTAGTTGTAAAGTCTTCAGCACAGGTTAAAAGGCGGACGACAAAAGGATATTGAAAAGATGGACGCCTGCCGCCTCCACAGTTCAGTTTCAGTACCGCCCCACTCGATCCCCCAGCCAATAGGAACGACGAATGGGATGGGGCCAGTCTCGATGTATTTTCGCGACCATCAGTCCCCCCTGACCCGGTCCGGACTGGACTAAAACCAGGGCGGTGAACGTCACGAAAATGCGCAACCTTTGAGTTAAACTGCCAGCGACCACTGGCATTTCTCGATTTTCCCAGATCATTGGAGTTCCCCAGGCTTTTTGGGCTATAGGGGGAAGAAAAAAAAGATAGGAGTGAAGGACTTCTTCCAAAGTTTTACCAGGTAAACAAAAACTATGCTCCCAATTGTGTAGGGAAGTTTGGTCCTGTCGTAAAATAATACCGGAAGTACAAATGTACCACTTAGTACTTCACATCTGCAGAGTCGGAACACAGTCAGCCCTTGTTAACCCACACAGCAGGCACTCCTCACCATTACACACACACACATCCACGCACACCACAAACCTTCTATGTTTGATGGGGCATAAGGATATAACAGAGTAGCTGTGAGCACTTCGGTCCTCCTACTTTGAACGCTCCTGTCAGGCTGTCGGGCCGGACTGTTGCCATGTCACGAAGTTTCGGTATAAATGCCTTTATCACGGCATTCCTATTATATTACGAGTTCTTTTTCTTGGTGTACATGTGGTGCGAGCTTGCATTACATAATTATCCTCTCATTTTTCCTTTCAATGCAATAAATTTAATCCAAGGCGGTGTACAGACCGCTCAGCTACCGTACCTAGGTAGGTAGGTAGGTAATTATAAAGGTAGCGGGATGTTGACGTTTCAAGGGTATATGGGCAATATTGTCTCCATTTCAATTTTGTAATGACTGAAAACGATACCATTAACTATTTCATATCATAGTAACATACCATCATAATCAACTGTTTACACGTCTTGTCTTGTTGATATGTGCGCTGCTGACGAGAAGAGTCCCCCTCCAAATCAAGACACGGGACCTCCCTCTTTGTAGATCTAGAGGGAGCATTTGACTCTGCGTCCCACGAAGGCATCCTCCGTAAGTTGGCTTCCATGGGAATCACGCGACCCACCCTCGCCTGGCTCCGGTCATTCTTGTCAGGCCGGTCTTTTCAGGTCGCGGTTGGTGCCTCCACCTCTCCTTCCCGTCCAATGCAGAGAGGAGTGCCGCAGGGTTCCATCCTCAGCCCTTTGCTGTTCAATGTCCTCCTCTCAGACCTCCACATTCCTCCCCACTCTCACCTTCTTATCTATGCAGACGACATTACCATCATCAGCAGAGCCAACACTCAGGCCCAGGCACAGCTATGCTTGCAGGAGGCAGCTGATACACTAACTGACTGGGTGAGGACATGGGGTCTCAATTAATGCTCCCAAAAGCTCCCTTATGTGCTTCACCCTCAAGCCTGTCCGCTCTCCACCCACTGTCACCCTTAGTGGCTCCTCGGTGCCTTACACAAGGTCCCACACCTTCCTCGGTATGCGGCTGGATGGTCCCCGCCTGACCTGGTCTCATCATATTGAGTACCTCCGTACCACCTGCAACAGGCGCCTCAACATCATGAAGCGGGTGGCTGGTGTCCGCTGGGGGGCCAGTCGTGACCTCCTTTTGCACTACTACCAGGCGGCCATCAGATCTAAGGTGTCCTATGGCAGCTGCATTTATGGCTCGGCAGCCCTTTCCACCCTCAGGAAACTGGACGTCCTGCAAAATGCGGCCCTGAGGATCTCCATGGGGGCAATGAGGTCCTCACCTGTCATCGCCCTACACGCAGAGAGCGGTATCCCCCCGTTGCAGGTACACAGGAGGGAGATCCTGTGTAGCCAGTACCACCACATCATGTCCCTGCCACCATCCCACCCCCTCGCCACTCTCTATGCCAACTCCGGTGTGGATCCTCACACTCCAGTCTGGCTTCCTGGAGGCCGTCAGCCCCTACTGGTCCGTGCACTGCTGGCCCACTCTGTGCTGAACCTGCCACCACCTCCTACTCACCCCATCAGCCCACACTCCCCGGTCCCATCCTGGCTGGACATTTCCCCGTTGGTTGCCCTGACTATCCAGATCTTCCTCCCAAAAACTTAGCTAGCGTCCTGGCAGCTCCTTTATTCCGTCAACTCGACATGTCACTCTACCACAACCACCTTAAGATCTTCACTGACGGCTCTCACTCCCCCACCATTCCGTCTACAGGCGCTGCCGTCTATGACCCTCGCCCCAACATCTGCAGGACGTGGCGGCTTCCCCCTGAAACGGACGTTCTGACGGCAGAACTCTTCGCCATTCGCCAGGCTGTGTCTTACCTGAACACCACCACCTACGCCCAGCCAGAGTTGTGATCAACACAGGCTCTCTCTCCTCCCTCCATCTCCTCCTCTCCCGTCGCCCGGCTTCCTCCACAGCCATGGTTCACTCCCTGCAACGGCTACTCCTCTCCCTCACCTCAGTGGGCTGGAAGATCACCTTGCAGTGGGTGCCTTCCCACTGCAATATCCGGGGCAATGAGGTTGCTGATGCTGCTGCAAAAATGGCCCTCTCGGAGGTAAACATCACCCCCCTCCCGCTGCCGCTCTCCACCGCCAAGCGTCTCATTTCTAATGTCTGCCGCTCCGCCTGGGATAGGTCGCTCGGCGACGCCCTCCGTGCCACCTCCATGGGTCAATACCGTACAGACTCCTCCCCGCACCCATGGATAAGACAAACGTCCCGCGTCTTGGATGTCGCCCTCACCCGCCTGAGGATCGGTCACACAACACTCACAGCACACCTGCATCGTCTGCAGCTCACGCCCGACCCGTACTGCCCCTGGTGCAGGAACGTCCCGGAGTCCATTGACCACTTCCTGCTGCAGTGTCCTCGCTTCCACTCCGACAACTTCTACGTGGTCAACTCATCGCCCTGAACGTGACCACCTTTGACCTGCCCACCCTGCTGGCCGCCGCTGCCGTCCACCCATCACGTCGCCCCGCCGTCATCCGCCTCACCTGTGCCTTCCTGAGGAAGACTAATCAACTGTCCCGACTGTGATTAATTCACGGCTGTACACCAGGGCGAATATCGTCGATTTCGACATCACAGCCCTTCAACAACAACAACAACAAATCAAGACACGGCAACATGCTTCATAAATACATGTGTAAAGTTGTAAACACTAAACAGTAACAGAGGTAAACTGCTTAAACAGTGCACTGGCGGGTACCTGTTGCTGGCTGAGTCACTCACCTGCCCAGTGCCCAATGCCCACCCTGCAGCAGGCGTCCACCCCTCACGGTAACACGTGTCATCCGCTTCACCTCTGCCTTCCTGAAGACGACAGGTCAGCTGCCACGCTTGTGAGGATCATAGGGTTCCTTAGGGAATCCTCGCAGCCCTAAACAACACCAAGAAGAAGCTGTACCTGGTACTCTCGTCTACCGCAGCTCTCGTCCCGACACAAACCGGGAACTCTTGCCGACGGTAAGGGTTATGTTAGGTTACCGTTAGGTCAGGTTAGGGGTAAAATTCTACAGTCCTTTCCCACCTTTATTAGTGGGATCTTTTCCTCCAGACCTTCACAGATCCCTTCAGATACCTCTAAAACGTAATTATAAAGTGGGAGAGAAAAAAAAAAAAAAAAAATAACCTAACCCAATCTAATCTAACCTAACCTGGTAAAATTATAGTTCTCGCCCTTAGGTCTCGCATCTTACCTAACCTTACCAATAACCTAGCGAGACCTAAGGGCGAGAAAGAACTAGAATTTTACCAGGTTAGATTAGGTTATATTGAGGTTAGGTTAGTCTTTTTTTTTTTCTTTTTTTTTATCGCCCCCACTTTATAATTACGTTTTAAAGGTATCTGAAGGGATCTGTGAAGGCCTGGAGGAAAAAAAACACTAATAAGGGCAGGAAAGGACTAGAATTTTACCAGGTTAGGTTAGGATACAGAAACTCTGGTAAAAGCTTTACCAAAAAGGGGGATAAAAGCTTGATAGATAGATATATAGATAAAACTGCACTTTAGTACAATAACCTACAAAACTTATCTCCATTTGGTAAAGCATCAAATATATAACGAAAAAAAAATCGAACTTGTCTGAAAATCTAGCCCGTCACATTGTAAATTTTTACCTAACTTAGTTTACCTTATTCAATTAATTGTGGTAACAGTGAGTACCTATCTGAGTAACAACGCAATACGAAATAACATGCATTCCTCCCTGGATCCCATATGGTAGTACATAATGATTGATTGATGGACTGTACTGTGTTCAAGGATGAATTTCATGTCAAATATATGTGTTAGTCTAGTTATCTAAATAATTTTCTACTTTTCAGATGCCATTTGAGGTAGCAGGAGCGGCTGAGGTCTTAAGGGCCACACAAAAAGATGAAAGCTTTCTTGATTATTTGAAGGGGTGTATCTCAGAAATTGTACAGCAAATAGCTGGTAAGATTTGATGTTTTATCATATTTATTCATATAAAACGCCCTTTCCAAACATGTAGGGTGGCACTTAACACAAAGCAGATTGTTCACGAATAATAAAATACCTATTTCTACTTGGATATATTATGTATTTTTTATAAATAAATATAAGAATAATTACCAGGGCCATTACTTTAGAGATGTACTTTGAATCATATTCCATCCCAACAGGTACAAGTGTGTGGCTTGATATCCACAAAAATGCAGAAATCATGTGTGAACTTGTATACTACAGCCTCACAACCTTGTGCCTCCGTCAGACCCTTGGAGAAGAATATACAGGTATCCTACAAGTGGATTCTAGTAGGAGGAAACTACCCAATATATTGTAAGTCATGTGAAGGTGAAGTATACCTTCTTTTGAAATGTGAAATAATCCCTGAGACACAAGAAATCACTCATGAGACTTTGTAACATCATGGCGTAAAAGCCAACATAGGTCATAAGTTGACCATAATTTCTTATAGCAGAACTAACCGTGAATTTGTTTCCTCTCAGCAACGAGTAAGTATGGTGATGCTGCAGTGCTTTGGACCAGAGATTATTAGGAGATTACTAACACGATTTGAAGAGTCAATGAAATCAGGAAGTCTTTCAACTTATCTCCGACCAGAGGTCAAGAACATCTTACTCAAGCAGATACCAGTCATGAGATACTCAGTCACGCTTCTGCATCGCATCCACCTAGCCACATTCTATTTAAGTGGAACCTTCTATCACATATCCAAGAGGATTTCTGCAATAAACTATGTAAGTAGACATTGATATAGTCATTGTACTTATTTAAGCAAGACAAAAAACTGTGCGGGGATAGATTGGAGGTAAAAACAAGAAAGCTGATAAATCGTTTTCTAGATGAAAGTGAATGAATAGGTTATTGAATGACAAATGGTTCTGTTTTGGAAAATGCAAAGTCACTGGTATGACTCTAGGCCTTGATAAGGTAGACATCATTATATGTTGATAATGTGTTTTTGGTAACCTCGTTGCTTACGAATCCTATTGTAACGTGTTCAGTTGGTATGTATTCTGTGACCTTTATAACTATCCTTCCTAAGTATAAATGCAACTTTCCTTTTTCTTTCTCCCCAGGTATTGACCCGCGAGTGGTTTGGGGACAGTTCTGCAAGAAAATCTTTCAAGATTCTGGGAATAGTCCTGCTTACACATATTCTTCTAACAGTGGCATATTCAGCATATACTCATTTTTATACCAAGTCAACATCAGAAAATAAACCACCATCAGCAAGTAAGTAGCTACTGCATTGTTATGAAAGCAATCAAATTTATTTGTGATAAAAACATAGTGTGACCATTGCAAACTAATGCTTTGTATTATAATCCTACAGAATACTACATAGAGCATACAAAACAGTGCTCCCTCTGCCTAGATGAGCGTCGGCATTCTTCGATCACTCCATGTGGTCACTTATTTGCTGGCAATGTATTCAGGAGTGTCTGCAAAATATACAGTATTGTCCACTTTGCAGACACCCAGCATTGTCTTCTCAAGTTGTTCCTCTTCTCAATTATGATTGATTTATGGAATCATAATTTACAATTATATTTCATAAGTATAGGCACTCTTCTACTTACATATGTTCAAATTACGTTCTCATATACGCACAAGCCTATTTGTAAATTTAATATTTGAACACTGCCCCGTTTTTAAGTTCAAAATGCTGCGCTGCAGTGCAGTGGGTTTTAATAGCTACCTGGTATCATAGGGTGACTAGCCTTTGGTGTATTTTTCCTTAAGATCTTGGAATCTTGGGTCTTCCCCATATCTTGAGATTCTTCCTCTCCTTTACTTTTTGTTTTACCAAGTTTGCACAGATATATTTGAGTTTTGCAATCACTGCTGTATCTAACAGCGTTAACTAAAATGGCGTATGTAGTGTACGGGGTGAGCTATGGCAAATAATAATAGAAGCATTTTTGTGATTTAATTTGTACGGAGCTGGCAAGTTTCCACAAGAAGAGTTGTTCTCTGTCAACTGAGTCTCTCTGTCAAGAGAACTGTCAATTTTCCTCGCTTGACAGCTTGCTGACTGGTGGGCTCGCCAATATCTGTTCGCTGCCAGTGCGGCCACTCCCAGTGGTTGTAGTGCTTTAAAAATTCTCCTTTCCACTTGCTCTCGTGAGCCCCGTGGCGTCGACGTCAGGGGTGACTGTCTTCAGGGCCAGACGCACACCACCACCACCACCTAGTAGAGCATCATCACCTCTTGTCAATAACCCATCCTCGCCTGACTCACCATCACCCTACCTTTTCTCACTACTCATCCGTTTGGGTAATGTACATTATGTATAATATACGGTGTATATACATTTGACTGAGGATATTTTACCTAACCTTTTCATGTGTTCGTAGTGTCTGCATTGGACATTGGATAATTTTATCTACTATTACACTGTAACACACATGTACCATGTATTATGTGCGATTTACAAAAAAATGGACTTACAAACAGCCTCTCGAAACGTAACCCGTTCATAAGTCCGAGACTTTCTGTACATGCAGAGACTGTCTTTGTGACTAAAAGACTGAAGCAAAAGGTTTATCTACTTGTCAAGAGTTTGAGGTCATTACAAGAACTCCAGTTATTTTGTATGTAACCTGCAACTGTCTTTCTTCATGACACCCATTATTCCTATTAGGTACTTTCTTCCATTTCCTCAATCACCTCATCCAAAACAGTACAACAGTTCCACATGACACATTTCTGTTAAGTTTGATTGGATTGTAGGCCAGCGAAGTAATTATTTTCAAAGCACCATCTTTTATAAAAAGATGATGGTAGTTAAGTGGAATTTCCAGCCTTAGGCCCCCACCTGTACTAAGGAACTACAGTAGTACATTTCTCATTTGCATAGTAAAACAGGATGTTTGTAGAATTACAAGCTAAGATCACAGCTTTTCGTACTGAATGTATCAACAAAAGTTGAAAAATGAAGAAAAAAATCCTTTTAATTACTTTAATTTTCAACAAGGAAACAGATCAGGACAAATTAAATACTCGAGCTGTCCCATCATCAGAGGCTGTGAGAGTGTCGAGCCATCACTGAAAATCAAAACAGCAAGAATGTAGATTTTGTGACCCTAACAAGATACAGTACATATACTACAGTATACGTACTGTATTCATTGCAGATTCATTCACTCGCTCTTTCTCCCACCCATCCACACTCCCACCCACGCCTTCACTTACTCATGCACCCATCCACCTTTCAGCTCCACTCCACCAGCATGGGAGGTTGATTGGAGTGGCTGGTGGCCTATGCAACTACTTATCCCCTTGACCTGAGAGATAATCCTCATCCCAGGTCAACACCTAGATAGTTGGACTGAAAATTCCACACAGCTAATGAGGATTCATGGTGGTGTTAACGGGGTCAAACCTCTGGCTCCTGACCATGAGCCAGGGTGAATTAAGGTGACTAGATAAATATACGTGAAGATATATAGACTGTACCCATAATAATGGCATGTTGAACTATCAACCACACTGTTGAGTATGAAAATGATTCGATATTGGCACATAAATAAAAATTGAGCTTTGGTATCACACCGAACTTGAAGAGATATATCAAACTGTAATTTCAACCCATAAATATCTGTACCGTATTGTAATTCCGTACGTAACGAACTGCATGACCTGGGTACTGCTGGAAAAAAAAAGTTCATGCACAAGCAGAATGGGGAATGGAACATGACAAAAATTGTTGGGGCTATTAACCCCTTCCCCAGATCTTTCCTTTGCTATATCAAATTGTCTGTTGTTAGTCATAAAATTACTGAAACTAACTTAATATATCAAATTAACTATAGTGAACAAGGATACTAAACAGGTCATATCTAATAAAATATTGCTCTTATACTCATTAAAATTGTCTAATGGTACCCAAATTACAATGGAAATTACGTTGTGGGTCTCAAGGTGTTAAAGGCATTATCATATGAAGTAGTTATGAGTAAAGATAGCAAGAAGTCTTCATGAGGGAGGCCTATTGTTGGTAGCACAAGAATGTGACATAGAAGTGGAGTCAGTCTGGAAAGCTGAGTGTGCTCCATACCAAAGTTATCTGTACTTCTAGATTGGTATTTCATTTCTCATTTGTAAGATCTTTCTAACTTTGCACATTACAAAAGATAAAATTACTACGGTCACATGTTTACAAGTCCAAACAATACACATGACACTATATCTGAAAAGTGTTAATATATGTTCAACAAATCATAACATCTCCATATAACATGAAAAACTACTCTACACTAATAATACTTACTTGCTTATACTGAATGAAAGAATGCTCTGCCTGTGTCCTGTAAACTTGGCGAGAGGCTCCCCTGAACGCACATCAAAGCTCCGCACAGTACCATCCAGACCAGCAGAGAATAACACTGGTTCTTGAGGATGCCATGCAAGATGTGATGAGCCACAACCTTGGCTCAGGGTGTGTCGAACAGTCTAGAAACCAAAGACATGATTATATTTGAAGTAAAAAAATACTTAAAATGAAGATAAATCTTTCAGATAATTCCAATTAATTTTTTTCATTTATTCATTGCGATTCTCAACTTGGAGGAGCTTCAACATATACAAAATATACATCAACAACTAAAATAAATAAATAACAATTAAAGGTACTTGCCTTTGAAGAAACATCCCACATGATGATGTGGCCAGCCAATGTGGCAGTGACTGCAATGTTAGGCATTTGGGGGCAAAGGTGACAGCCTCTACCGTATGGTCTGCATGGCTGGCTGCCCCATCAACTGTAGCCTCTGATACCTCACAGTTCAAACTTCCAACAAGCTGTATAAGCATAAATTCTAATTATAAACAGATATTGATTAGATGTCTCCAAGATGCCTTCAGTGTTACTTCCTATTTAAAACAACTATGTATTGCTATATGATCTTGAACATTTCCTTTCAATTACGTACTACATAATATTTTACTATCTACAAAGACAATATCATAACCAATTAAATCAGACCAATATACAGAAATGAGTGAAGTGATACAAGTGTACAGTAAATTACAGGTATAGGGAAGAAAATCAACAACCAGGACTACTCTTTTTCAAAGACTGTCCCGGCCATTTCCACATCCACAGGGTTGCATGAGTCTATTCCTCTTTTTTTCTCTTGAGACCTCAAAGATAAATCCAACCTGGATACCTGGGCATCTACTGTACTTTATATAGATAACTCTTCTAACCTTTCCATTATATGTATTGAATAGTTTTGCTTTGCCATCTGTAGAGCCAAAAATAACTAAAGCATCATCTTTCTGCACAGCAACATTGATAACTGGAGAAACAGCCCCCTCTGAGTCATCAGTCACTTGGTGCACCATCTGCCCACTCTTCAGGTCAAACACTCGAACACTCCCGTCCTCATAGCCTGCCACAGCCCGTTTTCCTGAGATAAAAGAAAAGCAATGGGTTAACATACACATTTGAGTCAACTCAATGAAACTTACGTGTTCTGTTTTTATGAAATTAAATCATAAATTAACCCATTAATTTATCCATTTATTCAATCTTTTCTGATATTTTTTCACGGTAACTGTACAGGGGAGAATTATCGGCAATTACCGGAATCTTCACTTCATCTTCAGACACTGCAGTCCACCCCCCTCACCTCTCTTTCTCTATGTCCTTTAACTTGATAACAGCCTTCACTTGCATCCAACACATCTATACTTTACCCCTAATTATATTATCATACCTAATTTCATACCAAAAAAATTTATGTAGTCTAATCTATTCTAACACTTGTATTATCAACATATTCTTTCAATCATCCTATTCTTCCCCACTCTCTCCAAGTGATCACAGTATGAGGAAATAAACTCTAATCTCAACTCCTCTCTCCAGCAAACTATTAGTCTCTATGTATCCCTCTGAATATATATTTTCCTACTCCATTAAAATAACCCATTACGTCTAATGATAGATAACACAGTAAAGGTCACTCACAGTAAAGAAATATATTAAGGATAAAACAAAAAGGTCAAAGTGGCAGAGATAGTATGTACGACTACGGATTGGGAACTGATTAGACATAAGAATAAGAACATAAGAAAATAGGAAGCTACAAGAGGCCGCGAGACCTACACGAGATAGTTCCTGTTATTTAACTCTATCTACATCCACCTCTCTTCCTCATCCATGAATTTATCCAGATTCCTTTTAAAGATCCCTAAATCTCAAGACATCCAAGAAGCAGAGCTGGGCACTTGCGGTACTTTTTCCGGTACTGCGGTACTACCGCACTACCAAAATGGTACCGCATAACGCAGTACCGCAAAGGATCACTGAAAGTACCGCAGTACCGCTACCACATTCAAATTTCCCGCGGTACTTACCGCGGTACCGACAAAGACGACTTTTCAAAAAATAAATGAACCCTTTTTTCAAACTGAAGACAGAAGACTTGTTTTTTTACAGTGTGACTTGTCAGTTGTCAGTTTTTGTATTGAAATGTGATTTTTGGTGTTTCAACTGTCTTTTTTTTTTTAACATATACCGTATTTGCCGGCGCATAAGACGCAGTTTTTTCCCTTAAAAAGGAATGCAAAGTTCACCCTGCGTCTAATGCGGCCATATTAGTGCATGAGAGGTCAGGCAGAGAATGCAGAACAGCCGGTGGTGTATTACTAAAGGGGTCTGGAGTGATCTGTGTTGAGCAGTAGTCCACTGAACACAAATTAGTAACTGAGTTATGAACAGTAATGCATAATACTAAGAAAAGGTTGGATTTTAAGAGAAAACAAGAGCTGGGACAGTTGCGGTTGTTGCTGCCAAGATGGCCGTGTCAGATGTAAACATCCACACCCCGCTGCTGCTCTCCATGGTAAAACGTCTTGATATCTCAGGTCTGCTGCTTCACCTGGGATACTTCACTCGGCGACGCCCTCCGCGCACCCACCATGGGTCATTACCACTCAGAGTCATCCCCGCACCCATGGAAAAGACAAACATCCCGCATATTAGTTGTAGCCTTAACCCGCATTCGACTCGGGCCACACAAGTTGACACAACAGTTGGAAGGAGATGATAGAAGGGAGGCAGAAAATGGTGATGGAATTTTCGCTGGAATGAGTATTGTTGATAAATGGAATAGTGAATCAAAGAGAGTGTTAAAGTTTTTTTTTTAGTGTGAGCGGTGAGAGGAAGGTGTAGTATCTTGGGGAGTTTGTCTATACACACAAGGATGGAGAAAGGGCGTCGTGGCTTCGTAGTTTATTTGACAGCGAGTCATTGTACAACGTGGGAAAAGAGTTGCTCGGCGTGTGTGTCTATGTGTGTCCTGTGGCTGACTGAATTACCTGGCTGGTGTTGCAGTTGTGTCGGCGAGGACAAGTCAGGTCAGCGTCAGGTCACCCACTAATCCTGGTCCCAGACAGGGAGGGTGGCCTAAACCGATGCAGGTGTGTGTGTGTGTTTGTTTTAGCGCCGCTACAGTGGTAAGCAAGGTGGGATAGGAGACAGCATAGGGCTTTGTACCACCTCGACCCCTCAATCCTCACCCCTGTACCTCTACGGATAAGGAAACTGTGTGAAAGAGTGCTAGTAAAAAGGCTGCAACGGTAGATGTAGACGGGACAAAAGTCTTCCACATGGTGCACCAAGACCAAGACCCATCATGGCGCCACATCGTCCGCCTCAAGGCCGAATCACACCATACCATCATGGTGACATGGCATGCACCATCTCATCACACCCGTTAGAATTTCTTACATTCAAACAAATAGACGTGTTACACTAAACGGTGCGTCGCCGTCACGGCTCCAATACACCACCGTCCTGTCACGTAACGGTTTCTGGGGAAGAATATTTTAACGTAATGAGACTGTGCCGTGCTGATAATCATCGTTTTTCTCAAGGCTTTATGTACCCAAACAGTGTCTTTTAGAGTTCAACTCCTCTTCTTCATCCACTAGAAGTGCTATTAATGCAAATTTCTTCAACCATAACCTCTGAGGCACCATTTCTGTTTAGAGGGTGAGCAGGAACTGCCAAAAATGACGGAACCATGACAAATAGTGTGAATACAAGGCACGGCTGACGGAACGCTGCCGTGATTTCAGAGTATGAACCAGCCTTCACCTGCACCTTCCTGAAGAAGACTAATCAACCCTCGCGACTGTGATAGATTCATAGGTGTAAACCAGGGCAAATATCGTCGATCCCGACAACGGTGCCCTTCAACAATTACAACTGTGGGGGGGTGTGGCAAACCTCATCTTCCCGCCACATCTCAGCGTCACCCGAGGCGGGCAGTTGTGACTCCGGCGAGGCAGTGACCAGTCGTCCTGTCAGCTCTCTGTAATTAGAGGTTAAGTCTCCAATAAACATCACGCCGCGCCCCCAGCCCTTCTGTGTTCCAACCCCAGCATGGCGCAGTATCTTCAGGGGCTCATGGAGGAAGGCATGGGCGGCGTAGAGACGCCTCCGGCAGGTAGCGGGCGCGTGGGAACAGCCGCGTGGTCCAACCTGCCGCCATACCACAACGCCACGCATTATACACCAAGCCCCGACATGACACCAGTCACTCAGCAGCAACTCTGGCCAACGACCCGGCAGCATCGCCCACCACCTCCTCCAGGACCAGGGGGAGCGACCGTGGGCATGTCGCCGGCAACGTTTGAGGCATGGGCCACCAGCGTAGAGGACTACAGCAGCATCTGCGGTTGGGCGGCACCCACAGCGGCACCTTATGTACGCCTCCTTTGTAACACAGAGGTGCAACAGCGTATCGACGCGCGCCTGGGCAAGCAAGTGTTCAGGCAACTCTCAACCACGGAGGCAATCGACGTTGTGAGAAGCGTGGTGATCGGTACACGCTGTATCATAGGAGCGTGGGCGGAATTCTTCTCTCTAGCACAGGCATCGAGTGACAGTGTGTGTGCGTATATCTCCCAGTGCCGCGCCAAAGCGAATGAGTGCGGCTTTAGGTGCCCTGAGTGCCAGTGCCCCTTAGAGGAGTACATGCTCAGCAAGAAAATAGTGATGGGGCTACGTGATCGCAACATGAAAGCGGGGGTGTTGCGTTGCTTCCCACGCCTCGAGTCATTCAGTGAAATAGTTTGCGTGTGTGAAATTTTTGAGGCCACGGAAAAGGCGAGTGACCAACCTTCGAGCGACGTAGCCAGTGTGGGGGTCGGTGACACACTACCCCCGCCCGTCATGGCCCCACACCACGAGGTGGCGGCAGCGGGCCCCGCGCGCCGGCTTAGCGGACAAGGAAAAACCCGCCAAGACGGAGTCCGGCGGGGACGCAGGCGGTGCCCAGCATGCGGTGAATCTGAGTGTACAGGTGGGCGTCAGTGCAGAGCGTTTGCAGTGACATGCCGTTGTTGCAGCCAGAAGGGGCACTTCTGGCGCCTGTGTCCGGCCCTCACCCCCCAGGGCGGCGCTCGTCCGCCCGCCCATCATTCGAACTTCACCCCTACCTCCGGTGCAGTGATCGTTGGAGGAGTGGAGATGGCGGCGTCGCTGCCCGTGGTGATCAGCTGCTCACGCCCTCGCGCCACGTGTCCCTACACAGCAGTGGCGGACACTGGGGCGCAAGTGTCTGTGGCGGGTCGCCTACTGTTGGGGGACCTCGGCATATCCCAACGTCAGCTCCAGGCTACACCCACGGCAGTCACCCACGTTGCTGGGGGCAGCATGCGCCTCCTGGGAACCATCACCTGTCAGGTCTCCGTGGGACGTCTCCACCACAGAGTGCATCTACATAGCCGAAGGCGTGCAGCAACTCTACTATCGCTCAAGCATGCAGGCCTCGCCTGGTCCATCCACCTTCCGTTCCCCCTTTCACCACCAGTGTGTGTGCTTGGAGCCATCAGACACCCACAAGACCACGTCGCCCGCAATCGCCACCTCACGAACTTGTAGAGGAGAACGTCGATCGCCTCGAGAAATGGTTCTTGGAGCACTTCGGGCGCACTGTGTTGCCATGGGACGCACGCCGCTACCAGAGATGAGCGGTCCGCCTCACCACGTCCACTACGGCCCGACCACACGCCCCCACGCAGTCCCACGTCCCAGCCTCAGTCCCGCTCCACTTCTTTGACGAGGTACGACGCACAGCTGGACGACGATGTTGACAGGGCATCATCGAGGCGGTGGCCCGCAGGCGAGCCCACCGAATGGTGCTCCAGAATGGTGGTAGTGCCAAAAAAGGACGGAAGGCCCCGTCGCACGGTCGACTTTCAGCGCCTTAACCGTGCGAGCCTCAGAGAGGACACTCCACACCAGACCGCCCTTCGATACTCGTTCTAGCGTGCCCAAACATACATTTAAGACCGAAGACGGACGCATACTCGGGCTACCACCAGGTCCCCCTCGACGAGGAGAGCCGCAAGCTCACAACATTCATCACCCCCTGGGGGCGCTACCGGTACCGCCGCACCCCCATGGGTCACTGCGCTTCGCAGGATGCTTTCACAAAGCGTTTTGACGACACCATCACTGACGTGCCCAGGAAGGTCAAGTGCGTGGACGACACTCTACTCCACGACAGCAGCGTCAGCGACGCCTTCTGACACACATACAATTTTCTCCAGAGGTGCATGGAGAGCGGTGTCACCCTGCGACCTGACAAGTTCCGCTTCTGCAGGAGGAGCGTCACCTTTGCCGGCTACCTCCTGGGCTGGGAAGGGTACCAGCCAAGCCGCGACCTCGTCAACAGCATAACCGACTTCAAGATGCCCGCCCAGCCCACCCTGACTGACGTGCGGTTATGGTTCGGCCTCGTCAACCAGGTCGCCCCTGTCATGGAGCCCTTCAGGGAGCTACTCAAGAAACCGGGTGGGAAGGCAGTGTACTGGGACAAGCAGTTGGAGGCGCTCTTCACCTCCGCCAAAGACACTATTGGGCGATTGGCGGCCGAGGGACTGCGCTTCTATGATGTGTCGCACCCTACAGCAGTCCTCACTGACTACAGTCGCCAGGGTATTGGCTTCCTTGTCCTGCAGCAGTACTGCGAGTGTGTCTCGGAGAAGTCGCCGCTATGCTGCCCTGGCGGGTGGAAACTTGTGCTCTGTGGCAGCCGACATCTCACAGCGGCCGAGAGGAACTACAGTACCCTCGAGGGGGAAGCGCTTGCCATCGCCTGGTGCCTAAAGAAGGCACGCCTCTTCCTCCTTGGCTGCAAAAACCTCACGCTCGTCACAGACCACAAGGCCCTTACAAGGATTTTCGGAGACAAGGAACTAAAGGACATAGCCAACCCCCGGATCCTCAACCTAAAAGAGAAGACGCTAATGTTAACCTTCCGCATCAAGTACCTGAAGGGCGACACCAACTGCGCGGCAGACGCCTTGTCGCGCTACCCGATCCTGTCAGGTGGGCCAGAAGGATCGGACGAAGACGATGAAGAGCTGGTCTGCGCAGCCATGACCGCAGCCGAGGACGAGGTGGGGCATGTTGTGGACCTTCATCAAGTGGAGGAAGAGGCTGCACGGGACGAGGAGTACCGGCTCTTGCGGGAATGCGTAGCCAATGACGGCTGGGCCGAACGAAAGGACTGGGAGCCGCTCGCCCTCCGCCAGTACTTCAAGATGCGGCGCCACCTCTCCTGCCAAGGGAACATCGTCCTTTACACCTGTGACGAGAAACACCCGCGGCTGGTCATACCTGCGGCCCTGAGGCGTGCAGTCCTCGCGAACCTTCATGCGGGGCACCAGGGCAGGGACTCAATGCTACGCAGGGCGAGGCAGTCAGTCTACTGGCCAGGGATTGACGCGGAGGTGGAGCAGAAGAGGCGTCAATGTGCGGTATGCGATACGCACGCCCCGTCCAGCCCCGCAGAAACCCTCTTGCCCACCCCGTCCCCGCAGTACCCATTCCAGCAAGTGGTGGCTGATTTATTTCAACTGGACGGCCACACCTATATCGCCGTCGCTGACAGGCTCTCGGGATGGCTCGAAGTGGAGCACCTGTCAGGCGACGCCACCAGTGCACGTCTCATCACGGTGTTCCGACGATGGTTCAAGCGCTTCGGCATCCCAGAGGAGCTGTCGTGCGATGGGGGAGCGAACCTCACCAGCCAGGAATCCAGGGGCTTCCTCGACACCTGGCGTGTGCGGCTGAGGGTCTCATCAGCACATTACCCCCAGTCTAACGGCCGCGCAGAGGCGGCAGTCAAGTGTGCCAAGAGGTTGCTACGCAGCAACACTGGCCGGAACGGCTCCCTGGACACCAAAGCCGCTGCATGGGCCATCATGCAGTACCTCAACACCCCCCCGCAGGGCTCCGAAGCCTCCCCAGCCCAGCTGATCACAGGACGTCAGCTGCGGGACGCCATACCTGTGGACACGTCGCTCTATGAGGTGAGCGAGCGATGGGCGTGGCTGCTGCGGGAGCGCGAACGGGCCATGGCCCGCTCTGGGGACAGTGCAGCTTCCCGGCATGACCAAACAGCCCACAACCTCGAGCCCCTCACGCCCGGCGTACGGACCCGCATCCTAAACCCCGGCAGTGGGCGCTGGGATCGCGCAGGCACTGTCCTGGAGACTACGGCACCCAGGCAGTACTTGGTGCGGCTGGACGGCAGCGGGCGCACCACCATCAGGAACCGGCGCCACTTGCGCCCTCTCACGTGCGTTCAGGCGCACGACGACGGGACAACAGCGATGCCTGGCGCCACCCCGCCCAGCCAAGGAAGGCCTCAACACCACAGACAGGCACCACGCCACCTGCTAGACTACGTGTTAGATAATGCCACCCCTCAGGCAACACACTGAGTGCCACACATATCACAAAATTTGCTTGTATCCCTCGGTTCACTCGTTTTCAAATGTTTCAGTTTTTTTCATTACACCGCCCACGGTGAGCTATTTGTGTAATTGGGGGGGGAGTGTGGGGGGGGGTGGCAACCCTCATCTTCCCGCCACATCTCAGCGTCACCCGAGGCGGGCAGTTGTGACTCCGGCGAGGCAGTGACCAGTCGTCCTGTCAGCTCTCTGTAATTAGAGGTTAAGTCTCCAATAAACATCACGCCGCGCCCCCAGCCCTTCTGTGTTCCAACCCCAGCAACAACAATAACAACAAGGTAGAGATGGCTACCTTACAGACAGTGTTAACTAAATATCTTCGTAAATTTATGTTATTGGGCAACCACCGATTTCGAGGCCGAAACTTAAGCCCGGTTCCCACCTTCCCGCTTGTACGGCCGCCATACAACAACAATGACGTCACCATCATCACCGCTTGAGTGGTATTTGTGGTTAATGGGCACAGCTGGCAACTCTGCTCGAGCGGACACCGCCGAGCGGGAGAGATGACTTGAATTTAACTTTGTACGGCAGCCGTACAGCAGTACGGCGGTGCGGTAGACTTTGTTGTGACGTCATTGTGACGTCTTTGTTGTTGTACGGCGGCCGTACAAACGGGATAGTGGGAATCGGCCTTTAAGGCCGGTTCCCATCAGCCCGCTTGTACGGCCGTCTTACAACAACACCGCTCAACAATGACGTCACCATCATCACCGCTTGAGTGGTATTTGTGGTAACTGGGCACAGTTGGCAACTCCGCTCGAGCGGACACCGCCGAGCGGGAGAGATGACTTTGATTTAACTTTGTACGGCGGTGCGGTAGACTTTGTTGTGACGTCATTGTGACGTTATTGTTGTTGTACGGCGGCCGTACAAGCGGGAAGGTGGGAACCGGGCTTTAGTCCTCCTGAATAGTTTTGATGTGTTTTGAATTAATCTGGCTCTCGTTTTTGTCGGACATCAATGTTTGTTTACATGTGTATGTGGGGGGGGAGGCAACCTGCCCCTCCTCCAGGTCCGCCCCGCAAACATTGCTACGCTTCACACTGTCATATTATTGGTAATATTCGTTTTTTCTCTATATCATCTGTTACTAAACCAAACCCCACCTCTAACCTAACCTAATCTGATTTAACCTAACTTAACTTTCTGGCTGAAATAACGGTAGATTTTCGGTACTACGTGTAATTCCATTATTATTCAATTGCGCCATGGGAAATGGGGCTCAAAATACTCAGAATGAAGAAAGTTACACGATGGTGTAGGTAAGAGTTCTAGGACTTTTGAAAGCCCACTACCAAAATAATACCAATATCTATACTTCAAATATTCCACAAAGTCTAAACACATAGCAGAAAAGCAACAAAGGCATACCTACAACAGTAAATCTAAGCTATATGTCATAGGTAGCAATATATTAGAATATCAATTCGTGGGGGCATCCTGCAATATATTACGACCGATTTTGATTACCGTCATTCCCTTTACATTTTAACTATAGTATAATTTTTCATTCACATTCACTGCACTGTGAATATTTTATTTAGGTACATGCTCATAATCATTTGTTTTCCCCTACAAATCCTTTTTTTTTTTAATAACTTGATAAATTTACGAAATTTATTTTTTCCCTCAAAAACACCAATATTTTATTTTTTCTAAAAACCTTGTAAAATAGGGGTGCGTCTTATGCGCCGGCAAATACGGTAGGTGTTTTTGGTATCGCACAGCTATTTTTTTCTGGTATTGCAGTACCGCTTTAGGAACCAGGTAACGCTACCGCAGTACCGCGGAACGCACCAGGGGGCCGCTGAGAAAAGACCAGTCAAAGTACCAGTCCGCGTAACGCACTGGGCATGCTGAGGTACCGCAGTACCGCGTAACGCACCCCCAAAATTTTGGTACCGCGCCCACCACTGCCAAGAAGATCCCTAGACATCTCAACTGGGGTGCAGTCAGTTCATACACTAGTAGATTCGTACACCAAAAAGTTGTTTCGTAGTCTATATGAAAGCATAGTCGTTTCGTACACACAGCTCAGAGTTGAACTTGATTACTAGAGTTACGAAACGACACCAAATATGTTAGAAAAACTCAAAATCAGTGTACGAAACAACTAACAAAACCTGGGTGCGAAACAACTTGTGTACGAAACTCCCTGTAACCTCTCAACTTACCATCATTAAGGAATGTGCCACAGACGGAGGCAGCGCCATAGCTTGGAAAAGTGCGTGTATTCCCATGAGGCACTAGCCACATCCACATTTCCCCATCGGCAGTCCCTGCCAACAACACATGGGATGCATGGTGCCAACTCAACCACTGACAACAGATAAGTATTCTATTTAGACTAGGTAATTCCAGTGTGCAAGAAAAATTCATACCTATAGTCTATTTTTTTTAACGAGACAAAAATTCCATTCTATCTTAAAATCTAATGCTTAAAATGATGCCTATGTTTACCTGATGATATGGTTAACTATGCTAAAATACAGGTGAAATTTAGAAGAAGCGTAGTATTCCCTTCTCCTGGCATCAAATATCACTCGGTAAGCAGCAAGGGGTCAGGATTTTTCGCCTCATTAAAAAACTCAGAATATACATACCATTCTATAAGCAAATATTTTTAACATTGTCACCAAAACTGATTGAAATGCACATTGAAGTACTCAAATATAGTAAATTAAAATTATAGTTAAAAAAAGTGGGGCAATATCATATGCAATTGAAATATAATGAGATGAAAATGAAGCAATGTCACATAATAAGTGTTAAGAATAGTGATGAGATGTATGAAAGTGACCACCAGGCGTGTACAAGCAAACGTTACATTATCATACTGAGTTCATGGAAACCCTACGTCTCCTTATAACACAGGCTTCAACAGGGCTGTGTTCTTAGACCTCTGAAATCACCCTTCATCAGAGTGGGAAAAAAATTATGCGAGTGAAATCAAGGGTCTTACTAGGAGAGGAGGAGTGTTTGAAAGGTGGATGAATAGGGTAAGGAGAGGAGGAGTGTTTGAAAGGTGGATGAATAGGGTAAGGAGAGGAGGAGTGTTTGAAAGGTGGATGAATAGGGTAAGGAGAGGAGGAGTGTTTGAAAGGTGGATGAATAGGGTAAGGAGAGGAGGAGTGTTTGAAAGGTGGATGAATAGGGTAAGGAGAGGAGTGTTTGAAAGGTGGATGAATAGGGTAAGGAGAGGAGGAGTGTTTGAAAGGTGGATGAATAGGGTAAGGAGAGGAGGAGTGTTTGAAAGGTGGATGAATAGGGTAAGGAGAGGAGTGTTTGAAAGGTGGATGAATAGGGTAAGGAGAGGAGTGTTTGAAAGGTGGATGAATAGGGTAAAGTAATATATGAGTGAAAGACGTGCCAGGGAAAGAGATAGCTTGAACAGGCAAGGAGGGATTGTTTGAATAGGGAGAAGTGAAGGCTCTTCTACCACGGCCATTTCTGCAGGGAACATGGAGTCAAAGCTACAGACAGATGATGATGTTGATGGCTTACCCCGAGGTCTCCAACTTCAAACTCCCAGACTTTGTTGGTGGAGGCAACTTCCCACACCTGTATGTAGCCTCCGTAATCGGCCGTTGCCAGCAGTGTTCCATCATGGTTGAAGCACACATGTGTCACACTGTCCTGAGATACACACAAAGTTACAACATTCTATTACACTTTAAGTTCTATGAATGCCAAAAACCTATGAAAATGAGCAATTATGATGTAATAAATGACTCATGAATCATTTCCCATCTGACAAGTGATTACACTAAATAGAAGAAAAAAATGCAATTTATGTACAAGAGTAAAAATCCTGAAATTTGAGGTACTAACAAAAAACAAAAAATGTTACCTTATGGCCAGAACAGGAGAAACAGATGTCTCCATTACTGATTTTCCACACATGAGCTAAGTCGTCCTCCCCACCAGTGGCCGCCACACTGCCATTGGGTGATAGGGAACATGTGAACACCGAACCTGAGCAAAAGTTCACCAAGTTTTATTATTGTTACTAATCACTCTTTTTGTCAATAATAATAATAATACTCTAATGCTGATGTAGGCTACTCAATGGGTGTATCAAACAAATGCAAATGGTAATCAATTTAACCTTGGTGCTTGGAGAACACTGTAGTCGCCATGTCAACTATCACTTCCTCTTCTTCCATGTCCTCAGACTCCTCCTGTAATCCAGCCAGCCTCTCAGCTAACTCTTCTGGATTAGTGTCCGCATTCAGTTCAATAACCTGAAAGCAATAGGAGTGATGGACGGAAATCATAAAAAAATGTACACAAACAACAGATAAAGGGTATAACGAAGTTGTCTAGGACTCTACCGTCAATAACACAATAGTCGCCACTGCACTAATGTCGCCAGGAGTCATATATTACGAATTCTACCATCACTACAGACTTGTATTTCCCTCTGAAAAGGCATGCACTGTAGTTTATCACTGTAGTTTGTAGTAGCACTGTACATCACACTACATGTCTTCAGTGGCATATACACATTAGTAGTGATGCTAAAATTTGTAATACAGTATATGGCACCAGGCGACATTACTGCAGTGGCGACTATAGTGTTATTGACGGTAGGCCATGGTGACTAACTAATCAAATTCCTACCAGTGCCTGTCTAATTACATTGTGCATTGTATTGCCATACGGACTACTATTACAAAACCACGGCACACTATTGTTGCAACTTGGGGAGGCGGTAGCGGAATGGTTAGCGTCTACGACTGGCGTTCTCGGTGACCCGAATTCGATCCCGAAGAAAACCAAAAGCTTTCTGCACTGTCGAGTGGCCTAAGAACACCCACATGCCCTGCCCATCAACTCTACCTTCGATTGCGAGTGCATCGGAGGACACAGGGGGGCGGCATGAACCTCTAATCACGGGCGTCACTATAAAAATCCTGCCTGCGCCACCACGGGCGATGACCAACCATCACAGCCCTCAAGTGAACCTCCAGAGCCTACCATCCGAGCCCTGGGTCACCACTGCCTACAGGCGCTATAGGCACAACTTAAGTCGTGATTCTCACTAAATAAATTATAGGTTTTGCAAGATAATAAATAAATAAATATTTTTTCACTTCAGCCATTATATAAACACCTAGTCAACTCCCTTCGGATGAAAAATAAATACAAGCTTATAATCATGGCATCACACAATGAAAGGGGAAAAGAGTAAAATGTTCCACAATTTGTTAAGCCAAAAGTGATTACTCTAAGTTACATTCTAATTCATATCTGTATGTAGTAAGAGCACCAATACTGTATACACTTTTCGAGATTTGGATGCCCAAGTGAACTAAATAGTATGTGAATAACTTTAGCAGACTTATGTTTCACTTATGTATTCACCTCTTCTATGTCTCCAAAATCAAAGTCTCCATCCTCCTCATTCTCTCCAGCAGGGTCAGGTGACATTGGTGGGGTGTTGGTCTTCATATTTCTTGCCTGAATATGAAAAGAAGGTTAATATAAATAGGTTATCCAATTTATTCTTGTCTAGTCTACGTTGTTGCCTCTACCTTGGAGCTCCCTCGTGGATGTGGTCATGGTGGAAAAGTCTCCATTTTTACCTGTCCATGCATTTTTCTCAAATCTTCCAGATCTCTCACTCTTGCATTGCCTCTATCACTCAAGAACTCCAACAGTATCTTCCCATTTAACAGTGGGTAGTTCTATCACACCTCCAACAGCTTTTTTGATATTGTATATACCTCCACACTTTTTGTCACTCACACTCACCCTTTCTTTCAAGGTGTCCAAACAATAACTTTTGTTATTCTAAGTTACATTCTAATTCATATCTTTATGTAGTATGAGCACCAGTACTGTATACACTTTTCGAGATTGGGATGCACAAGTGAACTAAATAGTATGTGAATAACTTAAGCAGACTTATGTTTGACACTCTGCCTATGAACCCTATCACTATGGGAAGCTTTGACGACCCCTGTACATTAATAGCTTGGCATGAGGTGGCTGGAAATCATGCCACTAAGATCTTTTCTTGGTCAACTTTAGAAACTTGAAGATCAGTAATCAACTTGATTGTTGTTATTTCAGTAAAATTTCGATTCTCAGCTATCTTTAGCAGCTATCCTGCTATCTTTAAGACCAAACAATTTTTCTCTGGTAGATTTTGATGTTTTCTAACAATCTGATAATTATTTTAGGCAAAAATGAGTCTGGGGGGGGATTTGCTCTCCAAACGTACAAGTGGTCTTAGGTTTTGTTTGATTCATCGATTAGATTATTTTGTAATTTGATGATTTTTTCCCCGAAAAACCACGTAACTTCCAAGGTTTCTGAGACACTGACTATTATTTCCTGGCCAAGTTTTAGTGCTTTTTCTGATGGAGATACATTGTTATCAATGGAAACAACCGTGGCGACCCTAGATCACCACCGATTTGGTGATGAAAATAAAAAAATAAAAATTTAAGAGGTTTCCGGAAAATATAAATATTTCCATCTGACAAAGCACCATTTTTTGGTAAATTTCCAGATGAACACCGAACTTCCTTTAGTGGACGAAACCATTTTTTTCCGGTGAGTTTTGATGTGTTTTGAATTGATCTGTTAACCGTTCTGTCGCAAATAACTTTTTTATTTTTCATTTGGTACAAAAATTACAAAAAAAAAAAAAAATTGAACCTAACCGAACCTATACCTATACTTAACCTAGCCTAACCTATACCTTTACCTAACTAAACAAAATGTAGAAAAAAAAAATAATAATTTGCGACAGAAACGGTTAGACTAGCAGGTTAATTAGAGAGAACTGCAACTCCGAAATGCCAGTGGTCGCTGGCAGTTTTAACTCACAATTTGGTGAAAAGTTGGTCAACTTGAAAGAAAAATATGGGCTTATTCCACTGCACTTAAAACACACAAGTATAATATTAAAAACGATTTTCTTCTATATGTATATTGTATAGAAGCCTGATTCTGTAAAACATTGTATATAACCAAATAACCATGGAGGTTATAGTTGAGGAGGCGAGGTAAATGCTACTCTATGATATTATATAGTCAATAACGAATGTTTAGAAGTTATCTATACCTAGGCAGTCATATTTTCCTGTTATTATTGTGTATCAATCAGATAGAAAGCCTGGAAGTGCAACGAGTCGACGACGCGTGAAGTCGTAATGTTTTTATTCAATCTTCCCGCCACAATCTATTCCCCCACCACTCCCCGCCGCGGCACGTCGCCTCCACAATTATAACCTACATTGTCGCAGCAACAAGCCGATTTCGGCATTCTTTATTCTTCGTTTTTCCAAGGCATTGCTTATTGTATTTTGACAAGCGTTTGCCAGACGCAGCAGTACTGTCTTAGAAAACAGTGTGAACATCGCCCAAATTTTACATGCCACAATATACATGTAAAAAATATATTAAGCTTTGCTACTCGAGGCGAGTAATTTGCATTAAATTGCTATTATAGAACGTTCCATCGTAATGCATCTCATCCATATAATTAGTAGAACAACAGAAGAACTATATTTTTTGGTATTCAGATGCGGTGCATCAATGTTTATCGCGAAATTAATTCATGAAAAATATTAGTCGTGGAGCCAAAACACAGTAGACCAACCTTTGAGTTAAAACTGCCAGCGACCACTGGCATTTCTCGAGTTTCAGATCATTGGAATTCTAAACACATCAAAACTCACCAGAAAAGAATAGTTTCGTCCACCAAAGTTAATTCTGTGTTTATCTGGAATAATACCATTTTTTGTATAGGAAAAAATTGACAGTGTCTCAGAAAATGACCGCGTAGTCCTCGTCCACTTATACCAAAATAATAAATACCCAAAGTTTTACCCTTAATTAATTCAGATGTAGAGGCTGCAGCAACCCATCGAGGTAATCTCATCCTTGCCATCAGCAGGTAATCTCACCCTTGCCAATCAGCAGGTAATCTCACCCTTGCCCATCAGCAGGTAATCTCACCCTTGCCCATCAGCAGGTAATCTCACCCTTGCCCATCAGCAGGTAATCTCACCCTTCCCATTAGCAGGTAATCTCACCCTTGCCCATCAGCAGGTAATCTCACCCTTGCCCCTTAACGGTAATTATGGAGGAGAGTTTCACGTTCGTTTTCAGAGACACCAACTACTTTTTCTTGGCCTACAATAGGTGCTTGTTCTAATGGTGCTAGTTTTATTTTGCGCAAACCAAAAAAAAAATGAAAAAAAAAATGCAACCAACCTAACTTTTGTTTTAATAAAACCCTCCCTAAACCTAATCAAACCAAAACCCACCAAAACCTAACCTTACCTTAAAGGGTTTTTAAAAAAACCCTAACCTACCCTTAAACCACAAAAAAAATTTTTTTTTTTTTGGGTTTGCGCAAATAAAACTAGCACATTAAACAAGCACCTATTGGTTTTCAAAAAAAAGTATTTGGTGTCTCTGAAACAAACGTGAAATTTCCCTCCATATTAACCCCCATAAAGGGGAATTCCCCTTCCCCATCAAGGTAATCTCTATTTCCCAGTCAGCAAATAGCTCCTCGTGGCCATAAAGGTAACCTCGAACTTGCCTCTCAACAGGAAAACTCACCCTTCCCCCAAACAGCCCCATTATTCCCATTAATAGTCACCCTTAAAATTATTTTTTTTTTCCGCGAACCCCTAAATTCTCCTTACTTCCAGACGGGGGGCAGTGAAGTCGCGTGTTAACTTTGGGGAGGGATCAGTGTGAACTTGAACTTGACTTGATTTGGGGGACTCACACTCACCCACAAAAACTACCCTGAACCCTTTGGTCCGGCGTTTTCCCAAACACGATGTTCAGACATTCAGACTTTTCGAGATTTTTCTTTTCAGATATATTTTTTTTTTATTTTGATCTTACAAGACCGAGACTCGAACAATAAGTCCCAACGACAGACCCGGGCTCTTATAAAAAAGAAAAAAAATTAGAAAACCCCAATACGGGTTTTATTTTTTTCGATTGGCGCCCCCCCCAGGGCTGGGCGGTGCATTGTGGGTTAAAAGGGGTCAATCTTCGTTATCTTTGGGGAGACCCCCGGGAGCCTACCGTGCTCCAAGGCATAATTTCGCGTGTAAAGGCCCGGGTCAACGGCACTTTGGTCTGCAGCGCGAAAAATTCCCACAAAAAATTTTACCCCCGTTCCACGTGGGGAAAATGGTTTTACCCGTGGGTACCCGTGGTAAGCCCGCGGAACAACGCTGGCGGCTTTTCCGCTTCCTGTCCGCGGGTAAACCCGGGGCTGGAGCGCGTGAAAAGCGGGGGAAAAAGCTCCACTGGCCAGGCATTGGGGGGTAACCGCGGCTGCATCAGCCTGAACCAGGGTGTCACGTGTACATCGGGCGGTCCACGTGTGAGGGGGGGCCGTTTTCGCGGGAAAATCAGGGGTTTGCGCGGGGGTACACAGCCCCACCACGGGTTATTAAGGACCAGGCAGGCGGTAAACTCATACCGCTCCAACACCACACAGTATACACACTCTCAAACTCCCGGGCTTTGACAAGAGGGGGCCCCCAAGAATTTCCCCCCTAGGAAAACCGCCCCCAAAGGGCAAGAGGCCACCAGGTGCCCCCTGCGCAGGGCATCCAGTCTTTTTCAATGCTACTTCAGAGGTGGACCCAGCCCCTGCTGCACTTCATCGGAGGGGGAAACATTTTTGAAGGGATGCACACTCCCACAGCTGCCACAGCTCCCACTCCACAGATGGGAGGAGAGGAGGGGGAGGGCCTCTGGTGATCCCTGAGCCTCTCATTCCCCCCCAGAGAGGAGGGGGGGGAGGAGGGGAGGAGGAGCCAGCAGAAAACCGGCGCCCAAAGGGGGGCAAGGGAAGAAGAAGGTGATGCGCTCCGAAGCAAGGCTAGTCCCCCCGCCAAAAGGGAGCAGGTCTGGTGGAGTGGCTTCAGTCAAAAAAATACCTGTGGCTCCGCAGTACCAAAATACCACAGGAAAAAGGCTTCGGGGAAAAGATAAAGGGCCCAAAGGGCGGGGGATCCCTGAAACACCTCCAGAATGGTAAAAAAACGTAAAGGACGGGTATGTTAAGCTGTCCAAGAGGACCAGTGGCCAGGAAACCAAGATTTTTGACGAGGGGGACAAGTGGGTGTTGAAGAACATCGCCTTCTAAAAAAGTAAAATCTCATTATATTCAAAATTTTAAAGAATTCAAATTTTTGGGAAAAAATTGGAAGTTTTTAAGCCGAGGATAAATTAATCCCAAATTTTGCTTAAAAGGGGGTTTCAGAAATACAATGCTGTTACATAATTTTTTTAAATTTAAGATTATTCTGTATACTATCTTTACTTTACTTTTTAAATTAAATTTGCTTTTAACATTTTTTTTTTTAGTTTTTATTTTGTAATTTTACTTTTAATTCCCCGAAATATATAAATATGTAATTGTCTACCCCATTATTTTAAAAAAATGTTTAATTAATGTTTAATCTTTTTCAGGTTCCATCCCCACGTGTCCCGGACACCCTTGTAAACCTCCCCCGTGACCCTCTCCTGACCCCCGACCCCCCAGGCCAGTACCCCATGCCCCGGGAACCCAACACCCTTTAGGCATGGATTTGGAGCAGGGGCGGACAGGCCTCCCCCCGCCGAAAGGGGAAAGACCCCAGCCACTGAAGGCAAGAAGGGGAAGGGAGGGGTGTACCTCCACCCCATAAAGGCCCAACCGGGCACTGCTGGAGGGGCTGCTGGAGGAGGTCTCAGCCCCCATCACGTGGGGGGCCCTTTATGGTTTGTGTCCGACACCCTGCTTCTGCCCCTGGGAGATACCATTTTGCACACCAAATAGTCGACTTGGGGCATCGGCGACACAGGGGGGTCCTCTACATCGGGGGCTGGCCCGGGCCCCCTCAACCACCAAAACCCCAGCAGGGCCCCTACCTCCCAACATCCGCCATAACACCACCCACCTAAGCCAGCAGTATTTCACTGCCAGGTTCCCCGAGTCCCCTGGCAGTATGCTGAATGATGACCTGTGATGCCCTGTATATTGAATGTATAATTTATATGTATTTTTTTGATTTTTTTTTATATGTATATTAATGAAATTTTTTTTGTTTTTTTTATTTTTTTATTAGTTATTTTTGCAATAAGTATTATTTATTTTTTTTTGCAATAAAAAATTGTAAAATTTCCATATGCTTGTTTCCATTCCCAAAACTTTACTGTCTTTCATAGGTTTTTCTATATAATAATAATAAAATCTTAATATTAACCCGGAACGGTACCGCTACAAAATTTTAATTTTCCTAGAGGGTAAAGAAGATTTAATTATTTTTATATGTTTTTTGAATGAATTTTAAAAAAAAAAATAAACCTTTTTTAGGAAAAAAAAAAACCCCGAACGGTACCCCCTACAAAATTTTAATTTTACCTAGAAGGATAAAGAAGATTAATTTATTTTTTATGTTTTGAATGAATTAAAAAAAATAAAATAAACCTTTTTTAGCAAAAAAAATGATTTTTGCAACACCGGACACTTCTTCTAGCGGACCTCTCCAGGGTTAAATACTCACAATAAAAATGAAAAAGAATAAAAAATAATATTTAATAAAAAACCTGGAAAAAAAAAGGGCTAAAGTAACAAAAAGTGAGGCGACTTTAAAAATTTATTATGCCAAAACACAATATTACACTGTTTTTTTTTGGCCCCGCTGGGGGGGGTAGGGAGCATGTCATCCTGCCATGGAACCTTCCCGCAGTTAGTGCCCCCCATTCCATGAGAGGTTCCTCTGAGCCTTGGCATCTTGAAGTCTCGTTGTTCCCCGGTAAACGGTCGGGTTTTGTGCCTCAAGGTTCATGCCGGCACGCCAGGGACCAGCACCACCACTCATTTTGGGCGCCCACATCCACCAGCGGTTCTGCACACCCGGGTAACTGACCTCATAAAGGGTTTTTGGGGGATTACACATGTCTTGACCAGGAGCCTCCAGTGTCCGCTTCACAAAATGGTCGACAGGGGGAACTTTTAACGTTTGCTAGTATCCAAAAGCATTCTCCACCCCCTCGGGTCGCGAGAGTCTATAGTTGAAGATCCCCTTTCTTTCCCGGTCACTCCCTTTTTTACTGTAAAGGCTTTATCATGTATTTCCCGGGGTGCGAAAGCTTATCTCCCCCCCAAAAAAAAAGGGGGCTCCTTGTGTCCCTTGGAAGGGTCAGGCGTGGGAATCCAACAGTCGTTCTTCTCGAGAGCCTTCTCAAACACTTTCATTTTAAAGGGGGGCATCAGACGTTGAACCCCTTTCCGCTGACGTCTATCCACATAACTTGTAGTCAGATGTACGACCCCCAGGGGGAGATACTGAAAAACCCTGTATTGTATAGTCGGAACCCGTGTTTGGGAGGAGCTTTACGGGAACGTGCTTTTCCGTCTATTGCACCAAAGACTGTGAAATTCCACCTTTTCATCCAATTATCGGTGACTGACGCCCAACTCATCGTTCTGTGGTGGCTTGAGCAGCCCTCACGGTACTCGTCGACGATGGCCTAACCCCTCCGCACCACTATATGATGGTGTTGTGGGCACCCTCCAGCCATATGAGTCCGGTACTTTCCCAGAAGCAAGGTGCCTAGGGTGAGGGAACCTTCAGGGCCCGGATCAAGGGGGCTCGCCAGTGGGTGTTTCTTGGAAGGGCTTTTGGGCCAGTTCTCCACAACTTCATCGAACATGTCAGGTGGCATTCTCTGAAATTCTGGAAGGGGCCCCTTGATCTCTTACGGAGCTCCCCCATGAGACAATCTCGGCCAGCTCTTTCTGCTAAACCGTTCCCCACCCTATTCCGGGCCGCCCCCCTCCCAGCCGTCTTCTTCTTTTGTCTATAAAAGATGTACGAGGGCATGTAACGCCGGTTTTATATGCTGTTGCATCAGCATCAAGAAAGAGGGCAAAACGGTCCATGTTCCCAAACCCGTCAGAAACAGGAGTGATGAAGCTTGGCAAATCACCCCCAAAATATAGGTCCCCGAGTACCCCGTACACCCAATGCACGTGAAAAACCCCGGAAAAGACACGGCACCGGCTATGACCGTCATTAAAACCCGTTTCCCGCTAAAGGTTAGGGGTAATCGCGTGAACCACGCACTTTTCCGCGGCCGAAACGTCTGTACCACGTCTAAACGCGTCTTAACCACGCTTTATCACTGTGCCCCCCCCGGGTCACCCCGCTCTCGATTTTTGGAAATCCAAAACCGTATCCCCCGTGTGATTGTTCTAGCCCGTGGGGGCGGCCCGGATCCGTCCATACAGACCCAGTGCGTCCCAACAGCGCTTGCTTCACGTTCAAAACATTTTTGCCGTAGACGGGGCATGCGCCCGCGAAGGCCAGTGGACCCCGGGCCCTTTCAGGATGAAACAACCTCCGGCGCGGTTTTTTTGATCTTTCGAGGCTTTTTACAACTTTGGTGACGATTTTTGTGTAAAAAATGAAAGCACACCGAAGATACGTTACTGAACGTGTGAAAAAAACCTATTAAATACCCAGCAAAAGAAATGCCACCCTTTGATGCGTTTTTGGGCGTGGGGAAAAAACCCCGTCAAATAGCTATCCAGCTGGACTTTATTTTTAAAACGCCTTCGAAAATATACAACGTAGGGTGAAAACGGAAAATGTGGCTGAAGAAATGTTGGCTATCAAGGATTGACAAAACTCAGACTTCAAACCCCCGGGCCTGGAGAGTATGCAGAAGCCCCTTATTACAGGTAAAATATCTTTTTATTTTTGATTTTTTTTTTTTTGGGCAAATAATACCCGTGGGGGTTCAAAAAAGGATTTTAAAAAGGTTTCCAATGATATCACATTATTAATTATCACTGATAGCTGCATTCTTTTTTATAAAAAGGTTTTAAAAAAGTCTTTTTTTAAATTTGTTTGGTCCCGAAAGTGTAAATGAAAAGCCATTGTGAAAATGTTTTATTTATTTACCCTTTATTATTTTGCCATCTTAAGTTTCGAATAAAAGCGGTCCTCTTTCCTCGTTAATTTCTCCTTCGTGACATTGTTAAAGTTAGGTTTTTTTTTCTTTTTATTTTTTCACTACCGCAAAAACCCCCCTCCGGGCGGACTTTTTGCACTCCTGCGGGGGCTATTGGTGGGGGCCCTTGGGCCCACCACCTGTGTTTGGGGGCCGAAGGCCCACTAAAAACAGACTCTCCAGTAGCCCCTTCTAACTTTCCTGAAATCATGGATGTAGAAAAGTATGTATTCCCCCCCACCCATTCACTCACCCATTACCCATCACCCCCACCTATTCACTCACCCATTACCCATCACCACACACCCATTCACTCACCCATTACCCATCACCACACACCCATTCACTCACCCATTACCCATCACCCCCCACCTATTCCCTCACCCATCACCCATCACCCCCCAACCCATTCACTCACCCATCACCCCACACCCATTACCCATCACCCCCACCCATTCACTCACCCATTAGTCATTACCCATCACCCTACATCAAGGTTTCCTCAATTCTCGCAACCCACTTTTTTTTCTTCACAATTCTCGTTAATAGGCTGCTAAAAAAAAAAAAAAAAAAAAAAAAAAGTGATCGGATCATCTCATAAGGGGGCTTAAAATGTTCCCCTGCTCAACCCGGTTCCAAAACTGTGCCATATGATGGGATTCCGCCACAGGGGGCGGCACCTATCGCGGACACACAGACAGACAGACAGACAGACACACACTTTCGCTTATATTATTATAGATTTGTGCCTATAGCGCCTGTAGGCAGTGACCTCCAGGGCTCGGATGGTAGGCTCTGGAGGTTCACTTGAGGGCTGTGATGGTTGGCCCTCGTCCGTGGTGGCGCAGGCATGATTTTTATAGTGACGCCTGTGATTTTTTTTTTCTTTTTTTTTTAATTTACATTTTGGGCCTATAGCGCCTGTAGGCAGTGCCCTCCATTGATAGGCGGGAGAGGTAGGCCCTGGAGGCCACTCCATGGTAGGCCCTGGAGGCTCACTTGAGGGGTGTGATGGTTGGCCCTCGCCCGTGGTGGCGCAGGCAGGATTTTTATAGTGACGCCTGTGATAAGAGGCTCATGCCGGCCCCCTGTGTCCTCCGATGCACTTGCAATCGAAGGTAGAGTTTATGGGCAGCATTGTTGTTGGTCTAGTTGTTATGGATGCGTTCATTACTGACAGGTGAAGAGTAACTATAGGTATACTGTGCACATGTCCCACGTCAGCCATTGTATACACAACGTGAAGGGTTAAGGCGGGGTATACGCAATGGAAAACCAGTTATTACCTGTTGATGGTGTGCTGCTACTGCTTCCGCCGCTGTTAGTGCTGCTGGAGGTATACGTGTAGCTGCTGATTGTTTATGGTTGTTACAATAACCAGAGGCAGGGTGTGCGGGGGAGGGGGGGCGCTGGTTGGGATCAGGCACCGTGCCAAGCGGAGAGGCCAAAGGGGAGGAGATGACATCACTGGCGCTTGTGAAACAGACATTTAGGTAACTAGTGTTAGGAAGTGTATGGTCCTAGTGAATACTCAACACCTTTGCGTTGGGTCTCTTCAGTCATACAATGTTTTCCCTCCTAGCTGTCAAAAATTATGTGTTATATTCTCTCCCTGTGCACCGCCCCAAGGGATTGGTATCATATTTAAATGAGTTTGTGTTTTATAGTATATTATCTGGAAAGGGGAAAGGTTTAAAAATATGTGTCGTTCATTCAAATCTCATATGCTAAATGTGCAAGGTGCATGTGCAAACGAGGAAAAAACGATAGTATCCTTTTGGAGTTGTTGATTAGCGTCCTCTATGTCTGCTTTTCAGTCACTAAATTTATATCAGTCTGTTTTGTATGGTTTTTTTTTTTGCTCTCTCTCTCTCTCCCTCTCTCCTCCCCTCTCTCTCTCGTCTCTCCCTCTCCCTCTCTCTCTCTCTCCTCTCTCTCTCTCTCTCCTCTCTCCTCCTCTCTCTCTCTCTCTGTTCTCTCTCTCTCCTCTCCTCTCTCTCTCTCTCTCTCTCTCCTCTCTCTCTCCTCTCCCTCCTCTCTCTCTCCTCTCTCTCTCTCTCTTGATGCTGCCATCTCCATCCAGAAATAATCCAATACCCTTCTCCATTTTCTCCTCCACTTACGTACACCTTCATGTCTTCTCTCTTCTTCCCTCTCCATGTATTTTATGTATCTTATCCTCTATAGTGTGTGTGTGTGTGGTGTGTGTGTGTGTGTTGTGTGTGTGTGTGTGTGACTTTGTGTGTGTGTGTGTGTGTTGTGTGTGTGGTGTGTGTTTGTGTGTGTGTGTGTGTGTGTGTGTATTCATCTAGTTGTATTCATCTAGTTGTATTTTACAGGGCCAGAGCAACGCTCGTATGGCCCCGTCTCCATATAAAAAAAAAAATTATCATTCATCCTTAGTGCTTAGTTTTGGCCGAAGCCAGCACCCCGGAGAGCAGATCACAAACCCCGGCTAACACCCGGTACCCATTCACTGCTGGGTGGACAGGGGCTCGGGTTTTTTTAAGGAAACAGCCCATATGTTTCCGCTCCGCCCGGGGATCGAACCCGGGACTTCTCGGTTGTGAACCGAGCGTGCTACCCCTACACTACGGAGTACCCTACGGAGTGTGTGTGTGTGTGTGTGTGTGTGTGTGTGTGTGTGTGTGTGTGTGTGTGTGTGTGTGTGTGATTCATTGCTTCATACATACGTGGCGGCCACTTGGGCAAGTCTTCCCTTCTCACCGTTGGAGCCTGGCCACTTTATCATGCTCGCGCTCACCTACTTTATGCGATTATCATGTTACCTTATTCTATACCTTCCCTTCAACCTTGTCTTTCCGCTGCCATCACCGACACTTTCCTCTTTCCATATGCCTCCTTTGCTTCGTCTCCTCTTTTTTTTTGTTTTTTTTTAAGTTTTCTTCTTCCTACCCTTTTTTCTTCTTCTTTTTTTTCTTCTATAGTTGTTGTTGCTTGTTGTTGTTATTAGTGCCACCTTCGTTTCTGTTGCTATTGTTTGTTTTTTCTTCTTCTTTATATCTATCACCTCTATTGTAACACCCTTCTATATATCTACCTACCTGTACTTCTTCTATCTTCACCTCTATTTTTCTTCTTCTTTATTATCATCATCGTCTTCTTCTTCTTTATCCCTTTACCTTCAGACATCTTCATTTATAAGGAAAAAAGGTAAATAAAATCCGAGGAGATCGTGTTTTATTGTATATATAATTTCTTTATAGTTTTCTTTGAACATTGCAGTGAGCTAATAGAGTACCCGACCTTAATGTGATTGAATTAAAAGTACTGCTGCTGCTTAGGGTAAAGAGGAGGAGGAGGAAGAGGAAGAGAAGCTATAGAGGAAGGGAGAAAATGTGAAGAGGAAGAGAAGCTAGAGGAAGGGAGAGAATGTGAAGAGGAAGGGAGAGAATATGAAAAGTAAGAGAAAGTAATGAAAAGGAACATGATAGTTTAGGTCTGTTGTGAAATTAATGGAGAGAAGAGGAATTTATTGAGTCCACTATCAATCATCAATCATTGGGGGCATACGCCGGGGGGGGGCGTCGCCTCGCCCACCCTACGACGCCACTCCCGGGGGTCACCAGGGGAGTCAGGAGGTCATAGCGGGGAGTCCGCTATGCAGGAGCAAAATAGGGAAGTGAAAGAAGGGAATATATGGAGGAAAGAGATATGGTGATGGAGGAGAAAGGTGAAAAAAGAAGGAGGAGGAAAAAAGATGATTTTAAACGGAAAGGAGGATGTAACCTACTGACGGAGAGAAGAACAATAACGACTATAGGTGTGTGGGGGGGAGGAGAGAGAGAGAGAGAGAAGAGAGAGAGAGAGAGAGAGAGAGAGAGAGAGAGTAGGAGAGGAGAGAGAGAGAGAGAGAGAGAGAGAGAAGAGGAGTAGAGGAGAGAGAGAGAGAGAGAGATGAGAAGAGAGAGAGAGAGAGAGAGAGAGAGAGAGAGAGAGAGAGAGAGAGAGAGAGAGAGAGGAGAGAGAGAGAGATGAGAGAGAGAGAGAGAGAGAGAGAGAGAGAGAGATCTTTATCACCGTATACACGTAGGGCAGACCCATAACAATGGAAGAAATCCTCTCACGGTGCCCCGACAGCCTTATGATCGCTCCGTGGCCTGGTGGTGCCATGGGCGGGTTCGGGCGGAGCGGGGCGGGGCGTTAGGCACTAAAGGACTTTCAATCACACAAATCATGCATCGTAGCCAGAGAGCAAAATCAGGCCTTTCCCGCCTCGCTCCTCCTTTTGTCTGTCGTAAAGTAGTCTATCTAAAAATTCTTACGTGTTTAGTGATTCTAGTTTTTTATAAATATTTTTATATATTTTTTTTGTATTTTTTACAAAATATTTAAATGCATCGTATTAGAGTCGTAAAAAACTTGTCCTCCACCCCGGAGGTGTCACTGACCTGTCTCTGGGCGCCTGCCCACAACAACAACAACAACAACAATAGTAATAACAACAGTAGTCAGACTAGGGCTGCTGACACCTGCAAGCACCTGCTGAGGCTGCAGTGGGTGGCGCTCACACCCACGCATGCCTGCCTGTACCGCTACTTGGGTGGTGCAGGCGTGAACATGCTTGTCTTTCATGTAATTCTTAGACTTAAGTATTTCAAGATGCTTCAAGAGAAGGGCGTCTGTGAAGGCTCATAGCGCTCCTCCTGCTCGGGTAATGCGAAACGATGCGTCACTCCCAGGGCCTATACACGCTGGCGGGGCCACGTGCCTGGGTGACCAGGGTTTCGGGGGATAATGACGCTATTTGACCCTGCTGTAATTATTATATAGAAAGTAATAATACGCCAGGTTTGCTTGAAATACCAAGTATATATGTCAGCTTGGAATATTTCACCGGAGGGATGAGGTATTCCAAACATGGGAAACATGCCAGGCGCTGTCCTTAGTAAATCTAGACTTAATTACCAGATATACCACAACACTCGAGGCAGAGGCACAAACACCTTCTGCGCCGTCTATCAAAGAAGAAGAAATGAAAAAAACTTTTATACTCTCTTAATGTCAAAAAATACGGCTAGAGAAAATTGAGGGGTGAACTAGGATTCTATTATAGGGCTGAGGGCTCACTAACATACTGAGTATTGCACTAATTCCCAGCGCTGAGAGCGGAAGGCTTCGGGAGCAGTAGTGGGGAGCCACGCCTCACCGCGCCTTGGCTTATTTACATTGAAGGCACTCCCTAACACCTTGTTCACCACAAAATGCAAAGTAGAAGAAAGTAGAAGACGACTATACAATATACAAAACTCTTCCGTTAAGACATAAGTTTCAAGTTTCCTCGGGCTGGGAAAGTTACATCGAGTATTTAACAGATTCGAAATAATTGGGCGGGGCGGGTGTTGAGGTGGGCGTGCCCAGGTGATGAGGGAGTATGTGACTGGGAGACGGCATAGATTTCCTCCAATGGTTGGCTGGGTCGGCGTGAGAGCTCCCCCCTGGCATAGACGAGGGTGGAGTCCACAGTCGCTTATCGTAGGTGGGTACCACTGTGGACGACATTTGCTGTTGTTGTTGTTGCTGTTGTTGCTGCTGCTGCTGTTGTTGTTGCTGCTGTTGGGGCTGTTGGTGCTGCTGTAACTGTTCTTGTGGATGTTGCTGCTGGGTCATCCCTCGCATGCCTGCAGGAAAAAAAGTACAGTCATTTATCGTATCCTAAACATCACCTTGAAACTCTCATAAGAAACTTTATATTAAAAGGTAGGCTATACGAAAATATGTGTGAACGGACTACAGTGGACTACAGCGGACTACTCGTGGACGACAGAGTTGCGAGAGTGAGTGGAATGCAGAGCCGCCACACTATAAGCGGGTCACTTTAAATGTCAACAGTGAGGTGCAGTATACCTAGGGTGTGAACCAGTGTGCAAAGCTAGCATGAGAGGCAAGCAGTGGTACACTACCCAAGAAACAGTTCATGGGCCAGTATCATAAGAGGTTACTTCCTTCATTTGTGCATAACACTTGGTAATAAAGATATATAATCACCAATGTAAAATCTGTGTTGCGGTCTGAATTACATAATGAATGATAGAATCGAGGCAGAAGAGAGGAAAGCAGAAGAAAACTTTGATGAAAAGGAATAAGATTGTTGTTTAGGACCTTATTGGAGAGAGAGCGAGAGAGAGGGGAGAGAGAGAGAGAGAGAGAGAGAGAGGAGAGAGAGAGAGAGAGAGAGAGAGCGCTAGCTGGGGCTTAAGTGTTCCAAGATGCATGGAGTTGCTAACTCTACCAGCCTGCTGCCCCTGCTGTTAGGGCCGCTGGACAGTGCTTGTGGCCTCTCTCATTCCACCTCTCCTCCCCTCCTTCTCGCACTGTTATGGTCCGTGGCGTGACACTTCCACGACCTACCTCTCCCTCTCCCCATCTCTCCTCTCTTCTCTCTCTCTCTCTCCACTCATCTCTCCCTTCTCTCTCTCTCTCATCTCTCTCTCTCTCTCTCTCTCTCTCGAT
>JACEEZ010026028.1:62500-65000 GCA_016584305.1 Chionoecetes opilio
TAAAGTAGATTTTTTTAAAGTAATGACATCTATAATAATATAAGCGAAAGTGTTTGTCTGTCTGTGTGTGTGTGTGTGTGTGTGTCCGCGATAGGTGCCGCCCCCCGTGCCCCAATCCCATCATATGGCACAGTTTTGGAACCAGGTCGACCAGGGGCACATTTTAAGGCCACTTATGGGATGATCCGATCACTTTTTATTTTATTTTATTTTTAGTAGCCTATTAGCGAGAATTGTGAAAAAAAGTGGGTTGCGAGAATTGAGGAAACCTTGATGTAGGGTGATGGGTAATGGGTGAGTGAATGGGTGGGGGGTGATGGGTGGGAATGGGGGGTAGTGAATGGGTGGGGGTGATGGGTAATGGGTGAGTGAATGGGGGGGGGATGTAATTGTACATGAAAATTTTAGGGAGTGAAAGGTCTGGGTGAGTCTGTGTTTGGTGGGCAAGTAAATGTTGTGGAAATTGAAATGAGAAAGATGAAGTAAATGGTAATAGTTTATTGGGTGAGAAAGGAAAAAGGGAGGTAGGGGAAAGTGGGAAAGTCGAAGGTGGGGTGAAGAAAAAAGGTGAAAGTAGGAAAAATATTGAAAAGTAAAGGGAAAATTGAAATAGGTGGGGAATAAGGGTAAAGAAAATAATATATAGGATGGGAAGGGGAGGAATGGGAGAGAAGAGAGAGAGAAGAGAGTGGAGAGAGAGGGGGAGAGGGAAGGGTGAGAGAAAGGGAGGGTGAGGTAATAAAGAAAGCTTTAGTGGGATAAGAGGATAGGAAGAGGGGGGGGAACATAAACATTAGAGGAGGATAGGGAAAGTAGAAAGGGATCTGGAGAGGGTTGGTGGACGAATAAAATTTGTGGAAAAAAATCAGGAAAAAAAAAGAAAATCGTAAAGAGATATTGGTGAAAAAGGAAAAAGGGGGTAAAGGAAAAGTAGGAAAAAAGTCGGAATAGTTGGAAAAATATTACAAAGTAGGAAAAATTAATGAATGGGAATAAGAATAAAAAAAAAAACGAATAATCAAATAAATGGAGGAGAGAGAGAGAGAGTAGGAGAGAAAAAGTAGGGAGAGAGGGGGGATGAGAGAGAGAGAGAGAGAGAGAGATGTCTAAACAAAACTCTTTCAATGAACAAGTAAGAGGTATAAAGAAGAGGAGGAGGAAGATACACATAAGAGGAGAGGAGGAGGAGGAGGAAGGGGGAGAGGAGGAGGAAGAGGAGGAGGGTGGAGAGGAGGAGGAGGAGGGGGATAGTAACCTTGTACTCACTGCCATCTAGTGGTAGGAAAAGGAAGAGGAGGAGGAGGAGGAGGAGGAGGAGGAGGAGGAGGTAGTAGTAGTAGTAGTGGTGGTGATAGTAGTAGTGAACTTGTAGTGGTGGTGGTAGTAGTAGTGGTTGTAATAGTAGTAGCAGTGGTTGTAATAGTGGTATTGGTTGTAGTAGTAGTAGTAGTGGTGGTAGTAGTAGTAGTAGCAGTGGTTGTGATAGTAGTAGTAGTAGTGGTTGTAATAATAGTAGTAGTAGTAGTAGTGGTTGTAATAGTAGTAGTGGTGGTTGTAATAGTAGTAGTGGTGGTTGTAATAGTAGTAGTAGTGGTTGTAATAGTAGTATTGGTTGTAGTAGTAGTAGTAGTGGTGGTAGTATTTGTAGTAGCAGTGGGTTGTGATGTAGTAGTAGTAGTGGTTGTAATAATAGTAGTAGTAGTAGTAGTGGTTGTAGTAGTAGTAGTAGTGGTTGTAATAGTAGTAGTGGTGGTTGTAATAGTAGTAGTAGTGGTTGTAATAGTAGTAGTAGTAGTAGTGGTTTTTCTAGTAGTTTGTATATAAATAAAAAAAACTATTATACAACTCAACGACCAATTATTTTTCATACCCCTAATTAATTATATCTGATCACTGCCTTCAACACTTAGATAACACTCATTCGTTTTTCAGTAACAATAACAATACTAACTAGGGGGGGGCACTCAGTAGAGCGCACACCTCCGCCCGCATATAAAAAAGTAAAAAAAATAAAGTAAAAAATAAAATAAAAAATAAATAAATATAATTATTATATATATATATATATATATATATATATATATATATATATATATATATACACTCAGTATGAGCGCACACCTCCGGCCGAATATTTCATCAATTGGTTGCCATGGCAACAGTTGTCAATAGATTTCATCCAAAATTAAATCAGTTCTTCCTTATACCAAATAGACTTGGTATGCCGAGTTTGGTCCAAATCTATTGGTAACTTTTCGAGAAATCCTGTACACTGACAAACAGACAGATCGGGGTGAAAACATAACCCCTCCAACTAAGTTGGCAGAGGTAATAATAAAAAATACTGATCTTCTTTTCTTAATTAATTCAAATAAAACCATTGCAAGGTTATTGAAAAAAAAAATATTGAAATAAATTTTGAAAAACTGGAAAAAAATCATGTAAAAAAAAAAAAAAAAAATCCAATAAAAAGGTCAATAAAGCAAATAAAAAGGTCACT
>JACEEZ010026028.1:87500-90529 GCA_016584305.1 Chionoecetes opilio
AGAGAGAGAGAGAAGAGAGAGAGACGCAAAGTTTACACTTATTTGTGTAGAGAGACGAAAGTCTCACTTATTTTAGAAAGAAACTAAGGAGATAGAGAGAGAGAAGAGAAGAGAGAGGAGAGAAAGAGAGAGAGAGAGAGAGAGAGAGAGAGAGAGAGAGAGAGAGAGAGAGGGTAGAGGGAAGGGAAGAGGAGGAGGAGGAAGGAGGGCGAGGAAGGAGTTTAAAAAGTGTTTGTGTGTGTGTGTGTGTGTGTGTTACCAAGTGTTGCTACCTCTCTCTCTCTCTCTCTCTCTCTCTCTCTCTCTCTCCAAAATCTCTCTTAGTAAAGGTTATTGGATACGCAATGTGTGTGTGTGTGTGTGTGTTTGTGTGTGTGTGTGTGTGTGATGCAGTCAAGATGGGGAGAGGAGAAGGAAGAGAAAGAAGAAGAAGAAGAAGAAGTAGTAGTAGTAGTAGTAGTAGTAGTAGTAGTAGTAGTAGTAGTAGTAGTAGTACCGTAGATAACAGTATAGTCGCCACCTGCACTAACGTCGCCAGCGCCAAATATTACGAATGATAGCCTCACTACTGCTGTGTCTGTGCCCCTGAAGATGATACACAGTAGTTTATATCATGACTGTATAATCTACCCTGTTTCAGCGTTGTTTTATGCTTTGTAGCTGCAAGTATACACGCTTTACAATTTCACTACTCGCTTTTTTTCGCGCAACGACGACGGCGGGAGGACACTCAGAACATAAACACTAGCTGGCGACCTTAGTGTAGCCCGTTAATAACGTCGCCACTCTGTATATATATTTATAATTTGTTCATTTATAGCCCTACTATGACACAGATGAAGACACAAAATGACACAGACTCTCCAGATAGCCCCTTCTAACTGTCCTGAAAGCATGGATGTACAAATGTAACTATTAACGCCACCACACGTCTGTACATCACGAAGAAACGTTGTCCTGGCGACTTTAGTGTTGTCTACGGTGGTAATAGTAGTAGTAGCAGTAGTAGTAGTAGTAGTGAATCAAATAACTACCGTAGAAAACCAGTAAAGGTTGCAGGCCCAACTTTTTTTCTGTGTACACCCGTGTGGTGGCGTTAATGTTACATTTGTACTCCATGATTTCAGGACAGTTGAAGGGGCTATCTGGAGAGTCTGTGTCATTTTGTGTCTTCATCTGTGTCATAGTAGGGCTATAAATGTACAAATTACTAAAATATCTACAAAGTGGCTACCAACACAGTCAAGTCGCCATCTAGTGTTTATTTACTGAGTGTCGTACCGCCGTCGTCATCGCCCGAAAAAAAAACGCGTAGTGAATTTTGAAAGTGTCTATACTTGCAGCTACAAAGCATAAAACAACGCTGAAACAGTGTAGATTACACAGTCATGATATAAACTACTGTGTATCATCTTCAGTGGCACAGACACAGCAGTAGTGAGGCTATCATTCGTAATATATGGCGGCTGGCGACATTAGAGCAGGTGGCGACTTGACTGTTATCTACGGAAAAACCCATGATAAAAATAAAAACGAAAATAATAATAATAACAATAAATATAAAAATAATATAATAAAAATAACAAAAAAAAGATAATAATACAATAATAACAATAAAAATAATAATAATAATAATAATAAAAATAACAAAAATAATAATGATAATTAACAATAATAACAATAATAATATAAAAATAATAATAAATACAATAATAAAAAACAACAACCAACACAACAAAACAACAAACAAAAAACAACAAAATAAAAATAAAAATAAAAAATAATAATAATAATAATAAAAATAATAATAATAACAAACAATAATAATAATAAAAATAAAAATAATAATAACAAATATATAATAATAAAAATAATAAAAACCCAAACATAATAATAACAAAATAATAACAATAATAATAACAATAAAATAACTATTACTATTACAATAACACAAAGAACAGATACCTTACCACAAACATTAATAATATATCACTTTTAACACTAAGGAGGAGGGGAGGAGGAGAGGAGGAGGAGGAGGAGGAGGAGGAGGAGAAGGGAGGAGGAGGAGGAGGAGGGGAAAGGGGGAAAGGGGGAAGAGGAAGGGAAGGGAGGAGGAAGAGGGGGGAGGAGGAAGAGGAGGAGGAGGAGGAAGGCAAGAGGGTGGTACATTTTGATATAGGAGGGAGCGATGGGGGGTCATTACTTCACGCTGGGGGGTGGTCTTGTCACGATGGGGTGTTAGACCGACCCCCCCTCCTGCCCCCCATTTAAAGCCCCCCACTGCCCCCCCTTGTTCTTGTGTAGAGGGGGGCGTGACATGACATAGACCTAGGACCCCCCCCTTACCCCACCCAGAGAGAGAGAAAGAGAGAGAGAGAGGGAGAGAGAGAGAGAGAGATTGATGGGTAGAGACAGGTGTAAGGAGAGACCATTAACAAAACTATGGGGGAGAGAGAAGAGAGGAAGAAAGAGAGAAGAGGAGAGAGAGCAGAGAGAGTAGAAGAGAGAGAGGGAAAAGAGAGAGAGGAGAGAGAGAGAGAGAGAGAGAGGTGATGTTAGATAATTAAAGTACATATTATTTCTTGTAAACTCTCTCTCTCTCTCTCTCTCTCTCCTCCTTTTCTCTCTCCTCTCTCTCTCCTCTCTTTCTCTCATTATTGAAATCATGATTAATCTAGGGAAGGTAGGCAATTGTTTTTGTCTTGTATAAGTTTTGTCTAATTTTGTGGGGGTTTTTAAGGGCTATCTGGAAGTATCATTGTCATTGTGAAAATTGTGCTGAATTAGGGACCCTTTTATCATTGTAACTGAAACTGACTCCAATTGTGTTCAGCATGCCCGATAACTGCTAGCAAAATCATTTTCAAGCAAATCTATTTCTCAAAAATTTGCAAATTTGCAAGGGGTAAAAAAAAAAGCTTGATTTTTTTTTAAATCACGTTTTTTACAAATATATTTGCAATAATAAGAAAAATTTTAAAAAAAATTAAAATGTTTTGGGAAAATCATTTGGCTAAAGAAAAAATAAA
>JACEEZ010026029.1:0-28084 GCA_016584305.1 Chionoecetes opilio
CTAACTCCCTCATTAACCTGATTTAAGGGCCCGTCATCACCCATAAAAGTCACTTTTATGCAATTTCATTGTCGACTGAGAGCCTGGCAAAACCAGAATAAACATGGAGCTCTAATTTTTCTGTGAATTCACGCAGTATTTCCTAAGTGTATTTCATCTATGACACCTACCTCATTTCATTCAACTTATTGAAGCATCTCATCTTCCATGACAAGTCACATATGAAACAATTAAAATATCGAAGAGGACCTCCAAGCCACAGATTAATAGCGTACCGATATATCATATTTCATTAATGTTCACCCGGGTATCTACATATGTGCTTCTCCTGCCACACCTAACACACTTCTTTCTATTTGTTTTATGTCCTAATCCTACACGGTACTCGCATTTCGAGGGAGTTAATGTCCGTAGTGGGAGAGTTGTAGGGATGCGGAGGAAGAAGCCATTTTATTCAAGTTGCACTTGAATATCGAAAACACCTCTGGAACAATGTTGAATATCAAGTGCGAAAACATGCTCCAAAGCGCACGCGAGGACAGAATCAAATCAAGTTGGACCAAGTTTTTTCAAGATTCTTGATGTAAATACCTCGCGAGGAGGCCCCTTTAGCTGAGGAGGAAAAGGAGGAGGAGGAGGAGGCTGAAGGAGTGATGGAATAAGACAGGAGAAGAACAGAGGAGGTGAGAGATAAGAGGCTGAAAGAAAGAAGGAGAGAGAGAGAGAGAGAGAGAGAGAGAGAGAGAGAGAGAGAGAGAGAGAGAGAGAGAGAGAGAGAGAGAGAGAGAGAGAGAGAGAGAGAGAGAGAGAGGAGAGAGAGAGAGAGAGGAGAGAGAGAGAGAGAGAGAGAGAGAGAGAGAGAGAGGGAGAGAGAGAGAGAGAGAGAGAGAGAGGCGAGAGAGAGAGAGAGAGAGAGTTTAGTTTTAAGTTTAGTTTAAATATTTTATTTAGCAATTCATGATATCTTCTATATATTAATAAATGCAAAAGTGTGTGTGTCTGTGTGTGTGTGTGTGTGTGTGTGGTATAGGTTCCGCCCCCCGTGGCGGAATCCCATCATATACCACATTTTTGGAACCAGGTTGACCAGGGGAGGGTCATAAGCCCAGTTATGAGATGATCCGATCACCTTCTTTTTTTCTTTTTTTTAGCAGCCTATTAGCGATAATTGTGCAGAAAAGTGGGTTGCGAGAATTGAGGAAGCCTTGATGTAGGGTGATGGGTAATGGGTGAGTGAATGGGTGGGGTAATGGGTGTAGGGTGATGGGTGAGTGAATGGGTGGGGGGTGATGGGTGATGGGTGAGGGAATAGATGGGGGGTGATGGGTAATGGGTGAGTGAATGGGTGTGTGGTGATGGGTAATGGGTGAGTGAATGGGTGGGGGGTGATGGGTAATGGGTGAGTGAATGGGTGGGGGGTGATGGGTAATGGGTGAGTGAATGGGTTGGGGGTGATGTGAATGGGTTGGCGTTAATACAGACATTTCTACATCCATGATTTCAGGAAAGTTAGAAGGGGCTATCTGGAGAGTCTGTGTTTGGTGGGCCGAAGGCCCACCAAACACAGGTGATGGGCCGAAAGCCCACCAATAGCCCTCCGCAGGAGCTAGCCAAAAAGTCCGCCCAGAGGGCGGCTTTGCGGCTAGTGATAATATCAGTATACAAAACATAGAAAGAACTGGCTGAGCCTTGTGAGAGTTAACTCTCTAAAAGGCACCTTATAAATTTGACTCGCTATATATGCTTACTACATACGTATATATAATTATTTTTAGACAAATGAAATTATACTTAAATAATCATTTAAAGACACAAGATTTGTGGATTTCTATTATCCTAAATAAACATATACATACACCTGAACACATATACCGGACATATCATGTAAATGCATCTTTAAACATATAAATACGCACTACACTTATACCTATCCTGTTCACACATACAGACTATTTTGTACAGTACACACAAACTCAAAAAAGTATACACTACAAACATACCATACACACACTGTAATATGATAAACACGTACACACACCCTTATACACAACATATACAAGTTTGCAAATCTTTTTACATAATGCATATTTAAAGAGTATATGATTTAAGTAGCTTATCTTGTCAATACAATGAACAGTAATACCGACCTTCCAATGTTAATACTTGTGCAATAGGTAAGATTTTAGGGACTTCTTAAAACTAGATATTGTTGGTTTATTTTGTATATCAAGTGTGGTATTTGATTCCAGACTTTCACACCATGATATCTGATCGATGTTTGTGATTGTTTTGAATTCAAAAGTGGGATTTCTAAGGGATTTGAGTTACGTAAATTATACCTTTCGTTTGTATACTAGTTAAACAATCCTGCATTACTATAGTTGTGTATTGACTTATATACGAAGATTCCACTACTATAAATATTAACATCATCCAGTTTTAGTAGTCCAAGGTTCTTAAACAAGTCATTAGTGTGAGCATATTTACCTCTGTATGTAATTGTTCTTACAATCTTCTTTTGTGCTACTGTTATCCGGTACAACTTTGTCTTGCCTGCCGCTCCCCATACCGTGTGACAATAGGAGAGGAATGAGTATATAAGTGAATAGTATATCTGTTTTAGGGCGTTAGTGTTGAAGTAGTTACGGGTGAGGTAAGGAATGCCACACTTTGTTTATTTTATTATATATGTTTTGTATATGATTGCTCCATGATAGCTGTCTGTTAACCACAATACCAAGAAACTTTATGTTTTCCTCTTCTTTTATTATAGTGTTTCTGATTTTTAAGGGCTCTAAATTATGAGGAACATTTTTATTTCTGTGAAAGATTAAATACTGGGTTTTATTAATGTTTAATGTTAGTTTGTTAGATTTTATCCAATTTTTTACATTATATAGTTCAATATTTACACTGGGCATCAGGAGACGTAGGTCTTGGTGGCTGGCATATATAGTGCTATCATCAGCGAATAAAATGAACCTAAAAAGACTACTAGAATTGACTATATCATTGATATATAAGATAAAGAGTAAGGGACCAAGTATGGATCCCTGAGGAACGCCACAGGAAATAACTAGACTATTTGATTTGTGTTCGTTAAACTTTACATATTGTGTACGGTTAGTTAAGTATGCGACAAACCATTTATTTGTTATTTCTCTTATTCCATAATGTTCAAGTTTTGTTATAAGAATTTGGTGGTTAACAGTGTCGAAGGCTTTGGAAAGATCCAGAAATATACCAACTGTAAAAAGTTTATTATCAGAGGAATTAAAATTATTATCCTTAAAGGTAGTGAGAGCAGATTCCATTGAATGTCCCCTTCTGAATCCATACTGGTCCCCAGAGATAATATTATTATTAGAAGTACAGAAATCTATTATCCTATTATTCATGATTTTTTCAAGAATTTTGCTCATATCTGGTAATGCTGATATTGGGTGGTGATTTATAAACAGTTTCTTATCTCCTGATTTAAAAATAGAGATGACTTTGGCAACTTTAAGTTAATCAGGAAAAATACCAGTAGAAAATGACGTGTTACAGAGATGGAAAATAATATTTTATAACAATGGGACTACTTCTCTTAAAATACGCATTGGTATGCCATCACTGCCCGGAGAGGAATCCCGCAACTGACTCAATGCGTTAATTAACTCGTTTTCCGTGATGTGGGTCATATAAAGTGTTGCTTCTGCTCTATTTTGCATGTAAAATGTGAAGTTTGTCATTGACTCCTCAGTACTTTCTGCTAATTGTTTTCCTATGTTTATGAAATGAGAATTGAATTGTTCCGCAATAATGCTCTATTTTGAAATTTCTCACGCAATTAATGCTCTATGATGCATTGAAAATGTGAAGTTTTCATTGCTTTCAGATTACTTTATGCTAATGTTTCTTTAGTGTTGTACTGCATGAGATGTAATTGTTCCGCAATTCACTGGAATTTCGTACATGTTCTTCATATTATCATATTGTCTCTATAACGTATTTTTATGATGTTGGAACTGGAATGATTATATCAGTTTTATTGCTGTATGCCAGAACATGTCTCGAAGTAGTCTTATATAGAGTTTTATATTAGCTGTTCGTACTGTGTGTAACTTGGTTGCGAAATGTCTACGAATCTCTCCGTAAAATGATAGGTCTCTTGCGTACTTTTTCGCTAGCTAATAGTTTTATCTCCCTAGATAGTCTGTGATTCATTGTTATATCTATCTGGACTCGTGGTAATCATTGATATGTTATCCATTTACTAAATTTAAAGGAAAATGTTTGAACAGAGCGTTAAAAATTAATAGAAAAGTTACTATATATTACATTAGAGTTGATGAAACATAAAACTAGGGCACGATGAGACATTTTCCATAATTTCATAAAATGCAATGTTCTACGATATATCCATGTAGATAAAGTTTTGTTATCACCTCCCCAGTATGAGTGGGCATACATATATTTATAAATGTAACACGGAAAATGATCAGAATCTGCTATATATATGCCATTAAATATTTTTGGAATCATTTTTGACAGATTGTGATCAATGATGGTGGTGATTCAGGAAGTACTCGAGTAGGTTAGTTATTTGATGAAGAACAACTTAGAACTACACATGTGGCGAGGACAACAACTACTGTGCGTCATCTACATTCAATAAATCACAGTGAGTCTCACAGCATATAGCAAAGTTTTCCACACTACAACTGAATTATGTCTATATTATCAAGAAACGTGTCACAACAGCATGTGGTCTCCATACATCATGCTAAGATGTTCGATCTTGTCACAAATTTCACAACACAATGTTTCAAACACTACAGTGCATGGTTAGATGAATACACACTACACACAACACAACAGCACACACAACACACACACACACACACACACAACACAACACACAATACACACAACACACACACACACACACACAGCACACAAACACACACAACACACACACAACAAACACACACACAGACACACAGACACACACACACACACTGAAGGTAATGGCGCGTGCTGACGTATGCGAAAGACGAGGAAAAAATAACAAACAGTGACATAAAATATTATAGAGGTCCTACGTACAGCGCCACAGGTCCTGACCCATTGGATGAGGAGGAGGAGGAGGAGGAATACATAGGAATTCATAGGAATAACAGACACCAGGAGACCTATTGGTCTATGTGAGGGTCCGAAGGACAGAGGAACGAGGTATAGGGAAGGAGAGAAGGATAAATAAGGGAATAGAAGAAGAAAATAAGGGAAGAGAGAGAATCACTGAGGATGATAGTGGAAGAGCGAGAGGCGAGGAAGTCTTGCCGACACCACAGTTCCTTATCAGCCGGCAAGGGGTGAGCAGCCGCCACCTGCAGAATCGCTGACCTACAGATGAGCGTCCAGACGAAGAGAACTAGAGAGACGGGAATAAAGGAGAGAGAAAGTGAGGAGTAAGAAGAAGGAAGAGAAGAAGAAGGAATAAGAGCTGGGGAGGAGTGGAAAGGCATTACTTATATTGCTGACCCAACAGAATTGCCAGCGTTCAAGGAACCATCACCTTACACCCCTCACTTATAACCTTTGCCCTGTACCCATCACCACACGCCTCGCCTGGCTCTGAACACAAGAGAGGAGACATAATCTATCTATACTCCGGTGTGGGCAGGCCGGCCTCGTGGCGCGCGGTGATCTCTTACGTGACCACGAGACTAGAGTCTTGTCTTAGTGCGGCGAGCGAGTTAACGCGTGGTAATCCATCAAGGTCTCTTCGGGCGATGTGAGTGCTCGGGTATGTGGCTGAGTTCCACTCTGCCGCGCCCTTAACCAACGCCGCTCCTCTAACCGACGCCCGCAAGCTCCGCTTTGCCCCCGGGGCAGGTGCAACTCAACTCTACGGTGTCCCGACGTCCTGCAAGAGCACCTGCCCCTGTGGCTTCTCGCCTGTGGTTCCGCCTGGGTCCCCCCCTGGAACCTCGGGGCATTGCGAGGCACACGCGGCGGGGCTATGAGGATCGCCCCACTTTGCCCCAACCCACGGGGCGGGTACGTGCAACACTACGGTGCCACGACGTCCTGCAAAACAACCCACCCCTGTGGCTTTTCTCCTGGGACCCCCTGGGACCTCGGGGCATTGCGAGGCACACGCGGCGGGGCTATGAGGATCGCCCCGCTTTGCCCTAACCCACGGGGCGGGTACGTGCAACGCTACGGTGCCACGACATCCTGTAACACAACCCGCCCCTGTGGCTTCCCCTGGGTCCCCCCTGGGACCTCGGGGCATTGCGAGACACACGCAGCAGGGTTATAGGACCCCTTGAGTACCACAGGTCTACCAGGAGGCTACGCAGCAGATGGTGATGTATTAATCATACAGTGCATGACAGGGCGGGCGATTAAGGATGCCCCCGGGGGATCTGTAACAAGCCAGGGACCTCGGGGGGGACAGGGAGGGTCGCCCCCCGGCAATGCCGGGGCTTTTACCAGCCTGGGGAGGCAAGCTTTCCGTATCTCCGACGCGAGGGGGCACTGCTTCGTTTAATGTGAAACGTAAGTACATAAGTACATGGAGATATGCCCAACCTGGCACCCTACAGGTAGGGGTGCCGAGGATTAGTTGTCATGCCACATCAGCGACCGATTGGATACAACCGTAGCGGGTGAAGGGTCTGCTAAAAGGAGCTTCACGAGGGGTGAAGCTCCTGTTGAGCCCCCTCTCCCCCAAAGTGGGGCTTAACAGTCCATAACTATGGTATCTGTTGTACTACATACTACTAACTATCAACTACATGTAAGAAGACAGTTGGAAAATGATACTACCATGTCCCTAAAGAAGATAGGAACATGGAAGTTTCGTAGTGAAGAATGATAAGATATGAAATATGCTAACTACAACTATCACTAACAGTAATCGATCCGGGGGACTATATTATAAATTCGAAGGGCAATATCAATACCCATTTACTTTACAGTGCGCGTCAAGTCTGTTTTTAAATGAAGTTAATGTGCTGGCATCGACAACATTTCCTGGTAATTTGTTCCATCGATCTAACATTGCTCTAACTCTAACATTGAAATAATTTTTACGGAGATCAGTGATGCAACGTTGACCGTTCAGTTTAAAACCGTTATTTCTTGTTGTCACTTGAGGAGAAAGCTCGAATAGGTTCTCTTGATTAATGACATCAAATCCTTTCAGGATCTTAAAGGTTTCTATCAAGTCTCCACGGATTCTACGATCCTTTAGGGAAAACATATTAAGTTTCCGCAGTCTCTCTTCATAAGATGAATTTCGCAGGGATGGTAATTAGTTTGGTTGCTCTTCTTTGAACTGCCCGTCAGGGTGGCAAGGTTGGTAGAGACGTGAGCTCGCAATGTGCAGCGTCCCTGTGCATTCGGTCAGCGGTTCGAGTCCGCCTAGTTCGTGCTGACGTGGCGGCACTTTGTATAGTCAATAACCTTGTAGTTGGTACTTGCAAAGTGTCTAGATAGGATGAAAATCTTATCTTACCTTATCTTCTTTGAACTGATTCCAATTTGGCTTGATTTTTTACGAAACAAGGCGACCAGAATTGAACGGCATATTCTAAGTGCGGCCTAACCAAAGACGTGTATAATCGTGTCATTACTGCCAGAGTATTATGTTCAAAGTTGAGTTTAATGAAGCCCAACATCATATTCGCCTTTTTACTGGCAGCTAGGCAATGCGTACTGGTTTTAAAATCATTACTAATGATGACACCTAAATCCTTTTCCTGCTGTACTTCAGTTAACGATTTATTTTGCATTCGATAGTTATATTTGAGGTTATCGTTGCCTATATGCATTACTTTACATTAATCGGAATTGAATTTTAATAGCTATTTATCACTCCAATCTGATAGTTTGTCGAGATCACGTTGTATGATTTTGCAGTTTTCTCTAGTGTATGCTTTACCGCCTAGTTTGGTAATTAGAGGAGGAGGAGGAGAAGGAGGAGCAGGAGCAGGAGGAGGAGGAGGAGGAGGAGGAGGAGGAGGAGGAGGAGGAGGTAAAGGAAAGGAAAACGTGAGAACTTGTTGAAGGTCAGTGTTGCAGGAAGGAAAAAAGGACAACAAAAATATGATTAACCCTCGCACGCACGGTGATGCGATCGCGTCAAAACGGGCCCGTCTGCAATCTGAGCTTTTGACGCGAATTGCGTCAAAAAACTGTTAAAATTCGCCAAAAATAAAGTATTTATCATAATTGCGTCAAAATTTTCTGCGTCAAAGATCCCACCTACACCTATGAAATAATTTAATTGTCAACTCTCTCGTGTTAGTGGATGTGAAATGATAAGGGTTTGTGTGTCAGTTTCCACTCAGCAGGCAGCCTGTGCGCCCACCTTGTCGTCCCTTTAAAACGTGTCCCGAGCTGGCCATACTGGCCATATGAAAATTATAATGGTAGCGTTGGAATCCTCATAAAAATCCGCTTTTATTGGCATGTAAACCATAAAAAGTTGACTAAGAAAGTTTCGAGCTACAAAGTGGTGAACGTATGTATTTCTTATTTCTCTTTACTCAATATTTTTTTCGGAGTCGGAAAATTCCGCTATTTATTTGCATTTCTTGTTATTTTCTTCTTTCATAAGGCAGAATAATCTCTTGCAAAACTAATGATATATAATAATGCCAGGAAAAAAAAATACACGTTGGTGAAATTGATAGCATAAAAAAATAATTCGCCGCACAGTCTGGCCATTTCACGGGGCCCCTTAGGGAGCATAAGACGGATGTTGCAGTGGACGGAAAAACTTATTAAACTTGTCGTGCGTGAAAGGGTTAATATATAAATGAAGACTTCCTAAATAACAAACAAATTATTAATAACCACGATACACAATTGTAAAGAAAAAAACCAAAAAAACAAGAAACGAAAATGTATAACGGATTCAACAGTACAAAAACAAAAGAAGTAGGAGTGAAATAGGTTGTAAATTCCACGCGATGACCAGCTCATTCCCTAAACAGTCCAACATTGATCCAAAGCCTGACAAATGCATGAAAACAAAGAAAAAAGGAATACATAGGCAGGTTACAGGAGAATAGAAGAGAGAGAGAGAGAGAGAGAGGAGAGAGAGAGAGAGAGAGAGAGAGAGAGAGGAGAGAGAGAGAGAGAGAAGAGAGAGAGAGAGAGAGAGAGAGAGAGAAGAGAGAGAGAGAGAGGAGAGAGAGAGAGAGAGAGAGAGAGAGAGAGAGAGAGAGAGAGAGAGAGAGAGGAGAGAGAGAGGAGAGAGAGAGAGAGAGAGAGAGAGAGAGAGAGATAGAGAGGAGAGAGAGAGAGAGAGATGAGAGAGAAGAGAGAGAGAGAGAGAGAAGGAGAGAGGGAGAGAGAGAGAGAGAGAGAGGAGAGAGAAGAGGAGATAGAGAGAGAGAGAGAGGGAGAGAGAGACCCTTCACGCAAGTTACGACCACTGATACATTTTGAGAGAAAGGAAATTCGCTTGAGCTTGACGGAAAATTTTTGAGTGATGACGAGACGCACAAAACACACACTCTCGAAGAGGAGAAGAATGATAGCTAAGACGAGGCTGATGACGATGACGGCCTAATGGCAATCCTGAAGACCGTCCTGAAGCCCGAGACCATCAGCAACACGAAGAAAATTAAGAGCACCAATAACCGTGCCAGGGCGCGGCGCCTCCGCGACATGGAGGAAAAGAAAAGGCTGACGGAGGAAAAGAAGAGAAGTTGAAGCAGGTGGAGGAGGGACGATACAGGCAGGTCATGCTCTCACAGACGCTCGAGTTCCAGCAGAAGGAAACAGAGAGGAAAAAGCAGGAGGACAGGTCGAGGCTGCTGTGGGATCTCGGGGACGTGGACAGACAGTTTCTGCAGTTCCTGGACGATCTCCAGGGACACGCCGCCGACCACTTGGGGCAAGAGTGAGCGCCCAAAAAGGCAAGAGAAAATACAAAATATACACACTGGTTACATAGTTGCTAACACCCTACACTAGGTTACGCCGTAGGTCCAATGAAAAGTGAAATATAGATTATTTCGAATTTGATAGGGTGTTTTCTTATGTAAAATTGAATTTTAAGGGTGATTTGTCTACTTCAACTTTTTGGTTTGAGCACTTCTTGCTATGCAAAAATAGACTTTTATATTTATATGCAAAACATAGTTTAAATTGCGATTTTGCATAGTAAGAATTGCTTAAATGCAAAAATGGATTTAGATAAAATCGTCTTAGAATTCCATTTTACATAGGAAATCGGCATGCCAAAGTTGAGAAAAATAATTTTTGTTATACGGCGTACCCTAACCAGGGTACCAGAATAGTTGGATTGGGTTACGATGGGAGGAAGGACAAGACCAGGGCGATGGTGCTCGGCAGCTATGGGAAACTGCACCCAAGGTTGATCAGGGAGGAGCATGTGTCAGTGACAGAGGAGCCATCTGGAAGGTACCTTTGGCACTTTGTACCAGAGGACCCGGTGCCACCTGAGAACCCTGCGTTCAAGGTGGCTCAGACTCTCTATGATCTGCTGGTGATATACGACACCACCGACTCACTGATCGTACTGCAAGGTGACTCAACTAGGGCCAACACGGGGTGGAAGGGTGGTACTCACGCCCATTTGGAGAAAATGCTGAGACGCAAGCTCTTCTGGAGTATATGCGTGTTGCACACAAACGAGTTGCCCCTGCGCCAACTTATCACCTGCATCGACGGGCCTACCTCATTTGACACTGGCTTCACGGGTCCAGTGTGCAGTCTGCTGTCCAGCGTGAATGAGATGCAGTACAACGCAGAGTTCAGAGGAGTGCCAGGCAATGAAGATTTCACGTAGATACCGGAGTATATCCTGGTCAACATGTCCACTGACCAGCAGGTCTCCTACCAGCTGGTCCAGGCTGTGAAGCGGGGCGTTCTCTCGTCCGAGCTGCATGAGATCAAGTGTGGCAAGGTGTCCCACTCCAGATCGCTCACCACAGCCCAATCGCTCGTGTACATGTGGACCAGAAAGCACGGACTGACTGGCAAAGAACTGAAAACCCTGGAAATCCTGGAAATCCTAGTCAAGTACTGCCTGCAGGTGTACTTCAAACTGTACTACGACATCAAGGTTCACCACAGACTAGAGGACGGCCCCAAGCACATCCTCACGCAGCTCAGAGTGATGAGGTCATTGCCCAAGAAGGTCCAAATAGCTGTGACCTTCTACGTGCGGACAGGAGTATGGTTCGTACACTCAGAATGCGTCCTCCTCTCGCTGATGGCGAGTCAGAGTGAGGACGACCGCAGGTTCGCCGTGACCCAGATTTTGAAGGTGAGGGCTGGCGAGGAGTATGGGGACACCAGTGTAAGACCTCGCATCACACCCAAGCTGAACCTGTCAGCCACCAGCTTGCAGACACTGATCAGCTGGCAGCCTGACCAGGTGCACGAGCCGGCATTCACCTGTTCACTGTCCTGGGATCAGATCCAGGAGATCTTGGTCAAGCCGTACGAGGTTCCGAAGTTCTCTATCCACACTCAGAGTACCGAAAGAGTCGTGAAGCAGGTGACAGAGGCTGCGGCAGCAGTGGTGGGGCAGCAGGCCAGAGACGGGCTCATCCGGGCTCTGGCCCACCACCGGGAGACCATGCCCTGCTTCAGGTCTAAGAAGGACATGATGGACACGTTTTAGGCCAACGTAGAGGCTGTGACACTGTGATATAGTGCCTGATGAACCAACTGATCAGAAAGAGCTTACCACGCTGGTCATTTGGAACTCATATTGGTGCATGATGCAATACACAGGACCAACCGGACACTGCGTACTCATTTAAGCATTATTCGATAAGGGTGCAATATAAAAGTGCGCTTTTGCATAGTAAGATTTGCTCATATGCAAAAATGGATAGAGAGAAAATGGTCTTAGAATTCCATTTTACATACGAAATTGGCATGCCAAAGTTGAGAAAAATAATTTTTGTTATACGGCGTACCCTACCCTAGTCTTTCAAAACTAAACTCAAATTTGTACTTCGGGATGGAAATGAATTTTAGTATAAAACTTTTTCTTTTAATGTATATAGTATATTCTTAGGTAGAACTATATGTACCTTTTATAATGATTTTACTTATATATTTGTTTTTTTTTTAAAAAGCTTTTTTTTCCTTTACTTTTTATTAGCATATTCTGTATATATATTTTTTTAATAGAAAATTTTACAAAATTTTAAATTCCATAATTCTATATTTTTTTTATTTTTTAAATGAAAAAATTTGTATAATTTAATTTTTTAGCTATTATCTTGAAAAAAAATTTGGGTATGTAACAGAATAACCACGGGCCCGGTGGAAATAAAACTTTATTATTTATTATTATATTATTTTTTCGTCCAGAATTTTCCGTGTACCCAAAGCGGTGCTTTGAAGCTTGTGTTGCTGCCGGGGAGCAATATCACCCCATCATTTTTCAAAACTACTATGTTTTTCCTTAATCTAAAAAATTTCCTTTAAAATAAAAATAAACCTTTGTTTTATTTTTACTGATAATGTCTTTGTTTTTTTGGGGGTTGAGGGTTTGGGGGGAAATATCTTGGGGGAAAAAATGGGGGAATCCGGGGTTGGAATTGGGCTCCCTTTTTGGGTTTTTGGGGGTTGGGGCCAAGCGGGGGGAAGGGAGAAGGAGGGAAAAAGAGAGGGAAGGGGGAAAGGGGAAGGGAATAGGGAAAAGGGAAAAAGGAAGAAAAAAAGGGGGGTTTTTTTAAGGAAGAGGGGGGAAGGAGGGAAGGAGAGAAAAGTAGAGAGAGGGGGGAGAGGAGGAGAGAGGGGGAGAGAAGAGAGAGAGGAGAGAGGGGAGAGGAGAGAGAGAGAGAGGGGGAAGAGAGAGAAGAGGAGGGGGAGGGGAGAGAGAGAAAAGCGAGAGAGAGAGGAGGGGGGAGAGAGAGAGATAAAAGAGAGAGAGAGAGAAAAGAGAGAGGAAGAAAAGGAAGAGAGAGAGAGCGAGAGGAGGGGGAGAGAGAGAGAGGGGCGAGAGAGGGGAAAAGAGAGGGGGTAGAGAGAGGGGAGAGAGAGAGAGAAGGGGAGAGAGAGAGAAAAGGGGAGAGAGAGAGAGCAGAAGCGAGGGGGGAAGGGAGGGGAAGAGAGGGGAGAGAGAAAAGAGAGAAGGGAGAGAGAGAGAGAAAAAGAGAGGAAAGAGAAAAGGGGAGGGGGGAAAAGAGAAAAAAAAAGAGAGAGGAGAGGGGAAGAGGAGAGAGAGAGAGAGGAGGAAAGGAGAGGGGAGAAGGAGAAGAGAAAGGAGAGAAAAGGAAGAGAAGAGAGAGAGAGAGGGGAGAGAGGGGAAGGAGTCGAAAAAGCGGGGGAGGGAAAAGAGGGGAAGGGGAGAGAGGGGAGAGAGAGAGAGAGAGAAGAAGAGAAGAGAAGAAGAGAAGAGGGGAGGGGAAAGGCAGAGAGAGAGGAGAGGGGGAGAAAAGGGGGAGAGAAAAGGGGAGAGAGAAAAAAAAAAAAAGAAGAGAACGGAAAGGAGGGAAGGGGAAAAGGGGGAAGGGGGGAGAGGGAGAGGGGGAAAAGGAGAGGAGGGCGATGGACGGGGGGAGGGGGGAAAAGGTGGGGGAAAAGAGGGGGCGAAGAGAGGGGGGGGGGAGAGAGGGGGAGAGACGAGAGAGGGGGGAGAAAAAGGAGAAGAGAGAGAGGAGGAGAGGAGGGAGAGAGGGGGAGGGAGAGAGGGAGAGGGAAGGAGAGCGAGAAGAGGGGGAAAAGAGAAGAGGGGGAGGGGAGGGGAGGGGAGGGGGGGGGAGGGGAGAAAGGGGAGAAGAGAGGGGGGAGGGAGGGGGCGCGAGAAGAAAAAGGGAGGGGAGAGAGAGAGAAGGGATTTGGGAGGGGGGAAAGAGGGAGGGGAGGGGGGAGAGAGGGGAGGGAGGGGGGGAAGGGAAAGAAGAGAGGGGGAGAGGGGGGGGGGGGGGAGGCCCCGGGGAAGGTTTCCCGAGAAGGAGGGGAGAGGAAAGGGGGTGGTAGAGGAAGGAGGAGGAGAAAAGGAGAGAGAGAGGAGAGAGGCCGTGTCTTATGTCCCCCCCTTAGGAAACAATCAGGGTATTTACACAAAACGTCTCCCCAATAATTATGTTTCCCTGTTTTTTTTCGGTCTTCTTTTCAATTTCGCCCCTCTTTTTAAAAATTCCCCACCCCTTCTTTAAATTTTAAAGGCTTGGGGTTTAATTTAAAACGGCTTTTCCGTTTTTTAATTTTTGGTCTTCTTTAAAACATTTCCTCCCTCGTTTTTTTAATTTTCTTTTTTCCCCCGTTTTTTTTTTCTTTAAAAAAATTTCCCCTTTTTTTTTTTTTTTCCCCCTTTTTTAATTTCCTAAAATTATATTTCGTTTTTCGTTTTAATTTCCCTTTTTTGGGATTCAGTTTTTTTTCCCTTTCTAATCCTTATGTTTATTTTTGCCCGCCCCTCGTTATTTTTAAAACCCCTTTTATCTTTCCCCCTTTTTTTTTTTTTTTTTCCCCCCCTCCTCGTTTTTTTTTTTTTCCGGTTTTCCCCGTCAAAATTTCTTTGAAACAGCGGGCGGGGGGGTGTCTTGGTTATTGGTGCGGGGCCAGGAAAGTGCCGCTGTAAAGCCCTTCGGGTGAAGGTAACTTTTGCGGGGTTAAATCGGGTGTAGGGGAAAATGAGGGGGGAACTAGGGCCCAAAAAGCAAAACATAACCTTGTGTCTTCGTTCCGCATACCCTGACGTACTTTAGTGTTTTCCCAAGCAAACATTAGGGGGGGGTTTATGAAAGGGATTATATTTTTTTAAAAATTGTCATTATTTTTTACTAGAAGCATTGGTATAATTTTTATAAATTAAATTATCATTACTAAAATTTTGTGGGTAAAGGAGGGGCTGTAGTAGTAGTGTAAGTATATAAATGGTATTTAGTATTCGTAGTAAAAAGTTAACCCCCGAAAAGAAAAGCTATGGGTGTAGGGGACTGAAGGGGGGAGGAAAAGGGGGAAAAAACCAAAAGGAAAAAAAATTTTTCCGAAAGAAGGAGGGGAAAAAAAAAAGGGGAAAAAAAAATAAAGGGGGCCAAAGAAAAAGGGGAAAAGGAAAAAGAGGAAAAATTGGGATAGGAGGGGAGGGGGGATTACCAAAGGGGTTTTTCAAAAGGGAAAAACAAAAAACAAAAAACCCGATAGGGCCCTTCCTTAAAAAGGGTGTTTGCTTTAGAAAATAAAAACCCAAACTAACATAGATGATGGAAGAAAGGATTTTGGAAGTAAAAGGCTGTAGAAAAGTTGAGGGAAAGGGGAAGGGGAAAAAGGGAGGGAGGGGGGGAGGGGGAGGGAAGAGAGGGGGTAACTATAAAAAAATTCACCCCCGGCCCGTGGGGGGAAAATCAAAAAAAGAGCAGGACGTATGTTCCTTAAATGCCTTTTAAATTTCCAGTTCCCCCCCCCCCCCGCCCGCGCCCCGCCTTTTGAAATTTTCATCCTCCAAAAAACCAAAATAAACCCCTTTTTTTTTTTTTTCCTTTTTCCCCCCGTTTTTTTTCTTTTTCTTTTTTGCTACTCCCTTCTCCTTTTTTTGTACCTTTAATTCCCCCCTCTTTTTTCCCTTTTTTCCTCTTTTTTTCCCCCCTTTTCCCCTTTCTGGGCAAAAATTTTTTTCTAATTCCCCCTTTTTCCAAATTTTTTTTTAAACCCCCTTTTAAAAACCCCCCCTTCCTCCTCCTCCTCTTCTACCTTTTCCCATTTTCCCCCCTTTTCCCCAACAAAAAAAAACCCCTCGTCTTGCCGGCTGTTTTCAACGTCGCCGTCTTTCCCCAAACGGGGCGTCCTGAGGCCAACCCGTGTAGGGCGGGGCTTTTGGGGGGGAGAAAAACCCTGTCCCCAATTTTCCCTCCCTCAGGTAACCAAAAGGTTTCTACAAAAACACGTCCCTGCCCATAAAATATGTATGGGCAGTTTTTTGCCACACTTTTCTCTTTTTTTTTTTTTTTTTTTCCCCTCCCTCGTAAATATTTTTTTGGGTTTGGGTTTTTAAAATTTTGTCTAATTTTGGGCCTCATTTTTTTTCTTTTCCCAGTTTGATTTTGTTTAAAGGGTTTAAAATTTTGGGCCCTAAATTTTAAATTTTGTGCAAAAAGCGGGCGGTGGGTGTTCCTTTTCCAGGGGTGGTTTTTGAGGGTACCCCCCTGTAGGGTTTTTTCGGGGAAAAGGTTCTTTCTTGGGAGGGGTTGAAACGGGGGTAGGGGCGTGATGCGATTTAAAAAAAAAACCCAAGCCCTCTTCCCTTCCCCCCGTTTCCCCGCATTTCCCCCCCGACGGGATTTGAGTTATTCAATGCAACATACATTAGAACTCTTTTTAATTTTAAGATTATTACAAAATATTAAAATTATTATCATTGTGGTATACATTTGGGATTTGTATTTGTTGTTTTTGTTTTTGTAGAAATTTTTTTTATTTTTGGGAGCATTTTTTTTTCCCCCCCCCTTATTTTTTAAGACTATTTTTTTGGGGTTTGGGGTAGGGGGTTGTGTTCTGGATATTTTTACGCAAGTATCTACTCCCATAGGGACTCACCGTCTTTTTTAGGTTGAGTAAAAGGTCCAGTTTAAAATCGTTCGTGGGGAATATTATGGGGTCGTGGGGTTTTAAAAAGGACCCCCAGGGGAATTGGGGGGTATTTAAATTTTTTGTGTTAATTTTTCAAAAAACAATAAACAAATTCGAAGAATATTCCAGGGGGTCCCCTTGGGGAAACAAGTCCTTTTTTTCCCTAGCACTGGCAAATCGCCCTCTTCCTGGTTGGGCGGGGCCCCGGCCAGCGGGGGGAAAACCCCCCCCTGCCCTCTCTCACCCAGGTTTCCCAAATACTCAGTTTTTTTAAACCATGGGGAAAATTACCCTCTTTCTCCCCTATTTAAACCCTTTTCATAGCAAGTAAAAGTTTTTTTTAAAACCCTAGAATAAAAAATATAATATAACTACTCTCTATAAATATCTACCATGTTACCATTTATATTTAAGAGATGCATAATAAGCTGGCCGGCCCGGCCCCTTCATAATGCTGATTTGACAGCATTCATGAGGTCGGGCCTCCACGTGCCACCCTGGTGTGTCACTGGTGTGCCACACTCCACATACATACATAGATACATACGTTTCTACCCTATAATGGTTCTATAATGCCTTAACATCGCTCGGTCACGCGCCTGAGGCGCCCACGCGGCATAAAAAAATGTATATAACCATGTTAAAAATGTGCTATACCTGTCAAACCTGTGAAGATTGAACTTTTCCACGTAAAATATACTTGCCTAACGTGATAGCTCGCTTAACACAACAACAAAGTAGCTATAGTACACTGGGATAGAAAACAATGGGGTTTGGGTAATCAGGAGAGGCGTTCTCCAGAGCCGCGGTATACTGCGGCTCGTCAGAGAAGGTATTAGGAACAAAAGATATTCTAGAGAATGTTAAACTCTGAAGAGATTTGAGCGGAAACAGTGGAGACGTTTCTTGTATAAACTTCTCGGAAGCAAAACAAAAACCAACACTTACATAGTGACCAGAAAGCCGTTGATAGGAAGTTCCGTAAGGGCAAACGACAGTCACATTATGTTCGCTCATCAAAATTATTGATACCCATGAAACGGATTCAATGTTTCAGCTGGACTACCTTTAAAAATGTCAAATTCACATATGCCACCTTAAATATGAAAGAAGGCAACTAGTGAAGTGGTAACTAGATCCCATAGTCGGCCAGATGCATAGAGACAGATCGTCAGCCACTAAAACCTAGAGAGGATAGTAAGTCCTGTGTTATAAAAGTCTGATTAATAGGTTAGCTACATGAAGGTCAGTTGATCCTTCCCAAGATCTATAATGATTAAACACGCAATACATGCATTTCACATAGCATGATGTGAAAGAGAATTAGTTAGACTCGGGGGCGTAGTTTTATAGCCGTGCTTGGCTTTTGTGGTGATTGGGTTGGGGGAAAAGTGCATGGAGGTAGGAAGAACAATCAGAAAAACCCGGGGCCGTCGGGTTTTGGGTCTTTTTTAAAACCTGTCATTATCAATTATTTGGCCCAGTTTGAAGAAGTGGACCCAAAATCCCTTTAAAACTTTTTCCCAAGGTTTTTCTCACCAACAACAAGGCGCGGCCCCCCAAGGGAAAATTTTCGGCGCCAAAACATGGAATTCCTATTTGGATTTAAACCCATTACAGTATTCCCCTTTTCTTTTTGAAAAGGGGAAAAACCGCAAGGCTTAGGGTTTTTGGGCCATCATCTCTGCACGAGAAAGTTTTATAGCCTTTCCTTGCCCCTTTGGTGTATATTTTTAAAAAAAGAAAAAGCAAATGTGTTTCCCAAATAGCTATGTATGTTAACACGGGTTTTATTGGGCGGGCCCAATAGGTCATATGGCACCGTTTATCCGCACCAGAAAGCTTTGGGGTTTTGAGGAGACTTGCCCGTGGTTTTTTTCGCAAACTAAAAATATTAAAAGCAAGGCCCGACCAGGGGGTTAAGGGTATCCAATTTTCCCCAATTTTCGTGCAAACTTTTTTACAAACGGGGTTCAACGCGCCAAGGATTTTTCCGGGTTAACGCGCTCGCCCCCCCATTCGAGCTTGGATGGTATGCGCCCGTAAAAGTCTCCCTTTAAAAATTGTACAATGTACAAATCTCCATAAGCAATGCTTTAGGGAAACCCTTTGCCCATTTTTAGACCCCAAATATTTTTTGTGGAAAAAAGGGCAGAAAAAATGAGTTTTTAATGAAATGGGCAAGCGCGGGCCGTTTATTCTTCCCCGGTTTTGCAAGGACTACAAAACCTTGAAAAGTGATCTTACACACCAAAAGGAAATTGTGACCCGGAGGGACTCTTGGGTTAACGTAGAAACCCTATTGCAACTACGCCCCAGGGTTTCCCCCGGGTGGTGGGTATTCTAATATAGGATGGGCCCTGGAGTCGCCCCTTTTGTTTTGGGCACAAGAAACACCCCGGGCAACAATTTTCAATGTCCACACGCATCGTGGGAAAAAAAAATACACACGCCTCGCGGCGCTAGGGTACGATTACGCCCCGGGATGCCCGGGCCATGGGCACATCGTGCACAATTTTGAGTCCCGTGGGAAAACGAAAACGCAAAAAATAACATATTTTCCATTTGGGCCCTCTTTTCTGGGGCCCCAATGTCGGCACAGAAACCTTGTCAATCGCCGGGAAAAAAATTGTGAGAAATTTCATGTAATGCTGGTAAGGAGGTCTCATCCCCAGACTCTAAGGCATAGAGCCCCTTTCCCCCCACATTTCACTGTTTACGTTGTTCGACGCCCAATTCTGGGAGGGGGAAAAATTTCGGCAGGGGATTTTCCCCCGTTGGACCCCCACCCCACCCCCAAAACTTTTGGGCGTTTAAAGGGCGTCCGCTCCCACTTTTGCACCCCGGGGCAAATATTAAAGGTTGGGATAAAACTTGGATCGCAGATACCATCGTGCAACCCTACCGGAAAAATTTTTACCCTTGAATAACTCTTTTAAAGGCTACGAATTAGTATATAGTATTCGTATGGGACAGTTAGGGGATAGCCAAAAATAACGTCTTAAATTTTTTAAGAGCCCAAATTATTTGGCGAGGGTCTTTTGATGTGTAAGGGAAATTAATTTCTTCCGCCGGGATAAGACTCTGCTCGCTTTACGCGATTACAAAAGGGTTCTTCCCCCCTTTTTCGATTTGCTTTGGGGCCCTCCCCCAAGTCCTTAGCCGAAGGGCGTTGTCCATAGTTTCAAATGGAGTTTTAAAAAAATTCGGGGAAAATGCCAAGACAGGAGCTTTCACAAAGTGAAATTTTTAACCCCCCCCAAAGTTTTGCCCTGGGGGAGCATCCCAGTGAAAGAGACTTTTTTTCTTTAACAGCGGGTTTAGGGGAGAGGGCCTTTCGGCGAAAATTTTTTGAAAAAGGGGCGGAAAAAGGGTGCTAGTCCCTAAGGGATAAAAACCCTTTTTCAACACTCTGAATTTTGGAGGAAGGTTTTTGAGGGCCCAAATCCCTTTACGTCCATGGAGGGGAAAGCCCCCTCCCGGTGGGACATTATGGCCTAAGAAGTAATCTTAGCTTTAAAAAATTTTCCAAATTTGGGGGAAATTTGGGCTTTGAGCCCAGCTGACAACACCCCCCCCCGCTGAAAAAAACTGACTCTAAAGTTTTGAGTGGGGCCCTCATGGTCTTTGCTAGCAAATAATAATATATCCGGGTTTTGCAAAACACGGAATTTACCTATCATACCGTAAAAAAAGGTATTTTTTTAATCTCTAAAAAGAAAAGGGGGCCGGGGGATTTCAAACCCAAAAACTCCCATCCAAAAATTTTCGTAGTGACCCCCCGGGGTTTACTGAACGCCGAAAAACCTTCCGGAAGATTCTCCCATGGGACCTGCCAGTCCCCGACAAAAGGCCCAAACTACTGAAAATCGTTTCCCCGGGACCTAAGGGACATGAGAAAAATTTTTTAGAACTGGTAATGGAAAACCTGTCATCTTTGAGACCTGTTTTATTCCCCAAAATCAAAAAACGGGGGGGAAAATTTCCCACCCTTCTTCGGGAAAAGGAACAAAGGACTTTTCCCAGGGGGAGCACGAGTTTTTGAATAACTCCTTGCACAGCATTTCTTTTCCCATGTGTTTTCTACCCCCGCAGTTGGGCTAGAGGTAGCCGGTAAGCGGAAAAATTAGACCGGTTTTTGGTTTCCCCTGGAGGAGTTTAATTGATGCCCCGGTATCGGAAAGCCCCAAAGAGCTTAGGGGGGAGTGTTAGACATCCGGAACTCCCCAAAAAGGGTTCCAAAAAGCGGTGTTTTAACCCCGGGTTTAGTCCCGACTTTTAAAAGCAAAATGAGGGTTGGTACCAGACCCTCCCGATGTCAACGGGGCCCTTCTGCCACCGTAGCAACAAAGCATTTTAGGGAAACCTCAATGCCAGGGTACCCCCTTTTCCCCGGATCATACACCATCCCTTCCCAAAGGGGAAAAACCCCCCGGTTTAACCCGCACTGGTCCACCTGTGGGGGGTTAAAACCAATGCTGATGTGACCAATGCCTGCCCCGGGCCCCCAGGGGCCTAAGTGTCCCTCTACGGCCAATCTTTTTAAATTTTAAACGGGGCCATCGGACTTTATTTCACTGTCTAAAAGGTGAAACAAAAAAAACCCCCCCCCCCCACGGAACACACACCCACCATCCCGGATCGGGATTACGTAGTCACCGAAAATTTCCGGGGGTTTCCCAAAAATTTCCACCCCGGGCTGTAAGATTCACGCGAGCGTTTAGAGACATGAATTAAAGGGAACTACACCTGGGGGCCCTCGCTTACGCCTCTTTCCCCTAAATTATTTGACTTTCAGGGGATTCAGAGCCCATGGGGAGAAATCCATAGCCTTTTAAACTGCCCCCCCAAAAAATGTTTTTAAATTTAATTTGGCATTACCCAATTCGTTTAGACTTAAAACCGTAGCTAAACCAAACACCCCCGCCTACAGGGAGCTGAAATTTTGGGATGCTCATAGAACTCCATACGAAACCGGGAGGAAACCCCTTTGTTAAAGTAAAGGTAAGATCACTTTTCCCCTTTTAATTTTTCAAAGAAAAACTTTTTGTTTCCCCTTCACATTCAAATCACTCTGGCGTAACGGCCCCCGGCCACCACGTGCCTCCCTTTAGACCCCCATACGACTCTTCAAAGAGAAACATTTACCCCAAAAGCTCCAGTTTCCACACCCAAGGGAAAAGGGTTTTTGAGGGCTTACTTTCGTGGGAATTCCAAAAGGGGATGTTTGTTTTTTTGGCAGGGAAAGCCTCAAATTTGTGGAAAAATCGCCCAAATCCCCCGTGCCTGCGCGAGGAAAATCTCTTTTGGGTTTTGGTGTTGAGTTAACCTGGATGGGCGACGGGGCCCGAATGTCTTCCCCCGAGACTTCCCTCTCCCAGCAGCCCCCCTTTGTTTCATATTTTTCGCGAGCATCTTTTATCTGGTAGCAATGGGCGAAACCCCGGAGTACCGAAACCGTGGACCGCGCAGTAGAAAGGGACTCCCTACATTCTGGCTTTTGCTGTGTCCCCCCCCGGGAAGGGAAAAGGAAGTTTTTAATCCTATTTGAAGGAATCCCCCCCGGGGGGCCGTGGGTGGACGTTTGTATTTTAAATTACACCCACTGGCATGTTCCAATGTTGCTTTTTTGCGGGGGCCCATTTTTTTTATATATGTCCCCCCCTTTTTGTTGCAGTAGGCCCAAATGATTGCCTCTCTCGCAGCTGCCATGCAAAAGAAGGTGGGGGAGGTGTTTTTGCCCGGGGTTTGGGAAATAGGAGTATTTACTCGAGCAAGTGGCTGTGAAAAAAACCCTAGAGTGTTCTGACTCCACAAGCGTGCCGTCTTTAAAGGGGTTTTTGAAATCCACTAACTCGTCCTTGGATTGGGAAAGGGGAAAGAAAGAGCTGGGGAAAGCCCAACCCCTTCCCCCGGGGCAGTAGCATATAGAACAAACATTCCAGAAATTTTGGAAAATATTATCCATACTAATTTTTGTGTCAAGGGCCACCAATTTGCCCCCGTTAGAATTTCGAGCACCCCTCTGTAAAGAAATTTGGGTGCGATAGACCCACCCCCTACAGTTTGCGATGCCCAAAAATTTTTTATTATTGAGTCAGTTTCATTTTAATTTTCCCGTTTTTTCCCCCACGGTGGTTTTCTGGCCCCCCCCCACTTAAAAAATCTCAGGAAAAATTTTCCCTTGGAAATTTGTCGTAATCTTGCCCAAAATTCCGGGGGAAAGTGCCGTGCTTTTCATTTAAATTTTTGAGCTCTCGAACCCCCAAGGGTTTCAGTCTTTAACGAATTAAGCAATTTTGTCTGCTGGCCTGCAAACGGTTTTGAGGGTTTCTCATTAAAATCCTCACATAGTGAGAAATTTATAAAACGCTATAACCCTCCCATCCCACTAAATGGTCACACCCCGGCTTTTTTTTCTGTGGGTAAAACCTTAAAAGAAGTAGGAAATGCAAAACCCAGGATTGGGCCCGCCCCGGGCCTGTGATTTACTCGTAATTTTTATGCGTTGGGGTTGTTGTTAGAGGAGTAAGGTTAGCGGTACTAGTAGCCCCGTAGCAGAGTAGTAAACAGTAGTAGTTTCCAGTAGCATTTTTTAAATAGTAGTAAATAGTATAGTAGTCAGAGGGGGATATTTTTAAACTTTTTAAAAGTAAGTTTTTTTTTAGGTTGAGGTTAAATCTCTAGTTTTCTTTAACTTTTTTTTACTCTTCGGCATTAAATTTTATGAGCCAAAAAACGTTTGTTATAATTAATTTAATTTTTTAGTAAACGTCTCCATTAGGGTTACAAAAGAAAATTTTTTTTTGAGAATAATATCTGTGATAATCCCGCGAGAAATGACAAGTTACTGTTTTTGAGTCCCCCCTAAAAAATACCGTTTTCTCTTTTCCCGGGAAAAGAAATTCCTTAAATAGAAAAAAAAAAAGAGCCCGGGGGGGTTTTTTAAATCTTATATTCTGTAAATTTCCTTTGACGAGATGAAAAAAAAAATATTTAAACATTTGGTTAATTTAAAAAAATTAAATGTAATTGTAAATGTTAGCCAAATGCTTGTAACTACTTAATTTTAATTTAAATTTGTTGCTTTAAGAACCAGGGTTGTTTCGTTCCCTCCCAGGTATGTTTCCCCGTTGTCCTCCCCGATGATGAAAAGTCCCCCCCTTCGTCCCCAGGGCACACGTTGGGAATTTTTGTTTTGACCAGTCCTTTTTGGCGTTTATATGGGTGAGTAAAATTTTAGTGAGATGAGTGAAATGAGTAAATCAAATTCCCCCCTGAATTTCCGGTCGCAGGAAAAATTAAATTCCAAAATTTAAACATTTATTTAATTTTGTCAATTTCAGATTTGCTTTTTTCTTTAAAAAAAACAGGCATAGACGGATGATAAGGAAGTGTTGGAAAATTTACCCTGAGGTAGGTCGGGGTGGGATTGGGAGGAGGGCCCCACGATCTTTTTCGCCCCCTTTTGGCCTTTAAAGTATTTGCTCACTCGCCAAACGCGGGTGGTTCAAAAAGTTTCGTTTTTTCCCTTTCAAAAAAATTTTTTTCACTCACAAAACCCAAAAATTTCCCCCCAATTAGACAAAGAGATTGTTTAAATTAAAAAGTTTAGCAAGATAATTTTTTTTTTTTTTTTTTTTTTTTTTTTTAAAAACTTTTGTTGGGTATAGCGCCTTTGGCCCTTTGGGGAACCCGGGCTCGGATGGTAGGCTCCCGGAAGGGCCCCTTAAGGGCTCTGATGGTTGGCCCCCGCCCCTGGGGGCCCCAGGCAGGGTTCTTTAGTGAGCCGGTTATTTTGAGGCTCATGCCGCCCCCCCGTGTCCCCCCGATGCACTCGAAAACGAGGGTTTGATTTTAAAGGGCAGGGCATGTGGGTGTTCTTAGGCCACTCGACGATGCAGAAAGGTTTTGGTTTTTCTCCTGGGATCGAACTCGGGTCACCGAGAACGCCAGTCGGAGACGCTAACCACTCCGCTACCGCCTACCCAAGTATTCAGTATTCGTGCCACACGCCGCCACCAGATGTTCTGGATATTTCTTACGCGAGTAATCTACTCACATAGGTACTCACCGTCTTGTAGGGTGAGTAATGGTCCAGTACACTCGTTCCAATCAATCTGTTTCGTGGGGAATATTAGTGGTGTCGTGAGGATGTAGAGAGTTGCCAGGGTAATGAGGTAGTATTATTGTGTTAATTTACAACAATATATACACTTCGACGAATATACAGGAGTCCCTGTGAAACTACGTCTTTCCCTAGCACTGGCAATCGCCCTCTGCCTGGCTGTCGTCGAGGCCAGCGGTGAACCCCGCTGCCTCTCTCGCCCAGGTGTCAAGTACTCAGTTTATCCATGAGACATTACCTCTGCTCCACTATTAAACATATAGTCATAAGCAAGTAATGTTTCTACCATAGAATAAACATATAATATAACTACTCTCTATAAATATCTACCATGTTACCATTTATATTTAAGAGATGCATAATAAGCTACGTGACATCTCTATATAACCTTGCTGGCCGGCCCGGTTCCTTCATAATGCTGCTGATGATGATGATGATGCAGCAGCAGCATTAGCCGCAGCCGAAGCCGTCGCCGCCGCCGCCGCCGCCGCCGCCGCCGCCGCCGCCGCCGCAGCAGCAGCAGTAGCAGCAGCAGCAGCAGCAGCAGCAGCAGCAGCAGCAGCAGCAGCAGCAGGAGGAGCAGGAGCAGGAACAGGAGTAGGAGCAGGAGCAGGAGTAGGAGTAGGAGCAGGAGTAGGAGTAGGAGTAGGAGTAGGAGTAGGAGTAGGAGTAGGAGTAGGAGTAGGAGTAGGAGTAGGAGTAATAGTAGTAGTAGTAGTAGTAGTAGTAGTAGTAGTAGTAGTAGTAGTAGTAGTAGTAGTAGTAGTAGTAGTTTCCATACACACACCACCACCACCACCAACATCACTACAACCACCACCCTTATAAAATACACTCCTATGAACACATCCATCCCCAAGCACACACACTAAACCTTCCATCTACATCCCCTATTTACAACACCTCAACCCCTCCGACAAAAATCAAAACCCCTTCACGAACACACACTCACCAAGGTACACAGTAAAGACCAGGGGGACGTGTACAGGTAAGGCCCGACGCTCCTGATGGGGGGAGGAAAAGAGAACAAGGCCCGGGCAGGTGATAAAAGGGGAGGAGAGGGAAAAGGGGGGGGGAAGGAGAGGGGGGGGGAAAGGTATTTAAAAGGTTGAAAGCAGAATATTCCCACGTTTGGGTCCCCCAAATTCTGTTTTTTAGGCATTTTTTTATTGTTATTTTTTTTGTTCAGAAATGTTATGAGTGTGCTAGGTTTTCGGAGTATGTCGTGTGTGTGGTGGGGGTGTGGGTGGTTTTTTTATTTTTAAAATATATAAAAAATTAATATCATATATATATTTTTATATAAAATTTATAAAATATAATTATGTTATAATTATAAAAATATAAATTATTAAATTATATATATATATAAAATTTATACTATTACCCCCACACCACCAAAGAGCCACACACACACTAAGACAACCCCTAGCAACTCAAAACATCTTCTGAAACAAAACTAACAATAAAAATAAAGCTAAAAACATAACTGGGGGGGGCCTGAGCGGGGGAATTCTGCTTACAACCTTTCAACAAATTAAGTATATATAATATATATATATAATATAAAATTTATAATTTTAAAAATTAATTTATATATATATATATTTTTAATTTATATAAATTTTATAATTTATATATATATATATATTAATATAATATAATAAAATATATATATTATATATTAAAAAATTTTTTATATTATATAATAGATATATAAAATATAAAATTATAATTATATTTTATAAAATTTAATATTTTATATAAATATATATATAATATATCTATATATTTTTTATATATTTTAATATTATATATTATATTTTCTATATATTATTATTTTATATATATATATATATATTATATATATAATATATTTATTTAAAAAATCGAAAGTGGTGTGTGTGGGTTGTGTGTCTGTGTGTGTCCATTAGGTTCCGCCCCCAGTGGCGCAATCCCACGATGGCAGGTTTGGGGAACCGGTCGCCCAGGGGAAAGGTTTGGCCATTTTGGGGAGATCCATCACAAAATGTTTTAAAATTATGGGGTATTGGGGGAAAATTGAATTTTTATTTTTTTTTCGCGAGATATTTTTGCATGAAAAAAGAAAGATATCAAACGAACGCCCTGACGGAGGGTTTTTCTTTTCTTCAGCCCCATTTTTTTAGTCCATTACTTCATTTTTACTTCACTACCTACCCCTATTACTTCAGAGTTACTTCTGTCCTTTTTAAATTCATTTTCTGTCCTTTTATTTCACTCTTATTATTTTGGGCCTACTTCCTATTCTTCGTCCTATTATTTCACTAGCCTACTTCCCATTCTTCAGATTACCCCTGTCCTATTATTCCCGCCCTTTTACTTCACTAGTTCTTCCCTATTACTTCGAGTTACTTCAGTCCATTATTTCAGTTACTTCTAGTATAAAGTCTTGGCAACACAAAATGTCACTCATTTGCCAATTTCCTCCAATACTGTCAACCTTGCTTCTCCCATGGTCAGCTCTATGTTGGATGCTCATGAGTGGGAGATGGCAGCAAGCTCTTTATCCTCACACCCAACAAAAAGACCAAGAACATTGTCTATCCTGCTGCCTTGCAGTAATATTTTGTCAGATTTTGTGATAACCCAAAAAATATTCTGTGAGATTAAACTCATAAGAACATAAGAACATAAGAAAATAAGGAAGCTACAAGAGGCCGCGAGGCCTACACGTGTAGTTTCCTGTACCTAACACTACCTAATCCACCTTTCATCTCCCATCCATGAACCTATTCAGCTCCCCTCTAAGGCACCCCAATGACTCAGCACTAACTACCTGTCTACTGAGACCATTCCATTCATTCACCACCCTATTTGTGAACCAGTTTTTCCCTATTTCCTTTCTAAATCTACGCTTTTCCAGCTTGATTCCGTTACTTCTTGTTCTACCCTGGTTAAAAGCCGTAAGATCTGTTCCTACCTCTCCTTTATTAAATCCCTTTATCCACTTAAAAACTTCTATCAGATCACCCCTTACTCTGCGTCTCGAGTGAGTGTAATTTTAATAACCTCAATCTCCTCTCATAACTAAGTTACGCATCCTTGTATCATTTTGGTCATCCTTCTCTGCACTGTTTCTAACAACACTATATCCTCCTGTAATATGGAGACCAAAACTGAACTGCATTCTAGGAGCCTGACTAGAGCCAGATAAGCTTTATATCCCACCTATTAACATTTTCTATTTCCTTTTAAATCTACGCTTTTCCAGCTTATTCATTTACTTCTGTTCCTACCATAAACATTAAGATCTTCTCCTACCGTTCCTTTACCCTTATCCCTTTAAAAACTTCTATCAATCCCTTCTCTGCGTCTCTCAGTGAGTGTAATTTTGAATAACTTCATTCT
>JACEEZ010026030.1:0-2500 GCA_016584305.1 Chionoecetes opilio
CTCTCTCTCTCTCTCTCTCTCATCCCCTTTTCTCTCTCTCTCTCTCTCTCTCTCTCTCTCTCTCTCTCTCTCTCTCTCTCTCTCTCTCCTCTCTCTCTCTCTCTCTCTCTCTCTCAAGTAGTCTATATCCCCTTTCATTTCAACACGTTTATATTTCTCTATATGGCATAATCGTCTTTTTTCCCTTCACCCTATAGCACACGTCTCGCTTTCCCTCCTTTCCTCCTATACGCATGCACCCTATCCCTTGCCGCAACCACCGTGTCAGTGTATGGAAATCGCAAATAACGTGATATCGACGCATCCAACAGCTGTGTGGTAGCAGGTGGTAGGGGCGACACACACCCATCCATCAGTTGAAAGTTTCCGGAAAGGACTTCAATATATGAAAAAATAGGAAAACATAAGGTACCTAGATATGTTTTCTTTACTTTAAGTGTTTTCGGCACCTATTTACCCCCAGCGGAAAAAGGTAAAGTGCCAATTGCGATGTTTTTTTCTTCGGTTTTTTCTTGGAAGCTACTTTTTATAAGGGCTGCCTATTTTGTCTTTTTTTTTTATTTGCCAATCCACGACGGCGCGCGTGAAAGGGTCGCTGTCTGAAGGGATTCCAAGTGTTGTCCTCGAGATTACCTCAACGACAGTCCACTACAACCCACGTCCTTGCCCTAAAGTCTGTGTTTTTTTGTTTTTTTTCTTCCCCTCTCTCCTCTCTCTCTTTTCTCTCTCTCTCTCTCTCTCTCTCTTCTCTCTCTCTCTCTCTCTCTTCTCCTCTCTCTCTCTTCTCTCTTCTCTCTCTCTCTCTCTCTCCCTCTCTTCTCCTCTCTCCTCTCTCTCTCCCCTCTCTCTCTCTCTCTCTCTTCTCTTCTCTCCCCTTCTCTCTTCTCTCTCTCTCTCTCTTCTTCTCTCTCTCTCTTCTCTTTTAACTCTTATATAAAATATATATAATATAAAATATATTATTATCTCGCTCCTTCTCTTTCGTCTATTATTATTATTCTCTCTTCTCTCTTCTCTCTCTCCTCTCTCTCTCTCTCTCTCTCTCTCTCTCTTCTCTCTCTCCTCCTCTCTCCTCTCTCTCCTCTCTCTCTCTCTCTCTTCTTAAAAGCTACGTAGATAAATCACCAAAGATAGCACAACAATAAAGCAAGACCCTATATATATTTTCCATTCACAAGGCGAGAGACAAATTTGCAGCTAGAAAAACGAGAAAAAATCATCATTAAGGATATGCTTCTCGAAGTTGTTTTTCTATTAAAGAAATAATGAACTTTCGGAAACGAAGAAAACAAAATGGTGAGTTAATCAAATAAGTCGGATGTTAAGCCCTTAAGGCAATTTTATATTTATATTATTTGCTTTCCTTAATTTCAGCGTTTTCCTGTTTTCCTTTCCTCTTCCTCTTTTTCACTCTTTAACTCGTGCGTTTTCCTTCCCTCTTCCTCTTTTTCACTCTTTAACTCCCATGTTTTCCTTTTCTCTTCCTATATTTCCCTCTAACTCCAGCGTTTTCCTTCCCTCTTCCTATTTTTCCCTCTAACTCCAGCGTTTTCTTTCCCTGTTCCTCTTTTTCATTCTCTAACTTCAGCGTTTTCCTTCCCTCTTCCTTTTTTTCACTCTTTAAATTCAGCGTTTTCCTTCCCGCTTCCTCTTTTTCACTCTTTAACTCCATATTTTCCTTCCCTCTTCCTATATTTCACTCTTTTACTCCAGCGTTTTCCTCCTTTCTTCCTATTTTTCACTCTCTAAATTCAGCGTTTTCCTTTTCTCTTCCTATATTTCACTCTTTTACTCCAGCGTTTTCCTCCTCTCTTCCTATTTTTCACTCTCTAAATTCAGCGTTTTCCTTCTCTCTTCCTATTTTTCACTCTCTAAATTCAGCGTTTTCCTTCTCTCTTCCTATTTTTCACTCTCTAAATTCAGCGTTTTCCTTCTCTCTTCCTATATTTCACTCTTTTACTCCAGCGTTTTCCTCCTCTCTTCCTCTATTTCACTCTTTTATCAGCCTTTTTCCTTTCCCTGGTTCTTACTCCTCTTTTCTCTGCGTCTCTATCCTCTATATACGACGTCCTAATTCTTATGTCCCTTCTGGAAACGGTCCTTATCACTAACTTATTAATACGATGAAGATAAGAAGATAAGAGAGTACATAAACAAGTAAAAAACAGATAAGATAAGATTTTCATCCTATCTAGACATATTGCAAGTACCAACTACAAGGTTATTGACTATATAAAGCGCCGCCACGTCAGCACGAACTAGGCGGACTAAGTAAAAAACAACAGCAATAACGTCGATAGCGAAGGCACTGGTTGTGGACGCTGCACTGCAAAAATTAAACAAAGAAAACAAAAACAATACTGGTAAAGGAAATTATACCCCTACCAATATCGATCCCGTGTCGCGTAGAGGGACGAACGCTGCACGGTCGTTCCCTGGCGCTCTATCTACAACCTTTCGTGCTGGCTAATTATTATTATTATCGCGCATCTGGCCGGTA
>JACEEZ010026030.1:5000-12500 GCA_016584305.1 Chionoecetes opilio
ACACATCATCGATCTCTGTACGGAGTCATAACCATTCTTCCTGCTGTTATGAATCGTACATCCTTTTTCTGCTACGATTGCGGCGACTCAGCAGGTGGGCGGTAAGCAGGATGGGCAGGACGAGGAGCAGGATATCGACTAGCAGCAATATAATCATTGTGAAGGCAAAGGAGAGAGGGAGGGAGGGAAGTCAAGGGTAGGAGAAAGAGAGAGGGAGGGAGGGAAGTCAGGAGTGGGAGAAAGAGAGAGGGAGGGAGGGAGGACAGTGGTAGGAGAGAGGGAGAGAGAGTTCAATCAAGGGGTAGGAGAAAGAGAGGGAGAGAGGGATGTCAGGGATAGGAGAGAGGGAGAGGGAAGGAGGGAGGTCAGTGGTAGGAGAAAGAGAGAGGGAGTTAAGGGATGGGAGAAAGAGAGAGAGAGAGAGAGAGAGAGTTCAAGGGGGTAGGAGAAAAAGAGAGGGAGGGAGGGAGGTCAGTGGTAGGAGAAAGAGAGAGGGAGGGAGAGAGGGAGTTCAGTGGTAGGAGAAAGACAGAGGGAGGGAGGGAGTAGGAGCACGAAAGAGGGAGGGAGAGTTGCAAGGAAGGTAGAGGTGGCAAGGTTAGTGATGGAGGGTGGACACGAAATTGCGTTGGAGAGATTGTGGGGGATCGAAGTAGGGACAAAAGATATGAAAGGAGAGAGGGTTGGGAAAGAGGAAAGATGGAGGAAGATAGCAAGATAATTAAGGTAGATGGAGGGAAGAATCTGGCGAAGGAAAGTGGGTAGAGTACAAAGACAAGATGTATTGAGCGACGAAATTGGGTTGGAGAGATTGGGATAGGGACAGAAGATATGAAAGGAGAAGAGGTGGGGAGGTTGGGGAGAAGGAAAGATGGAGGAAGATAGCAAGATAATTAAGGTGGAACGAGGGAAAGTGAGGGAAAGTGAGTATATTACAAAGAAAAGTACAAAAATAAGAAAGGAGTGTTGCGTGATGGAGGGAGTTGAGAAGTTTTGGAGACAGTTGCAGTAAACACCAGTAATTTCTAACCTACTTATACGTCACTACACCGCCTTTTCACTGCCTTAATTTGACTTCGTTATATGTGCACCTGGTGTGATCTCCTTCCTCTCCTACTTTCTTTAGTCTATATTTTTCTTCTTCCCTTTATTATTATTGTATATTCTTCTTTCTTACTTTCTTTATTCTTCTTTTCTTTACTCTTTTCCTTTCCTTTTTTTCCTCTCCTACGGTGCACTTTGCTTTGACACACTTTTCAGCAGCAACAACCACCACAAATAGCCTATGTCACTTTCCTCCCTTTCACTTTCTTCCCTTTTCAACTTTTCCTTCTTTCACGAGACAACAGAATCACAACACAATAGTCTTCACTTATTATGATGTTACCTTCTTCGTCTAACTATAGTTCCTTCACAATATGGTCTTGACTTAACAAAAAACGGCAATAAATTCAGCGTATCACCAACAACAACAAAAACTATCAACAAATATAACTATCTTCCAACTTCTTTCCTCCTTCCTTCAATTTTTTTCCTCTTTCTAATACCCTCGATTACAAATAAGATGGCACAGCACGGGGGAGGGAGAGGAGGTTAATGTTCAGACCGAAATCGATGACAACACCGCAAAGTCCTGAGACGAGAGGGGTGAGGCAGGAGGGAGGGGCGTGGAGGCGGAGACGAAGACGAAGACCGGCCACTGGCGCCACTCTGGGGAGGGAAGTCGCGGCTCCTCAGTTTGGTTTGCCGGGTTTGCAGACACTTCCGGAATGATAGCAAGGCGGGTGTGGGATGGAGTATAGTGGAGACGTGGAGGAATGGATGGTGGAATATAGTGGAGACGCCGGAGTGTGGGATGGAGTATAGTGGAGACGTGGATGGATGGATGGTGGAGTATAGTGGAGACGCCGGAGTGTGGGATGAAGTATAGTGGAGACGTGGAGGGATGGATGGTGGAGTATAGTGGAGACGCTGGAGTGTGGGACGGCTGGGGTTGGGAGTTCGGGGTTGTTGGGAGATCGCAGTGGGGTGGAATGAGCCTGTTTTCTTTAGTAGACCAAGGAATGAGTTAGGACGGAAGGCGGTGCAAAAAGGCCGAAAAGTTACTTGTGGCTCGTGCGGACAGCGGAGTAACCAGAGCGTCGAGGAGAGCCAAGTATCATAAGAGGTAGTAGACGATGAACCTGGAGTAGTGCCAGTGCCAGGATGGAGGTAAGTGCCGCGGAGTGCCTGAGTTTTTCGATCTGCAGTGTCAAGGCGAGTGGAGCAGGGCGAGGGAGTGAAGGCAAGGCAGCCGGAGTGTCTCGTTCTCCCCGTGGGCTTATCTTAGGTGTGTTCCTGGGTGTGGCGGGAAGGGAAGGGATGTGGCCGCGTGGTCGTCTGTGTGATCAAGGCGTCGCACCTTTAATATTTTTTTTCACCCGAAGGCATACAGGAAAAAAATGAAAAACAACATAATATACATACATGAGGAAATAAACTTAAGTAAAACTAAAGCCAAAAGAAGAAAAAGGTCAGTTTTAAGTTACTTTTTTTATCTATTTAATTGTTTGTTCAGTTACTTTGTTTATTTGTTTTATTCCATTTCTTTTCCTGTACTGTAATGGAATTTTAATGGCAAAGTTTGACAGGTTAAATGGTTCACCTTGGTATTCATCATCATCATCATCATCATCATCATCATCATTAGTTAGTGACACCCCTCATTGAGTTTCGATATAATTCAATCTCATTATCATTTGTTGGCTTTGATGTCAGCGTTTTGCCGAGAGAGAGAGAGAGAGAGAGAGAGAGAGAGAGAGAGAGAGAGAGAGAGAGGAGAGAGAGGAGAGAGAGGAGAGAGGAGCGAGAGCGAGAGCGAGAGCGAGAGCGAGAGCGAGAAGCGAGAGCGAGAGCGAGAGCGAGAGCGAGAGAGAGAGAGAGAGAGAGAGAGAGAGAGAGAGAGAGAGAGAGAGAGAGAGAGCAGCAGCAGCAGTACACTCACGTTTCGTCGTTTCACACTCTAGCTTCGGCAATAATCCTCACCTGAAAAAAGAAAACATTTTATGCATTAATTGTTTGCGCATGAAATACATCGACGGCAAAGTTATTACAAAAGGCGAGCGGTGGTGTGTGCAGGTGGCGGCGGAGTGTGTGCAGGTGGCGGCGGTGTGTGTGGCGCGTCCGTCTACAAGGAACACTGAACACTTGCTGCCCTAACTTATCCACTTCAAAGCCATATGTGTAATAAATGACTGTTTAAATCAAGAAAATAAAAAAAGGGTGTGACGAGTGGAAGGTTGGATTTCATGACCTATCTGTGAAGCACAATAACGCTACCATGGTGTGTGGCGAGCATCCTGACGCCACCATTTACACAGCATCGCCCAGCTCGCACCACCACCACCGCACCTCCATCATGGGTATACATCATGAATGGCCATCACTGCACACTGAACACAGAGAGAGGGTAAAGGGAAAGAGGAGGAGCCTTTGAGTTTACTATTCTATGTCTCACTTTAGATAACCTAGTATAACCAAAACACTTCTCGTCAGGACTTAAAGATCTGTTGCTTTTTGTTCTTCCATTTTGTTCCTTTTTGTTCCTTTTTGATGATGAGGTTTGTCTGCTGACAGTGTAATGTTTGTCACTATTTTCAAGGACGAAAGCTGCAGTTCACTTCACACAAGACGTAATGACTCAAGATTAACCGACCATCTATCCATTAAAAGTCAATTGATCTAGCAATGACTTACTTCAGGTCGCGGCCCATCAGCGTGCTAGGGTGTCCTACGTGAGGCCGCAGCGGCAGCAGCAGCGAGAGTGACGCCAGCCGCTACCATGGTTTCCCCGCAACACAACTTTCCCCGCCAAGGCCGCGGCCACGGCTAACTTGCGGCACCTCCACCACAACCGCCACCCTCGTGCCGCTTACTGTCAGGTTTCCGGCTTTAAGTGTGACGTTTGCCTCGCCCTGGCGCCACGCCGGCTTGGCGGGCTGTGTGAGGTGACGGGGTGGCCGAAGGGAGGCAATGAGGCGTCGTGACCTGGGAGGCGGACCAGGCAATGACACCAATAATGACGCAAACCATGTCAGTAATTACGTTAATGATAACAATAACAATAATGAGATCAACAGTATTTCGTCATCGTAACCCTCTATAGAGTCTATATTATCATTATCATTGTCATCATAATGAATACTATCATTATCAATATGAATATAGATAATAGCCATTATAAATCACAGGTAACACTTGCAGGTGGCGGGAAATGTTTATGTTACCAACTATTTCACAGTCAGGTGATGGAGAGATGAGGAGGAGAGAGATGAAGAGGCAGTTAAAACAGACAGGAACTGAGAGTGGGGGAGAGAGATGAGAGAGAGAGGAGGTAGAGAGAGAGAGAGAGGAGGAGAGAGAGAGGAGAGAGAGGAGAGAGAGAGGAGAGAGAGAGAGAGAGAAGAGAGAGAGAGAGAGAGAGAGAGAGAGAGAGAGAGAGAGGAGGACGAGAGAGAGAGAGAGAGAAGAGAGAGAGAGAGAGAGAGAGAGAGAGAGGAGAGGGAGAGGGAGAGGGAGAGGGAGAGAGAGAGAGAGAGGAGAGAGAGAGAGAGAGAGAGAGAGAGAGAGAGAGAGAGAGAGAGGAGGAGAGCCACAAGGAGACAAAATGTGTAGCAGAGGGTTGGATACAAGGATCGTTTCTCATCAGTGTAGATAGAAGATAACACGTGACTGCTTCCCTCCCCCCCTCTGTTACGCTTGCCCCCTCCTTCACCTGCCTCCCCTCTGTTACGCTTGCCCCTCCTTCACTGCCTCCCTCTGTTACGCTGCCCTCCTCACCTGCCTCCCTCTGTACGCTTGCCCCTACTTCACCTGCCTCCCCCTCTGTTACGCTTGCCCCCTCCTTCACCTGCCTCCCCTCTGTTACGCTTGCCCCTCCTCACCTGCCTCCCCCTCTGTTACGCTTGCTCCCTCCTTCACCTGCTCCCCCTCTGTTACGCTTGCTCCTCCTTCACCTGCATCCCCCTCTGTTACGCTAGCCCCTCCTTCACCTGCCTCCCCTCTGTTACGCTTGCCCCTCCTTCACCTGCCTCCCCTCTGTTACGCTTGCTCCCTCCTTCACCTGCCTCCCCCTCTGTTACGCTTGCCCCCTCCTTCTCATGCCTCCCCTTCTCCCCCTCTGCTACGCTTGCCCTCTCATTCACCTGCCTCCCACCCCTTCCCCCCCTTTGTTACGCTTGCTCTCTCCTTCACCTGCCCCCCCCCCTTCCCCCCCTCTGCTATGCTTGCCCCCTCCTTCACCTGCCCCCTTCACCTGCCTCACCCCAAGCCGTGCGGCGACCCACAAAAAACAGCTAATTACAGAGTTCTTTAAGTCGTTTCTTCACTGCACTCGTGACCTTCAGCCTTGGGAAGCAGACTTTGTTTTTTCTAGTTGCTGTGTTAATTACTATGTTCTATTTTTTTTTCTGTGTACTATGTTATGTTTACTACTAAGAGCTTTGTACCAAGTTTATATATTTTTCTTTTTTCTCAAGTTACCTCAAACGGATATAGTTTTAATTACTGTGTTCTACTTTTATTTTGTCTATTATGATATGCTTACTACTAAAAAGCGCATAGGACCAAGTTTATTTATTTTTCTCAAGTTACCTCAAACGGATTGTGTTGTCTCACTTCTTGTTCGTGTCAGCAGTGCTTCAAAGGGTCGGGTACACGATGGGAAGCCTTCTTGCTCTTCTATCCATTTTCTCATACCAAGAGTAACCATCCATGCAGTACAGTGGACGACTCTAAGCTGACGTGAGTTTTGTTACTTACTACGCATGTTCTTAAATTATCCTTCATCTTCTCTTCTTCCATTTTCTTATGTCTTCTCATGTTTTTGTTCTAGTCATTTCTTATTAATCGTCCTCTTTCCTTCCTTCATTCTTTTCCTTATTTCTGTACTCCTTCCTTCCCTCCTTCTTTCTTTTCTTCTTTCTTCCTTTCTTCCCTTTTCCTTCCTTTCAATATTTCCTTCTTTCCTTCTTTCTGCCTGCCTTCCTTCCTTCCTTTCCTTCCTTCTTTCCTTCTTTCTACCTTCCTTCCTTCCAACCTTCCTTTCCTTCCTTCTTTCTGCCAAACTTCCCCCTTCCTTCCTTTTTTTCTTTCCTTCTCTCACTCCTTCCTTCCTTCTCCCTTCCTTCCCTCCTTCCTTCTCTTCCGTCTTTCTGCCTTCCTTCCATTCCTTCTTTCTGCCAACCTTCTCTCCTTCCTTCCCTTCCCTACCTTCCCTCCTTCCTTCCCTTCCTTCTCTCCTTATATTTCTTCTCTTCTTCCTTCCTTCCCTCCACCCTCTCCATCCACCAGGTAATCCACCTATGGTATGTACGGAAGGTAAATTTTCCATTGGCCAAAAACTCCCTATACCGATACTTCCTTTCCCAGTTAATTATTCACGAAGTTAGTAAATTTTTAACCCAGCACGTAAAGAATTCAGGTGGAGCGAGCCGAGGATGGGCCGCTAAGGGGAGACAAATCAAGTGTTGTTAAGATGACCCACACGTGTGCAGCACCTGTTGAGAGAGAGAGAGAGAGAGAGAGAGAGAGAGAGAGAGAGAGAGAGAGAGAGAGAGAGAGAGAGAGAGAGAGAGAGAGAGAGAGAGAGAGAGAGAGAGAGAGAGAGAGAGAGAAAGAGCGAGAGAGAGGCTGTGGCGCGACCTTGAGCCTCTCTTCTCTCTCTCTCTCTCTCTCTCTCTCTCTCTCTCCTCTCTCTCTCTCTCTCTCTCTCTCTCTCTCTCTCTCCTCTCTCTCTCTCTCTCTCTCTCTCTCTCTCTCTCTCTCTCTCTTGGGAATAAACTCATTAAGCTCACCAGTTCAGCTGTTTAGGAAGGATGAAAGTGAAAGAGAGAACAAATACTTACTGGAAAATGCTGGAAGGCTAACAAATAGACGAAGCAAGAGAAGAAAAGACGGGAAAAATGGCTAATAATTACTATGAGACAAAAAATCATGCAATAAGAAAGACTGGAAAATGGCTGAAGGGCTGAACACAAGTTAATAGAAGTAAGCACACACTTATACCAAACACAACAGTGGCAATAGTAATAAGTAAACACATACATAGAGGATGAATACAACACGAAAGGATGTATGTTAAGAAAATATAGTTAGTGAGGAACAGTTTATGCATCAACAGATTCTACTCAATTATCTTCTACTATTCTACTCAACTCTATTCTCTACTATTCTACTCAACTCTATTCTCTACTATTCTACTCAACTCTATTCTCTACTATTCTACTCAACTCTATTCTCTACTATTCTACTCAACTCTATTCTCTACTATTCTACTCAACTCTATTCTCTACTATTCTACTCAACTCTATTCTCTACTATTCTACTCAATCTATTCTCTACTATTCTACTCAACTCTATTCTCTACTATTCTACTCAACTCTATTCTCTACTATTCTACTCAACTTATTCTCTACTATTCTACTCAACTCTATTCTCTACTATTCTACTCAACTATCTCTA
>JACEEZ010026030.1:17500-27500 GCA_016584305.1 Chionoecetes opilio
CCCCTTCAAAGCCGCTGGTCAGGCCTCCCATATTGTTTAACCCCTTCAAGCCCAGATCTTTCCTTTGCTATATAAAATCGTCTAATGTTAGCCATAAAGTTACGAAAAGTATCATAATATATACCAAATTAACTAATGGACAAGGATATAATACAGGTAATATCTATAAATTAGTCTATACTCATTAAAATCTTCTATAATGGTCGCCAAATTACAATCGAAAGATACCTTGTGGGCCTCAAGGCGTAACCCAAGAATTCTTGAAGGCATTACAAGTGTGTCTTGGATGTCCTTGTTTTTGTTTTTCGACATGCTTATATGTCGTTTCAAGATAAATAATCATGTAATAACTCGAAATTACAATCAATGTCGTCATATCATCAATAAAAAAAATAACAATTAAAAAAATTGCAAGCGAACTAACCGAAACTCTTTATTCGTTTTACGTGATTTCGTGTTTCGGATCTTTGTGTGTACTTGCTTTCCCCACCGCTGTTTGTAGATTTCAATGCCGTTTACTGCAATGAAAGTTGTACGTGTCAGGCATCAAGTGCCCGTACATCCCCGGCATATGTCGTGAACTATTCATGAACAAGCGTAATCGCCACAGTTGGTCTCAGCGCAGGTAATGTCTTTTGCATTCAGGACTTACAGCATGACATAAGTGTTCGTGTACGTCATTCAATGCTACAGCAAGAGTAAAAGTGTTAGTGATAAGTGAGACAGCAAAGTGTAAGGTCGTAGTCATCAGTGCGTCAGCAAGGCAGGTAGTCGGAGTCAATTACAAAGAAGTACAGAGAAAGTAAACATGTTTAATGGACTAATGGAACAATACAGCGAGCAGTTAAGTGGTCGTGTACGTGGCATTCAAGGGTGTGGGGGTGGGGGGGGACATGTTACAGCGAGGCAGGGTAAGTGGTCGTGTACGTGGCATTCAAGTGCTTACACGAGGCAGGGTAAGTGGTCGTGTACGTGGCATTCAAGTGACTGTACAGCGAGGCAGGGTAAGTGGTCGTGTACGTGGCATTCAAGTGGCGTACAGCAAGGCAGGGTAAGTGGTCGTGTACATGGCATTCAAGTGGGTACAGCGAGGCAGGGTAAGTGGTCGTGTACGTGGCATTCAAGTGGGTACAGGAGGCAGGGTAAGTGGTCGTGTACGTGGCATTCAAGTGGCGTACAGCGAGGCGGGTAAGTGGTCGTGTACGTGGCATTCAAGTGGCGTACAGCGAGGCAGGGTAAGTGGTCGTGTACGTGGCATTCAAGTGCTTACAGCGAGGCAGGGTAAGTGGTCGTGTACGTGGCATTCAAGTGACTACAGCGAAGGCAGGGTAAGTGGTCGTGTACGTGGCATTCAAGTGGGGGTACAGCGAGGCAGGGTAAGTGGTCGTGTACGTGGCATTCAAGTGGCTACAGCAAGGCAGGGTAAGTGGTCGTGTACGTGGCATTCAAGTGCTACAGCAAGGCAGGGTAAGTGGTCGTGTACGTGGCATTCAATGGCGTACAGCGAGGCAGGGTAAGTGGTCGTGTACGTGGCATTCAAGTGGCGTACAGCGAGGCAGGTAAGTGGTCGTGTACGTGGCATTCAATGTGTACAGCGAGGCAGGGTAAGTGGTCGTGTACGTGGCATTCAAGTGGCGTACAGCGAGGCAGGGTAAGTGGTCGTGTACGTGGCATTCAAGTGGCGTACAGCGAGGCAGGGTAAGTGGTCGTGTACGTGGCATTCAAGTGGCGTACAGCGAGGCAGGGTAAGTGGTCGTGTACGTGGCATTCAAGTGGCGTACAGCGAGGCAGGGTAAGTGGTCGTGTACGTGGCATTCAAGTGGCGTACAGTGAGGCAGGGTAAGTGGTCGTGTACGTGGCATTCAAGTGGCGTACAGCGAGGCAGGGTAAGTGGTCGTGTACGTGGCATTCAAGTGGCGTACAGCGAGCAGGGTAGTGGTCGTGTACGTGGCATTCAAGTGCGTACAGCAGGCAGGGTAAGTGGTCGTGTACGTGGCATTCAAGTGGCGTACAGTGAGGCAGGGTAAGTGGTCGTGTACGTGGCATTCAAGTGACGTTACAGTGAGGCAGGGTAAGTGGTCGTGTACGTGGCATTCAAGTGCTTTACAGCAGGCAGGGTAAGTGGTCGTGTACGTGGCATTCAAGTGGCGTTACAGCTGAGGCAGGGTAAGTGGTCGTGTACGTGGCATTCAAGTGGCTTACAGTGAGGCAGGGTAAGTGGTCGTGTACGTGGCATCAAGTAGCTTACAGGAGGCAGGAGTCGTACGGATTGTGGCGTGTACATGGCATGTCAAATGGTGTTCATGGGGTACAGTGAGGCAGGGTAAGTGGTCGTGTACGTGGCATTCAAGTGACTTACAGCGAGGCAGAGTAAGTGGTCGTGTACGTGGCATTCAAGTGGCGTACAGCGAGGCAGGGTAAGTGGTCGTGTACGTGGCATTCAAGTGGCGTACAGCGAGGTAGAGGAAGTGGTGTGTTCAGGGTCATTATGGCTCGTTATTTCGGATGGACAATACTATAGTGCAACACCATTTGAATGAATAATAGGGATGAAAAAACTATTGAGTACAAAACAGTTATGAAATTGCTGTCGAATACGCAGCAAGCAGAGAACAGAGACCCCCCCGCCGCTCCCTCGCTGCACAGGTGCGGTGATGGACAGGCAGTTAACACCTTGTGACACATGCGAAATCAGTTCCATTTAACCTTGATTCCCCGCGGCAGGAGAGTGTGTTCCCGCCACCACTGATGTCATTGACGGGTTGCCGCTCACTGACACCTCGGCTCGCCACACACATGTCACACACCCGCCTGCATATTCCCGTTCTCTAAGCGAGTATGTGGTTTCCGAGTGAAGGCGTAGTGAAGTGAAGTGAAGGCTGTAGGTCCGAAACTAACCATAGGATCTTCTCGAAAATACCCTCATTGTGATTCCCACGCAAAGTTACCTGGACTTTATTGGTGAACCTAACCTATCCCTATCCGTAACCTAACGTAACCTAACCTGACGTGTTCAAGAGTAAACGCCACATACTCTTCCAGAAAACGGGACTATGCCACCCGCCTGTATACCGATAGCACCAGGGGAGGGGAGGGAGGGGAGGTGTGTGGCCCGCTATGAGGAACTTTCTGAAAAGCTAACGCACCAGTCTCTAGCGCGTCACTTTAACTGACTGAATATCACAATACCGTAGATTCCTGGCTCTGGCATTCAGATTTTACACTTTAACACTAAAGCTGAAACAGTTCTTAATAAAAATGTATGAATGACCTGATTTTCGTTGGCCTTTATCTTATTTTTATTGTTTTATTTATCACTGAATGACTGACTAACTGACTGACTGTCTGACTGAATGACTGACTGACATGACTTTCATTGATCATTATCATATTTTTATTTTTTTATTTCATTGACTGACTGACTGACTGACTGACTGACTGACTGACTGACTGACTGATATGACTTTCATTGATCATTATCGTATTTTTATTTTTATATTTCATTGACTGACTGACTGACTGACTGACTGACTGACTGACTGACTGACTGACTGACCTGACTTTCGTTGTCCTTTATCATATTTTTACTGTTTTATTATTTATTATTGACTAACTGACTGACTGACTCACTGACTGGCTGAGTCACTGACTGACTGACTCACTGACTGACTGACTCACTGACTGACTGACTCACTGACTGACTGACTCACTGACTAACTCACTGACTGACTGACTCACTGACTCACTGACTGGCTGACTGACTGACTTTCATTGCTCATTATCATTAAAAAAAAAAAAATATTGACTAACTGACTCACTGACTTTCGTTGCCTATTATCATATTTTTATTGTTTTATTTATCATTGACTAACTGACTGACTGACTGACTGACTACGCCCAGCCCTTTCATTCTCCAGAAGACATGAACGCTATATACATTAATCCCTTCACGACCAGATCTTTCCTTTGCTATAAAAAATCGTATATTGTCAAGCCATAAAATTACAAAAAGTAACTAAATAAACCAAATTAGCTAGTGGACAAGGTTACTAAACAGGTCTATCTATACAATATTGCTTATATTCACTAAAAATCGTCTAATGTTACCCAAATTACAATGGAAATTATGTTATGGGCCTCAAGGAGTTAAGCGATCGGGCAACTACTTATCTCTCTCATGCACATTAGCTATTCGGTAGATTTTTCACCATGACGTGTTATAAGGTTAAACTGATAGGCTACCTTCGAACGTATAACTAGGCAATGACTGAAAACACACACACAGAGAGAGAGCGAGAGCGAGAGCGAGAGCGAGAGCGAGAGCGAGAGAGAGAGAGAGAGAGAGAGAGAGAGAGAGAGAAAATGAGAGAGAAAGAGAGACAGAAAGAGAGAAAAAAAAATCAACCATTCACACACCAACTATCTTTCTACTTACACACACAAGACACAACACACACACCCGCCACCCCCACACCCCCACCCACACCCACACACACAACCCCTCCCCCCCCCCACAGAGCAGCAGGAATGCGTGGTTGGAGCCTGAACGAGAGTAAAGGACACCGCCTCCGTTCAAGCACCCAGAGGCTGGGGTTACGCAGAGTTGCAAGTGTGCGTGGGAACGAAAAGTGAATTGGAAACTTGAATTCGAATCAGTTTAGGGAGAGAGCAGGAGAGCGAGAGATGAGAGGAGTGAGAGGAGAGAGAGAGGAGAGAAGAGAAGAGAAGAGAAGGAAGACTGAGAGCGAGAGAGCGAGAGCGAGAGCGAGAGCGAGAGGAGAGCGAGAGCGAGAGGAGAGGAGAGCAGAGCGAGAGCGAGAGAGGAGAGGAGAGAGAGAGAGAGAGAGAGAGAGAGAGAGAGAGAGAGAGAGAGGGGAGAGAGGAGAGAGAGAGAGAGAGAGAGAGAGAGAGAGAGAGAGAAGAGAAGAGAAGAGAAGAGAAGAGAAGAGAAGAGAAGAGAAGAGAAGAGAAGAGAAGAGAAGAGAGAGCGAGAGCGAGAGCGAGAGCGAGAGCGAGAGCGAGAGCGAGAGCGAGAGCGAGAGCGAGAGCGAGAGCGAGATTGAAGAGTACAGGAAATTGAAAACGTTCATTAAAAGGGGAGATGATAAAGACGATAGTAAAGACAAAAGATAATGAAGAAGAAGAAGAAGAGGCGGAAAGCGAGGATGATGAAAGGGGGAAGCAAACTAAGATAATAAAAAGAGAATATAAGATATATCGACTAGATAATTACCAAGGGATCTCATAACTATTAATTACGTTATCTGCCTCGCTAACAATCATGACTAGTAACGATATACTAACGATACCTGTTTACGTTTAGGTGCTAAGAAAACAGCAACAGCGTAAACATTAACATGGTATAAATAAATAAGAGAGGAGGACGACGAGGATAAGTCAATGATAATGATAAAGAAACCTGTGTCTGTTCAGGTGCAAAAAAACAGTAACAACGTAAATATTAACATGGTAACAAATTATTAACCGATATAAGTGGACGACGAGGATAAGTCAATGCGAATTGTAAGGAAAGCAAATAGGGGTGTGGGAAAGAATGTAAGTAGAAAAGAAGCAAAAAAATAGAAAGAAGCAAAAAATAACAGAAAGAAGCAAAAGAAACAGAAAAAAGCAAAAGAAACAGAAAGAAGCAAAAGAAACAGAAAGAAGCAAAAGAAACAGAAAAAAGCAAAAGAAACAGAAAGAAGCAAAAGAAACAGAAAGAAGCAAAAGAAATAGAAAGAAGCAAAAAATAACAGAAAGAAGCAAAAGAAACAGAAAGAAGCAAAAGAAACAGAAATAAGCAAAAAAAACCAGAAAGAAGCAAAAGAAACAGAAGGAAGCAAAAAATAACAGAAAGAAGCAAAATAAACAGAAAGAAGCAAAAGAAACAGAAAGAAGCAAAAGAAACAGAAGGAAGCAAAAAATAACAGAAAGAAGCAAAAGAAACAGAAATAAGCAAAAGAAACAGAAAGAAGCAAAAGAAACAGAAAGAAGCAAAAGAAACAGAAAGAAGCAGAAAAAATAGAAAGAAGCAAAAAATAACAAAGAAGCACAAGAAACAAAGTAGCAAATAAAGCATAGAAACAAGCAATAGAAATAAAAAAGAAGCAAAGAAACATAGAAAACAGCAAAAAAAACAGAAAGAAGGAAAAACAGAATGCAAAAAAAACCAACAGAGCAAAAAAGCATAGAAAGAAGCAAAGAAAAGCATAGAAACAAAACAAAGAAACAGAAAGAAAAAAATAGAAAGCAAAACAAACATTGAAAGAAGCAGAAAAACATTGAAAGAAGCAAAACAAACATTGAAAGAAGTAAAAAAACCTTAAAGTAATCGTCCAGACCATTTCATCATTCCTGATTTGCAGTCAAAATATAGCCATGATCGAGTATATCAACAATATGTTGTCACATTTTGCATCCAGTCACCCGTTTTTAAATGATCCGCATTCAAAATCTGTAAATTCCCCGTGCTCTCAAAACACAACTGTTGATCAGCAGACGACGCACCATGGGTCGGCGACGTCACAACAGTAAGCCTCCCAGCCCTGCCTGATACAGATGCGGGGAGACTGAGAAAAATGTAGTACTTGGGGAATTTTGGATGTTTCTGATATTTTTTTTGTGCGATGTGGCATGTACTTGCATCCTGTGTGGGTGCAGCGTGGGGGCTGTGCCTTTACCGAGAGCTTAGCACCCATTTGCAAACTGTGGGGCGACGATATATGTGTGCAGATGTGTGCAGCGGCGGGAAGCGGCGGGGAGCGGCGGGTAGTAGCAAGGCCACCGAGATCAGAGGGCTGCAGTACCCTGGCTACTACCAGCCGCACCCCGTCGCTCCAAAGGTCTGCACACATATATCGTCGCCGTGTGGGTTGTGAATGGGTGCTAAGCTCTCGTGAAGGGCACGGTTTTCTTGCTGTGCCCATGCAGGATGCAAGTATGTGCCGTGTCGCACAAAAAATATACCAGAAGCACCCGGGATTTTAAGGGTACTATATTTTTCTCTGAGTCTCCGTGTGTCTGTGTCGGGCGGGGCTGGGAGGCTTACCTCTTGTGACGTCGCCAGTAAGTTTCGCGCCACGGCTGGAATGTGGCTGTTGTTTTTCCCGCGCTTTTTACAAAAGTCATGTTTTTAGGGAAATAAGGCGTGAAAATGAATAATTTTTTGTGGATTAGGTATTGTGAATGACCATTCAACATAATTATGCAAAGAAAAGATGGGTCTGGACGATTACTTTAAAAGAAAAAAACCATTGCAAGAAGCAAAAAAAAGCATAGAACAAAAACAAAGAAAGCAAAAAATTGCATAGAAAGCAAAAAAAAAACCAGAAAGAAACAAATAAAACATTGCAAAGCAAATAAAAAAACATAAACAAAACAAAATAGGCGTGTGAGACAATAATGTGAATAATTTGTAAGGAAAATAATAGATGACCAATAGAAGAAAAAAAATGTAAAGGTCAACTCAGCTGCGAAAAACTTTAAAAATAGACCGAAAAAGATTGCAACAAATATGAAATGAGAGAGAGAGAGAGAGAGATGAGAGAGAGAGAGAGAGAGAGAGAGAGAGAGAGAGAGAGAAGAGAGAGAGAGAGAGAGAGAGAGAGAGAGAGAGAGAGAGAGAGAGAGAGAGAGAGAGAGAGAGAGAGAGAGAGAGAGAGAGAGAGAGAGAGAGAGAGAGAGAGAGAGAGAGAGAGAGAGAGAAAAATGCTCGAAAATAAAATAATGAAGTGTGAAAGACAGAAAAATATCGAATGTTAGGAGAGAGAGAGAGAGAGAGAGAGAGAGAGAGAGAGAGAGAGAGGAGAGAGAGAGAGAGAGAGAGAGAGAGAGAGAGAGAGAGAGAGAGAGAGAGAGAGAGAGAGAGAGAGAGAGAGAGAGAGAGAGAGAGAGAGAGAGAGAGAGAGAGAGAGAGAGAGAGAGAGAGAGAGAGAGAGAGAGAGAGAGAGAGAGAGAGAGAGAGAGAGAGAGAGAGAGAGAGAGAGAGAGAGAGAGAGAAAAAAAACTTACTATACCACATTTTTAACTTTCGTATATTTATTATTTTTGGGCTATTATTCTTGGGCTGATTTTGTGTGTAACAGTATTTGTACGTAAAAGGCATATTTTAGGCTGAATTAAAGTATTATTTAGTGGGATTTACTACTACTACTACTACTACTACTACTACTACTACTACTACTACTACTACTACTACTACTACTACTACTACTTCTTCTTCTACTACTACTACTACTACTACTTCTACTACTACTACTACTACTACTACTACTACTACTACTACTACTACTACTACTACTACTACTACTACTACTACTACTACTACTACTACTACTCAATAAGAAAATTAGGGAAGGAAAATCATATGTAAGAATAAATATGATAATAAATATAAGAGATAAAGAAGTATTAAGAAAAATACCTTTGAGAAATCACACGTTATTTATTCTCATCTGGTAACACTGTCTCTCTCCCTCCCTTATGTTTTCATTTATCATTATTATTTTCTAAGTGACCCCGACCGAAACTTTTCTTCAGTAACGGTGTCTACTCTTTTTGCTGCCTATTATTTTCTATTTCTATTTATATTATAATTAAGTGACCCCTTCCGCGACTCCTCTTAATCTACCCTGGGTGTCATGTTACCCGGACACATTAGTGTGGGCGTGATTCTACTGGCGCCCACTCTATTGATACGCCGCCCCTGTGTGTATGGGTGTGAATGTGGCCTACCCTTGTTTACGTGCCCTCACACCACCACCACCACCACTACCTTCAACAGGCCGTGTATTGTGTGTGCCAGAGGTGGGTACTTCCGCAAACACTTCCGCAAACACTTCCGCAAACACTTCCGCGAACACTTCCGCAAACCGCAACTTCCGAAAATTGCGGTCCGAATTCGTTTGCGGAAGTGTAAATGTTTGCGGATTTGGGCATTATGGTATTATTTTGGTAGTGGGCATTATTGTATTATTTTGGTAGTGGGCATTATGGTATTATTTTAGTAGTGGGTATTATGGTATTATTTTGGTAGTGGGCATTATGGTATTATTTTGGTAGTGGGCATTATGGTATTATTTTGGTAGTGGGTATTATGGTATTATTTCGGTAGTGGGTATTATGGTATTATTTCGGTAATGGGCATTAAGGTATTATTTTGGTAGTGGGCATTATGGTATTATTTTGGTAGTGGGCATTATGGTATTATTTCGGTAGTGGGTATTATGGTATTATTTTGGTAGTGGGCATTATGGTATTATTTCGGTAGTGGGTATTATGGTATTATTTCGGTAGTGGGCATTATGGTATTATTTTGGTAGTGGGTATTATGGTATTATTTCGGTAGTGGGTATTATGGTATTATTTCGGTAATGGGCATTAAGGTATTATTTTGGTAGTGGGCATTATGGTATTATTTTGGTAGTGGGCATTATGGTATTATTTCGGTAGTGGGTATTATGGTATTATTTTGGTAGTGGGCATTATGGTATTATTTCGGTAGTGGGTATTATGGTATTATTTCGGTAGTGGGCATTATGGTATTATTTTGGTAGTGGGCATTATGGTATTATTTTGGTAGTGGGTATTATGGTATTATTTCGGTAGTGGGCATTATGGTATTATTTCGGTAGTGGGCATTATGGTATTATTTCGGTAGTGGGCATTATGGTATTATTTCGGTAGTGGGTATTATGGTATTATTTCGGTAATGGGCATTAAGGTATTATTTCGGTCGTGGGTATTATGGTATTATTTCGGTAGTGGGCATTATGGTATTATTTCGGTAATGGGTATTAAGGTATTATTTCGGTAATGGGCATTATGGTATTATTTCGGTAGTGGGCATTATGGTATTATTTCGGTAATGGGCATTAAGGTATTATTTTGGTAGTGGGTATTATGGTATTATTTTGGTAGTGGGTATTATGGTATTATTTCGGTAGTGGGCATTATGGTATTATTTCGGTAGTGGGTATTATGGTATTATTTCGGTAATGGG
>JACEEZ010026032.1:0-2500 GCA_016584305.1 Chionoecetes opilio
CACACACAACACAACACCACCCACACACACACACACACACACACAACACACACCACACACCCCCCAACACACACACACACACACACACACACACACACACACAGACACACGCACAAACACACACACACACACACACACACAACACACACAGACAACACACACACACACCACACACACACACACACACACAACACACACACACACACACACGAGTGTGGGAACGAGGGGTAGTGTGTGTAATACGAAGCATGTGGATGTTTATTTTGTTAACGTTTGAAGAATGCATGTGTGTAGATTTGGGTGCTTGTTTTTTACATAATTTGGAATCTTATTACTGTAGTGTAAATTTTGATTGCAAAATTAAATTCAAAAAAATTTTCTTAGAAAATAATGCTGCCTGGTACTGAAAATTTAGATTAGAAATTTCCGTCTGCAAAGAGTTTGGTCGACAGACCATGCCTTTAAAGACAGGTTTAATTTTAAAGTTTGTTTATTAATTTATAGATGTAAAAAATTAGGGCAAAAATTTTTACTATTACTATTACATTACTATTACACACACACACACACCACACACAACACACACACACACACACACCCCCAAAACACACACACACCACACACACCACACCACACAACACACACACACACAACACACACACAACACAACACACACACACACACCACCAACACACACACAGACACACACCACACACACAACACACACACACACACCAACACACACACACACACACACACACACACCACACAACAACACACCACACACACACACACACCACAACACAGAACAGGGTTTACAAGTCGAAGAAAAACAAATCAGAATTTTTTTGTAGGGGAGGAAGGAAGCTTGATAAAGGGAAAGTTTTGATTGGAGAGGAAATGGTGATGAAGGGGAAGGAAAAGGGGGCAGGAAGGGAACAAAGGGGGGGGAAAAGAGGAGGGAAGGGATAGAAAGGAGAGAAAAGTAGAAAGTAAAAATTAACAGTATGACAACCACGAAATTACAGGTAAAGGTACGACATAGATGGCAATTCTACACACACACACACACACACACCACACAACACACACACACACACACCACCACACACACACACACACACAACAACACACAACACACACAAAAAACCACACTACACAACACATGCGGCAACAAAATTCAAATTCAAAAAGTACCTGTTTATTTTTTTTTCTCTCTCTCTCTCTCTTCTCTCTCCTCTCTCCTCTTTTCCCCTCTCTCTTCTCCTTCCCCTCTCTCTCCCTTTTCTCTCTCTCTCTTATCTTTCCCCTAAAGGGCCCTGATGTAAGGAGGGAGGAGAGGGAAGGAAGGAGAACTTTGGGAAAGGAAGGTAAGAGAAATCAGGAATGGAAAGAAAGAAGGAGAGAAATAGTGAGAAGGAAGGGACTGAAGGAAGGAAGGAAGGAAGTAGTAGTAGTCTTAGGGAGTTTGGAAAGAAGGGAAGAAAGAAATGTGCTACTAGAAAGGTAGGGAGAAGAAAGAAGAAAGAAGGGAAGAAAGAAGAAAGAAAGGGAGGAAGAAAGGGAGATATTGAGGTAGGAGGAAGAGTATAGGAAGTGTAAGAGAGAGAGAGAGAGAGAGAGAGAGAGAGAGAGGGGAGAAAGAGAGAGAGAGAGAGAATAATTGCTGTAAAAAGTGGCCCCCAAAGGGCTCCAATAAGCCTTTCTCTCTCTCTCTCTCTCTCTCTCTCTCTCTCTCTCTCTCTCTCTCTTCTCTCTCTCTCTCTTTCTCTCTCTTTACTAATCAAAATTTGAGGGGATTAATTAATGATAGATGATTTTTCAAACTGGGTTAAAATAAGTCGCATGATTAGAGGATGATTGAAAAGTCATTATCTTAATTGAATAAAAAAAAGGAAGATGTCCCTGTTATCCTCTTATCCTTCTTGTTTTTTTACTCTTCTTGTTACTCTTCTTATCTTCCATTTGCTCTTATAATCTACTCTTTTATCTCTTATTCTTTATCCTTTTTTCTGTTTTACTCTTTATTTTCCTCTTCTTTTTACTCTTCTTATCTTTCTTTTACTCTTTTTTACTCTTTATCTCTTCTTTTTATCTTCTATTTTTAAATTTTTTTATTTTACTTTCCCCTTTAAGGGGTTATTTGTCAAAAATTAGCTCTGCGTTTTGAATGTATATATTACACCTGGTTCATGTTTATCTAGTTCATGCATGGGTTGACAGATGGAGGGTCGTGGGTGTGTACATGTTTTCTTTTCGTGTTGTTGTTGTTGCTAATTTATGCATTAACCTATCTATCTATAGCCGATACACTGTGGCCGAGTTTGTATTGTAGTGAGCTGGGTGCGAGGTTGAGTATATTTTCTTCGTTCATGCATGGGGGTTTTTTCTCGACTGTCAAATGTTTTTTTGTCTGTGTCTAACAGGTGTTGGTTTGTTGTTATCTCCGCCAACGAAGTTGGAGGGGTTATGTTTTCACCCCGATCTGTCTGTCTGTCTG
>JACEEZ010026032.1:7500-10000 GCA_016584305.1 Chionoecetes opilio
GTCCTTTGTTATGCTATTCCCGGCCAGAGCAGTCCTTTGTTATGCTATTCCCGGCCAGAACAGTCCTTTGTTATGCTATTCCCGGCCAGAACAGTCCTTTGTTATGCTATTCCCGGCCAGAACAGTCCTTTGTTATGCTATTTCCGGCCAAAAACAGTACCTTTGTTATGCTATTCCCGGCTCCAGAACAGTCCTTTTATGCTATTCCGGCTCAAAACAGTCTATTTATGCTATCCCGGCCAGAACAGTCCTTGTTATGCTATTCCCGGCCAAACAGTCCTTTGTTATGCTATTCCCGGCAGAAACATCCTTTTGCTTACTATTCTACCAGAACAGTCCTTTTGTTATGCATATTCTTCAGCCAGAACATTCCGTTTAGCATCCCGGGCACGAACAGTCCTTTGTATGCATTCCGGCCAGAACAGTCCTTTGTTATGCTATTCCCGGCCAGAAAGTACATTGTTACTGCTATCGCCAGAACAGTCCTTTGTATGCTTTTCACTGGCCAGAACAGTCACACTTTGTTATGCTTTCCGCCAAGCACTCCTCTGTATCATTCCCAGCCAGAACAGCCTTTGTTATGTATTCCGGAAAGCAGAACAGTCCTTTGTTATGCTTTTCCTGGCCAGAACAGTCCTTTGTTATGCTATTCCGACCAGAACAGTCCTTTGTTATGCTTTCCCGGCCAGAACAGTCCGTTTGTTATGCTATTCCACGCCAGAACAGTCCTTTGTTATGCTATTCCCGGCCAGAACAGTCCTTTGTTATGCTATTCCTACCCAGAACAGTCCTTTGTTATGCTATTCCCGGCCAGAACAGTCCGTTGTTATGCTATTCCCGGGCAGAACAGTCCTTTGTTATGCTATTCCCGGCCAGAACAGTCCTTTGTTATGCTATTCCCGGCCAGAACAGTCCTTTGTTATGCTATTCCCGGCCAGAACAGTCCTTTGTTATGCTTTTCCTGGCCAGAACAGTCCTTTGTTATGCTTTTCCCGGCCAGAGCAGTCCTTTGTTATCTATTCCCAGCCAGAACAGTCCTTTGTTATGCTATTCCCGGCCAGAACAGTCCTTTGTTATGCTTTTCCTGGCCAGAACAGTCCTTTGTTATGCTATTCCTGACCAGAACAGTCCTTTGTTATGCTTTTCCCGGCCAGAACAGTCCGTTGTTATGCTATTTCCCGGCCAGAACAGTCCGTTGTTATGCTTTTCCTGGCATAACAACTTGCTAGGACCACACACACACACACACACACACATGCCAAAACGTCACTTAAAAGCCAACTATCAAAACAACACGCACACTCAACCCTACCTTACCGCCGTGTCTCCTTACCTGTGTGAAGCCTCAAGACACACCTACGTGGCGCTGATAACGACGAGACAAGATAAGACACACACACACACGGTTATAGTGATAGCAGGAGCAGCCCAAACCACTGACACTAGACACTATAGTCCCCGCAACCTCGCATTACTTAACGTGTCTTTTGAAGGAGTTATGTAGTTATGTCAGGGGTTAAGAGAGGTATTAGTGTTAGTTAAGGTTAGGTAAAGGTAGTAGGAACGCGTGTAATCTTACTATAGATAGATAAATTTAGAGAAATGTTGAATATTGCGTCTGGCAGCTTAGCGGCGGATATGCTCCTAGGCGGTTGTCAAGTAGTGAATTTGTATGCGTTATTAATGCATAAAATCGTATTTTCACACCTATTTAATAATGTCATGGCCGTGTATAACTAAATATTTTGTAGTAGTATATACATTTTGTGTTTGTGTAGATGATATAGGGTGTAGATTGGAATTTGTTTATAAGTAGTGTAGATGTAGGGATTTTGTTATATTTTGGGTGTCTGGCAACTCTCATCAGCTGATTGGTAGCTTGTCGCTGCCTCTACCACCACCACCACCACCTCGGTAGTAACACTGTACGCTTCCAATGTTTTCCTGTTGTTGCTGTTGGATGTCTGCAAGTGTGTGTGATTATGTGTGTAAATGTGTGTGTGTGTGTGTGTGTGTGTGTGTGTGTGTGTGTGTGTTGCACCTCTTCTGTGATAGATTAGGGTCTTTTAGATAACTAATGCAGGAAGCTGATAAGGGATTTTAAATGTTATCGGTTTGGCATTACTATTACATTACTGCGTACTACCACTACTACTGCGTACTACCACTACTACTACTACTACGTACTACCACCACTACTACTACTACTACTACGTACTACCACTACTACTACTACTACTACTACTACTACTACTACTACTATGATACAACAATGATGATAGCAGTAACAACAGTAGTAGTAGTAGTAGTAGTAATAGTAGTTAGCAGTAGTAGTAGTAGTAATAGTAGTAGTAGTAATAATACTACTACTAATAATAATAATACTAATACTAATAATAATGATAATAATATTAACAGTAAAAACATAAGGAATATAGCAAAAGTAACAGGCACATCCTTTCCGACGTTTCCATTACAGTACAGGAAGTAGAAAATGTGT
>JACEEZ010026032.1:17500-50000 GCA_016584305.1 Chionoecetes opilio
ATATGTACGTACCACCAGCTTTGTCGAAAAGTGGATCTGTGAAGGTTTTTTTAGGTCGGAATTTCATGATTGTTTGAGTGTGAATGACGTTTGTTGGTGTGTGTGTGTGCGTGTGTGTGTGTGTGTGTGTATGTGTGTGTGTGTGTGTATGTATGTATGTGTGTGTGTGTGTGTGTGTGTGTGTGTGTGTGTGTGTGTGTGTGTGTGTGTGTGTGTATGTGTATGTATGTGTGTGTGTGTGTGTGTATGTGTATGTATGTGTGTGTGTGTGTGTGTGTGTGTGTGTGTGTGTGTGTGTGTGTGTGTGGTGTGTGTGTGTGTGTGTGTGTGTGTGTGTGTGTGTGTGTGTGTGCGCGTTACAGTTGTGTCTTTACATGATTTATGTATTTTTTTCCTATTTTTGTGTTTGTGCTATTTGTATAAATATTATATCCTCCTCCTCTTCCTCCTTCCTCTTATCCTCCTCTTCCTCCTCCTCTTATCCTCCTCTTCCTCCTCCTCTTACTCCTCCTTCTTCCTAATTATTTCTCCTCCTTCTTCCCATCATCATCATCGTCATCATCACCATCACCATCAAACCACATTATTTCCCCACAGACTAAAAACCTTTTCTCCATCTCTATTGGTTTTGTTCCATTTACAAAAACAGCCAATTAAAAACCTTAAAATTCTTCACCAAAATTTTGTCAGTCTCGTTTGTTTTTCCAACTGTATCCCCTATCCTGTATTTCCCTGTAAAATACTGGGCTTCACTTTTGTTCTTTTTGAATCATTTATCATCCCTTCTATTGCTCTCTTTGTCTATCTCCAATCCATTTTCCTGCGGATTTGACAAGCCCTCTGCCATTCTTTTATTTTTTCAATTTCCTTTGTTACATATTTTGCTCTTGTTTATATTCTGATCCATGCTGATTTACTCATATGTATACAGGTGTTTGTAGTTTTTTTCCTTTTGGCACTGTACAGGCACTACTTTTGACACTGTACAGGCACTACTTTTGACACTGTACAGGCACTACTTTTGACACTGTACAGGCACTACTTTTGACACTGTACCGGCACTACTTTTGGCACTGTACAGGCACTACTTTTGACACTGTACAGGCACTACTTTTGACACTGTACAGGCACTACTTTTGGCACTGTACAGGCACTACTTTTGACACTGTACAGGCACTACTTTTGACACTGTACCGGCACTACTTTTGGCACTGTACAGGCACTACTTTTGACACTGTACAGGCACTACTTTTGACACTGTACAGGCACTACTTTTGACACTGTACAGGCACTACTTTTGACACTGTACAGGCACTACTTTTGGCACTGTACAGGCACTACTTTTGACACTGTACAGGCACTACTTTTGACACTGTACAGGCACTACTTTTGGCACTGTACAGGCACTACTTTTGACACTGTACAGGCACTACTTTTGACACTGTACAGGCACTACTTTTGACACTGTACAGGCACTACTTTTGACACTGTACAGGCACTACTTTTGACACTGTACAGGCACTACTTTTGGCACTGTACAGGCACTACTTTTGACACTGTACAGGCACTACTTTTGACACTGTACAGGCACTACTTTTGACACTGTACCGGCACTACTTTTGACACTGTACAGGCACTACTTTTGACACTGTACAGGCACTACTTTTGGCACTGTACAGGCACTACTTTTGACACTGTACAGGCACTACTTTTGACACTGTACAGGCACTACTTTTGGCACTGCACAGGCACTACTTTTGGCACTGTACAGGCACTACTTTTAACACTGTACAGGCACTACTTTTGACAATGTACAGGCACTACTTTTGACACTGTACAGGCACTACTTTTGACACTGTACAGGCACTACTTTTGACACTGTACAGGCACTACTTTTGACACTGTACAGGCACTACTTTTGGCACTGTACAGGCACTACTTTTGACACTGTACAGGCACTACTTTTGACACTGTACAGGCACTACTTTTGACACTGTACAGGCACTACTTTTGACACTGTACAGGCACTACTTTTGGCACTGTACAGGCACTACTTTTGGCACTGTACAGGCACTACTTTTGGCACTGTACAGGCACTACTTTTGGCACTGTACAGGCACTACTTTTGACACTGTACAGGCACTACTTTTGACACTGTACAGGCACTACTTTTGACACTGTACAGGCACTACTTTTGACACTGTACAGGCACTACTTTTGACACTGTACAGGCACTACTTTTGACACTGTACAGGCACTACTTTTGACACTGTACAGGCACTACTTTTGACACTACAGGCACTACTTTTGACACTGTACAGGCACTACTTTTGACACTGTACAGGCACTACTTTTGGCACTGTACAGGCACTACTTTTGACACTGTACAGGCACTACTTTTGACACTGTACAGGCACTACTTTTGGCACTGTACAGGCACTACTTTTGACATTGTACAGGCACTACTTTTGGCACTACACCCTTAGCTTTATGTGTCCCTGTAATTCAATGTTCAAATGTTGACCTTTGTACTATTCCACGCTTCACAATTTGGTTCTTCATACGTACATTTTTCTTTATTTTTTTCCACGCCTTAACCCCTTGAGGCCCAGAACGTAATTTCCATTGTAATTTGGGTACCATTAGACGATTTTTTGTAAATATAAGCAATATTTTATAGATATGACCTGTTTAGTATCCTTGTCCACTAGCTAATTTGGTATATTCAGTTACTTTTCGTAATTTTATGGCTAACAATAGACGATTTTTTATAGCAAAGGAAAGATCTGGGCGTGAGGGGGTTAAGAGAGAGAGAGAGAGAGAGAGAGAGAGAGAGAGAGAGAGAGAGAGAGAGAGAGAGAGAGAGAGAGAGAGAGAGAGAGAGAGAGAGAAAAAAAAAAACTTTCTCCCCTGAGTAGAGGCTTCCTGGTATATATTATTTTTCAGCCATAAAAAAATATCTTTTAACCAGCGTCTTCGAGGAAAAGAGCTTAATACGATGATAAAAACTGCCTAACTACATACATACATACACACACACACAGCTTGATAAACTCCAACGAAATTCTTAATCGAACCAAATACATAATTTTTTTCCCCATATTACTCCATTCACACCTTTATATTTTCCTTTCTATTTCACTTCCATATCTTTACATTTCAGACCTTTACATTAATTTTCTTTACCTGCAACGCAATTTTTAACTCTGATTATAATATACTGGGACTTACATTTCAGACCTTTACATTAATTTTCTTTACCTGCAACGCAATTTTTAACTCTGATTATAATATACTGAGACTTACATTTCAGACCTTTACATTAATTTTCTTTACCTGCAACGCAATTTTTAACTCTGATTATAATATACTGAGACTTACATTTCAGACCTTTACATTATTATTTTTCAACTGCAACGCAATTTTTAACTCTGATAATACACTGAGACTCCTTCAATCACTCACTGTCTTCGGGGAAATTGAGAAAATTAAACTTACTGCGTCTGTTTCCTTTTTTCCTTCTTCTTCTTCTATTTCCTTCGGGGTTTTTCGAATTAGTGAGTCCTGGCGACGTGGTTTGCATTCCCAGGTGAGCTCAGGGGCGAGGGGTCCTGGAGGGGGGGTAAGGGAGGGGGGGGCAGGTTACCATTGACTTGCTTTAGTGGCTCAGGTTAAAGGGGGATGAAGGGATGAGGGGAGGGGATAAAGGGGTAATGGAAGGGGGGAATAAAGGGCTGAGAGAAGGAAGGGATAAAAGGTTAAGGGAAGGGGGGATAAAGGGTTGAGGGGAGGGGATAAAGGGCTGAGGGAAGGGAGGGATAAAGGGGTAAGGGAAGGGGGGAATAAAGGGCTGAGAGAAGGGAGGGATAAAAGGTTAAGGGAAGGAGGGGATGAAGGGTTGAGGGGAGGGGATAAAGGGCTGAGGGGAGGGGATAAACGGCTGAGTGGAGGGGATAAAAGGGTAAGGGAAGGAGGGGATAAAGGGCTGAGGGGAGGGGGGTAAAAGGGCTAAGGGAAGGGGGGGATAAAGGGCTGAGGGGAGGGGGGTAAAAGGGCTAAGGGAAGGGGGGGATAAAGGGCTGAGGGGAGGGGGGTAAAAGGGCTAAGGGAAAGGGGGTATGAAGAGCTAAGGGAAGGGGGGTAAAAGGGCTAAGGGAAAGGGGGTATAAAGAGCTAAGGGTAAGGGTAAGGGGGTATAAAGGGCTAAGGGTAAGGGTAAGGGGGTATAAAGGGCTAAGGGTAAGGTTAAGGGGGTATAAAGGGCTAAGGGTAAGGGTAAGGGGGTATAAAGGGCTAAGGGAAAGGGGGTGCTGTGGCCTCGCGGGGAATGGCAGATGTTGAAGGAGGAAAAATAAGAAGCAGAAGAAGAAATAAAAAAAGTTACATGAGTTAGAAGATTGATTAAATAGTTACAAAAAGAGTTAGAAGCGAAAATAAAGAAGATGAAGGAAAGGGAGGAGGAGGAGGAGGAGGAGGAGGAGGAGGAGGAGGAGGAGGAGATTCAGATGAAAAGATAATGCACGATACACAGAAATGCATGATCGTTGTCTTTCGAGATATTGATCTAGTCTGGACTTTGAATAATCTATAGTTTTCTAGTTAACTGTTGAGGCTGAGAGCGTGTTGTGTTGCAGAGGTTAACGAGAACACTGAATTCCACTCAACGTGCTTCTGTGTTACATCTTTGTTTTCACTTGTTGATGTTATGTGATTTACTTGTAATGCTTTTTTATTCAATTTCTCTTTTCAATTTTCTCTCTTCTGCTGTTATATGATTGACTTTTGATGTTCTTCTATTCAATATCATCGGGTTTATTCAATATCTTATAAACTTGTATTAGATCCGCTGTATTCATTTGCTTGTATTAGATCCGCTGTATTCATTTGCTTGTATTAGATCCGCTGCATTCATTTCCTTGTATTAGATCCGCTGTATTCATTTCCTTGTATTAGATCCGCTGTATTCATTGCTGTATTAGATCGCTGCATTCATTTCTTGTATTAGATCCGCTGCATTCATTCCTTGTATTAGATCCGCTGCATTCATTACCTTGTATTAGATCCGCTGCATTCATTTCCTTGTATTAAGATCGCTGCATCATTTCCTTGTATTAGATCCGCTGCATTCATTCTTGTATTAGATCCGCTGCATTCATTCCTTGTATTAGATCGCTGCATCATTCGCTTGTATTAGATCGCTGCATTCATTCCTTGTATTAGAGCCGCTGCAATTCATTCCTGTATTAGATCCGCTGCATTCATTTCCTTGATTAGATCCGCTGCATTCATTTCCTGTATTAGATCCGCTGCATTCATTCCTTGTATTAGATCCGCAGGGCATCATTCCTGTATTAGATCCGCTGCAGTCATTTCCTGTATTAGATCCGCGCATCATCTTGTATTAGATCCGCTGCATCATTCCTTGTATTAGATCCGCTGCATCATTCCTGTATAGATCGCTGCATCATTTCCTTGGTATTAGATCCGCTGCATCATTCTGATAGATCCGCTGCATCATTTCTGATTAGATCCGCTGCATCATTCTGTATTAGATCCGCTGCATTCATTTCCTGTATTAGACCGCTGCATCATTTCCTTGTATTGATCCCTGCATTCATTTCCTTGTATTAGATCCGCTGCATTCATTTGCCTTGTATTAGATCCGCTGCATTCATTTCTTGTATTAGATCGCTGCATTCATTTCTTGTATTAGATCGCTCATTCATTTCCTTGTATTAGATCGCTGCATCATTTCCTTGTATTAGTCCGCTGCATTCATTCCTGTATTAGATCGCTGCATCATTTCCTTGTATAGATCCGCTGCATTCATTCTTGTATTAGATCCGCTGCATTCATTTCTTGTATTAGATCCGCTGCATTCATTTCCTTGTATTAGATCCGCTGCATTCATTTCCTTGTATTAGATCCGCTGTATTCATTTCCTTGTATTAGATCCGCTGTATTCATTTGCTTGTATTAGATCCGCTGCATTCATTTCCTTGTATTAGATCCGCTGCATTCATTTCCTTGTATTAGATCCGCTGCATTCATTTCCTTGTATTAGATCCGCTGCATTCATTTCCTTGTATTAGATCCGCTGCATTCATTTCCTTGTATTAGATCCGCTGCATTCATTTCCTTGTATAGACAGAACGCTTTTAGCCACTTTAATCTTTTTTTTTTCCTTATATGTTTTCTTCCGCAATTAATCTAACCACAAATAATCTGTTGTTAATGTTTAATTGTTTATTATCTTAATTTTTAATGTTTAATTTAATGTGTAATGTAAACTGTTTAATCTTTCTGTGTACGGTAAATAACGCAAAGCCGGTTTATATACGAGTATTGTCTGTGTTCTCTTTGTAGTTTCTCTCTCTTCTAGTCAATTATGGTCGTTAATGATATTAGGTGACCAGGTCTACATTAGATATTTAACCCCTTGAGGCCCAGAACGTAATTTCCATTGTAATTTGAGTGTCATTAGACGATTTTTAGTTAATATAAGCAATGTTTTATAGATATGGCCTGTTTAGTATCCTTGTCGACTAACTAATTTGGTATATTATGTCACTTTTCTGAATTTTATGGCTTGACAACATTTAATTTTTTTTATAGCAAAGGAAAGATCTGGGCGTGAAGGAGTTGAGATGTGTCGTCACAAATACTGTGTGGAGACTTTTCATTGCGTCTTTCTTGTTCTTTTTCTTTATTTACATCACAAAGGACTGGCCAAGGGCAACAAAAGAAGTAACAAAAACCCCACTGGTCTGGCGATTTACTATTAGATCTCACTGAAACGAAACCTAACAGCATATTTGAGTTTTTCACTAGCTATTGTGCACTGATCACTCCTCGGTAATTAACTAATCAGTAACTAATTAATTTACCGAGGACTCTATGATTTAGATACTCTATGATTTAAATAATTAATCTCGTGGTCACTGATTAGATGCACCAAATATGAATTATTGTCGCCAATGCATATAAAGCCTGATAGTTATTTGTATGAAGAAGTATTTGTCATTTCTCTGTCCAGTCAGCTAGCTTACGAGTGTGTGTATGTGTGTGCCTGTGTGTGTGTGTGTGTGTGTTGTGTGTGTGTGTGTGTGTGTGTGTGTGTGTGTGTGTGTGTGTGTGTGTGTGTGTGTGTGTGTGTGTGTGAGTGTGTGTGTGTGTGTGTGTGTGTGTGTGTGTGTGTGTGTGTGTGTGTGTGTGTGTGTGTGTGTGTGTGTGTGTGTGTGTGTGTGTGTGTGTGTGGTGACTTGCGACATATTCATTAGTACATATCATAATCATCATTAGTGTTATTAGTATTATCATTACTACTATTATCGTCATTAATACGTATTAGTATTATATAATTATTATTACATATCATTTTAAATATTATTTTAGTTTTATCCTATTATCATTATTATTATCATCACTTACGAAATACTTCCACTACTACAACTAATGCCACTACTACCAATATATCTACCATAAGTATTACTACTACTACTACTTAATATCTACTATATACTACTACTATTATACGAGAGCTCCACGAATTGAGGTCAGTAGCCCAACTCGGTCGCTACTGACTGTGGCATCCAACCATATACTATACTTATCTACTATTTACTTAATTACAATCTTATTACCTCTCTATACTATCTACACTAATATGCCGCTCTCCACTACAGTGCCTGGTAGTCCAGGCCAGCTATATCGATGGTTGTGGGGGCGGAATATCTAGTACCCCTGAGACATTGTGGGGGCGGAATATCTAGTACCCCTGAGACATAGGAGGGCAGGCCTGAGCAGGGAGAAGGAGAGACGGCACCTCATCCAGGCGACAACTACTACTACTACTACTACTACTACTACTACTACTACTACTACTACTATATGTACCATAACTACTACCTCTACTGCTACTACTACTACTACTACTACTACTACTACTACTATATCTACCATACTACTACTACTACTACTACTACTATACTACTACTACTACTACTACTACTACTACTACTACACTACTACTACTACTACTACCACTATATCTACCATAACTACTACCACTACTTCTACTACTACTACTACTACTACTACTACTACTACTACTACTACCACCACTACTACTACTACTACTACTATATATACTATAACTACTGCCACTACTACTACTACTAATACTAATACTAATACTAATACCACTACCACTACTACACTACTACTACTACTACTACTACTACTACTACTACTACTACTACTACTACTACTACTACCACTATATATACCATAACTACTGCCACTACTACTACTACTACTAATACTACTACTACTACTACTACTACTACTACTACTACTACTACTACTACTACTACTACTACTACTACTACTACTACCTCCACTATTACCACTACCACTACAAGTATATTTATCAGCAATGTAAAGTAATGCAAAGCCAGCAAACTTTAGCGATTCTCTTCATTACAACAGTTACTATCTGTGCTTGCGTGCAGAAAGTCTGAGTGGCTTCTGAATCTTTATCTTAATTTCATGTCCATATTTGTCGACTTTGGATTTTTTCGTTTCTTGATTGCATAATATTGTGTGTGAGAGAGAGAGAGAGAGAGAGAGAGAGAGAGAGAGAGAGAGAGAGAGAGAGAGAGAGAGAGAGAGAGAGAGAGAGAGAGAGAGAGAGAGAGAGAGAGAGAGAGAGTTATATGTTTTCCATCTTTTTTCCCTCCTTACTTCCCTCTTCTAAGCGAGTGATTTCCCAAGTTAGAAGTTGAAAAAAAATGGAATAAGGAAGGAAAGGAAACAATGGAAAGAAAATAATATAAACCATAACAATAGAGTTTTCCTTTATCATTTATCGTACCTATTTTTTTATTCTATTTTATTTCAATTCACTCACACATCAAAGCGAAATAATACACCCACACACACACACACCCACACACACACACACACACACACACACACACACACACACACACACACACACACACACACACACACACACACACACCCACACACACACCCACACCCACACATAGGGTACTCCGTAGTGTAAGGGATCGTAGCGCTCGGTTCACAACCGAGAAGTCCCGGGTTCGATCCCCGGGCGGAGCGGAAACAGATGGGTTGTTTCCTTAAAACCCTAGCCCCTGTCCACCCAGCAGTGAATGGGTAACGGGTGTTAGTCGGGGTTTGTGACCTGCTCTCCGGGGTGCTGGTTTCGGCCAACACAAAGCACTAGGGATGAATGATAAAAATGTTGATATGGAGACGGGGCCACACGAGCATTGCTCTGGCCCTGTAAAATACAACTAGATGAATACACCTACACACACACACCCACACACACACACACACACAGTCACACTCACACTCACACTCACACCCACACCCACCCCCACACCCACCCACACCCACCCACACCACACCCACACACACACACACACACACACACACACACCCACACACACAGTCACACACATACACACACACACACACACACACACACACACACACACATACCTGAATTATTTATTATAATGAAAAATTAATGAATAGATGACTTAGATGAAGCATTATATTTACAGGTAGATTATAATTATGACCTTGATCTCATTATATAGATGGCAATAACGCCCCCCTGCCCCCCTTCCCCCCCCCTGCCCTCCTGCCCTCTTCCCCTCCTGCCCCCCTGCCCCCTTCCCCCCTTTCCTCCCTACCCGCCCCCGCCCCCCTTTTAATGAAGTGAATTAGCAGTGCTGATTAGCCGACAGATCCACACATTAGTAAGTATTCCTGCATAATTATTTTGTTATTTAATGTTGAAGGGATGTGGGTGTGGTGTTGGAAGAGACGGGGGGGGGGGGGCGGTTGTGAGAGCTCTTTGGATAGGATACGTAAGAGAGAGAGAGAGAGAGAGAGAGAGAGAGAGAGAGAGAGATAACAACCCATTTCGTTTACTTTTTCTTTCTCACCCTCCACCACCTTCCCTCCCTTCCCTAATTTATAACATCATACCACCACCACCACCACCACCCCCCCACCACACCACCACCACCACCACACCCCCACCCACCACCCCCCACCCACCACCACCCCACCACCACCCCCCCACCACCCACCCCCACCACCACACCACCACCACCACCCCCACCACCACCACCACCACCCCACCACCACCACCACCACCCCCACCACCACCACCACCCCACCACCACTCCCCCCCCACCACCACCACCACCCCCACCACACACCACCACCACCACCACCACCACTACTACCACCCCACCACACCCCCACACCCCACACAACCCCCCACACACCACCCACCACCACCCACCACCACCACACCCCCACCACCATCAGCACCACCACCAATCAGCACCACCACCACCACCATTTCTTTTACTTGAGTTCACGTCTTAGGGCTTATATGTGTAAAAAAAATCGTGTCTTTTTCTTCGCTATCAATTTTTCTTGCTCTCTGGGAACGTTTTGGAAGAGTTAATATGGGATGAACTTGTCATCTGACGATTATGGAATGAAAAATTGTGACATGTTGAAGTAAAGAGAGAGAGAGAGAGAGAGAGAGAGAGAGAGAGAGAGAGAGAGAGAGAGAGAGAGAGAGAGAGAGAGAGAGAGAGACGCTAGTTATCTATTTACTGATAAGCGAGTGATATTTTCTCAATATTTTTCTTGCCTCAGGTCTTTTGCTCAATTATGATTTACCGCCGCAATTAGAGCCGTGTTGCTGCTCTTGTTGCTTTTTTATTCTGCCGTTGTTGCTGTTGTTGCATTTTATTGTTGTTTTTGCGGCTGTTTTTTTTTATTCTGTTCTTGCTCTTGTTGCTTTTTATTGTTTTTGCTGTTGTTACTTTTTTATTCTGTTCATGCTATTTTATTCTGTTTTTGTTTGCTATTGTTGCTTCTTTATTCTGTTGTTTTTGCTGTTGTTGCTTTTTGATTCTGTTGTTTTTGCTGTTGTTGCTTTTTTATTCTGTTGTTTTTGCTGTTGCTGCTTTTTATTCTGTTTTTGTTTGCTGTTGTTGCTTTTTTATTCTGTTGTTTTTGCTGTTGTTGCTTTTTTATTCTGTTGTTTTTGCTGTTGTTGCTTTTTTATTCTGTTGTTTTTGCTGTTGTGCTTTTTTATTCTGTTGTTTTTGCTGTTGCTGCTTTTTTATTCTGTTCCTGCTGTAGCTTTTTATTCTGTTGTTGCTGCTGCTGTTGTCGCCTTTTATTAAGTTGCTCTTGCTGCTGTACTCACTAAGTGGTTTTTTGCCTTACCCGCACATAAATAATTAAAAAAATTGTTGCAGATGCTCGAAAACTATATAAAAATAGTAGGCTATATGGTTTTATTCATCTCTTTCTCTCTCTCTTCTTTTTTTTTTTCTCTCTCTCTCTCTCTCTCTCTCTCTCTCTCTCTCTCTCTCTCTCTCTCTCTCTCTCTCTCTCTCTCTCTCTCTCTCTCTCTCTTCTCTCTTCTCTCTCTTTCTTTCAACCCCTTCATACCCATTCCTTCCTATCATCCTTGTACCGATAGGATGAGATTAGCTATTTGCAAACCATCACTTTTTCACGACATTGCTAATCGTTATCGCCAATAATTTCTAACACCTTGAATACTAACTTTTTTTATTGCGTCACCAGTTAGCATTGTTAGACTCACCAATGCAGAAAGTGAGCGAACATGAGAGAGAGAGAGAGAGAGAGAGAGAGAGAGAGAGAGAGAGAGAGAGAGAGAGAGAGAGAGAGAGAGAGAGAGAGAGAGAGAGGTTGCTTATTAGACATATAACAAAGACGCTGTTTATACATCTCTTCCTTGCTATTTACATACGTTATTGTGCTACACCAAACACTAGTGTACTTATAAATAACTGAGGATCTCTTTATCGCCCTGGTGCATGCTGTATGTCGCTTAAATAATGATGTAAAGAGGTACGAACGAGAGGTTAGGCTGGGGGGGTTGCGGGTAAAGGAGGGAGAGGGGGAGGGAAGGAGAGAGAGGGAGGGAGAGAAGGGAGAGGGAGAGAGGAAGGTAGAAGGAAGGAAAGAGAAGGAGAGAGAGGAAAGGAGAGAGAGGGAGAGTGAGAGAGGTAGGGAAAGGAGAGAGAGAGGAAGGTAGAAGGAAGGAAAGAGAGGAAAAGAGGAAGGGAGAGATAAGGAGAGAGAGTGGGAGGGAGAGGAAGGGGAAGAGAGAGAGGGTGAGAGAGTGATGGAAACTTCTAGAAAATTACAGTGAATAGATAAATAAAAGTTGCCATACACTATTTACCTTCATCAATAGGTGTTACTATATATTATTCTCCCCTTTTAGATACAGTAGTGTTGAAATGTTACGTGACTTAGAGCATTGACATTCGTGTAAGTAGAAGACATGAGGAGACGTGAGGGAACCATCATGTCAGCTGTGACGTGACTGGGATGGGGAGGGGAGGGAGAAGTTGGGGCAATGAAGGAGGGACTAGTGGGTGGGGGGAGTTATGTAGGGGAGAGGGTGACGGGTGGGAGGGATTTGTGTTGGGAGGAGTGTGGGAGGGACTGACGGGTGGGGGGAGTGATGTAGGGGAGGAGGGACTGATGGGATGGGGGAGTTATGTAGGGGAGGGGGGGTGACGGAGGAACAAGGAGGTGGGGGAGAAGGATGCGGCGGCGGTGACACAGGCTTGAGGAGGAACAGAGGCAATGAGGTGATGGTGGGTCAAGGCGTGCTCCTGTTTCCCTCCTTAGTTTTGCTTGTAACCTTTACTTCTGTGCTTCCGTGCGTGATGGTGTGTTGTGGCGCCTCTTGCTCTCACTGCTGGAGGTGGACACAGGTAAGAGGGATACATAGGAAGGATACTATAGGATTATTTTGCTATTGGTGATGGTTTACCACCTATTTCATCATAATTCTATATTATTTCCTTTTATTTTTTATGATTTCTAACGTTATGTTACTGCTTTGACGCCTCTTCCTCTTAACCCCTTGAGGTCCAGAACGTAATTTCCATTGTATTTGGGTACTATTAGACGATGTTTAGTGACTATAAGCAATATTTTATAGGTATGACCTGTTTAGTATCCTTACCCACTAACTAATTTGGTATATTAAGTGACTTTTCTTAATTTTATGGCTCGACAGCATACCATTTTATATAGCAAAGGAAAGATCTGGGCCTCCAGGGGATAATGAATGAAGGGGTTGGTCACAGGTATGCTTGACAGATAAATGATGCCGGTATATGATTAGTTCTTTCTATAGTTTTATTTGACTCATCACCATAACGCTCAAAAATAGTGTCTTGTAAGAGATGAGGAATTATGAGAAGGTTTTGCGCAATGATTTTTTGTTGCAAATTGATAGTCTTACCATTTTTTTGGTTAGTGTGTGTACCATGTGTTGGCTAGATACACCGTTTTCTTTCTCTGGCTACGAACGTGTTATTTTCGTACCTCCTGCCTCTATTGCCCTGCCTCCTGCCTCGGGAATAAGTGCGTGTTCGTGCGTGCGTGACTATGAACTGAAGGGAGTATTAAAGTAAATAGTAGTAATATTATAATAATTATTATTATTAGTAGTAGTAGTAGTTTTAGCCGTCAATGTTGTTGTCGTTATTCTATCAGTAGTATTTCTAGATTCCAGTGACAGTAGTAGTAACAATAGTAGCATCAGCAGCAGCTGCTGTGAGGCAGAGGTAGCAGTAGCAGATGCAGCGGCAGCAGGATCAGCAGTTATGTTATGGTGGGAGTGATCGGGGTAGGGCCGGAGGGGAGCCTGGAGTTAGGAAGTGTGTCAGGTCAGGTTCCAAGATGTGTTAGATCCGAGCTGGTTTACTGATTTTTCGCTTGCATGCTGGGCGAGTCATGATCATTCACATCATCGGGAAGACTCACCCCGTCCTCATGTCTTCCTCAAAACATTGCAAACCTTCACGCGAGCTTCGCCGCGCCCTGAAGGGGGTGCTGGCCATGGCTCGGGACCGCGGTTACGTGAGTGGCAACAACCAGCTGCTCACGCCGCCGCCCCGGGACACCACCACCTTCTTCCGCTCCTTCCCGGCTCACTTCGACGTGACCGACCGCCTAGGGCAGCAGGTCATTCGCTTCGAGTTTTGGAAGAAGCCGTTGAGCAAGCTGCCGGGGCGGGAGGGCCAGGCGGTCGCCATGCGAGTCCGCCGCGCTGCCCGACGCACCGGCGTGCCCCTCACCAGGCTGCGGCTGGTGCTGCTGGTGCCGCACTACACGCACCAGCAGGAGCGGCAGGAGCGGCGCGCATTAAAGAGGCTTGGCGCAGAAGTGGAGGTGTTCACCCACTAATTCTTCTCCAGGGCGAACGAGCTGCCCTCCTCGCCGCCTTGCGAGCTGCTGGCGGACTGCATGCTGGTGGAGCGCTACCAGGACGTGTACGGACACGTCGGCGACTTGCCCAAGATTAACGCCGACAACTTCTGGTGCCGCTACCTGGGCGCCGCGTACGGGGACATTCTGCTCTCCAGCGGCGGCCAGGGAGGCATGCGCTCCATCCAGCTGGTGGTGCCCTCCCGCCGCGCCTGTGACGACCACACTGGGGAGGCGGAGCGGCGTGTGACTCAGTGGCGTGACGCCAGAACCAGTCTCAATGGGTACCTGGAGGCCATCAGAGAGAACCCTCACTACTATTGAGGCGGTTGTTGAGTGACGGGACAACCGTGCACGCCATCGGTGGTGTTGCTTGAGGATCAACATTGAGTCTCTTCATGAAGGCTTTGTGGCGGGGATCGTTTTTATACATTGCTATGTCACGCTGTTCTATTATCTTATGTGAATACCACTTATTCTGACACCAAGTAACATATAATTATTTATGCATGACATCATCTCAATACAGGCATGTAGTATTACCTCGCATTAACGTCTCTCTTCCCTCCTTTTTGGGGACAATAGGCCCACATGGAGCTGTATTTACGCATATCTATATTTACATATATAACTACCTATTTGTTTTATTACAGTATNCCAGGGGGAATCGCCTTCGAGTTTGGAAGAAGCGTGACAAGCTGCCGGGGCGGGAGGGCGGGCGGTCCCCATGCGAGTCCGCGGCGGGCCCGACGCACTGGCGTGCCCCTCCCCCAGGCTGCGGCTGGTGCTGCTGGTGCCGCACTACACGCACCAGCAGGAGCGGCAGGAGCGGCGCGCCTTGAAGAGGCTTGGCGCAGAACTGGAGGTGTTCACTCATCAATTCTTCTCCAGGGCGAACGAGCTGCCCTCCTCGCCGCCTTGCGAGCTGCTGGCGGACCGCATGCTTGTGGAGCGCTACCAGGACGTGTACGGACACGTGGGCGACTTGCCCAAGATTAACGCCGACAACTTCTGGTGCCGCTACCTGGGCGCCGCGTACGGGGACATTCTGCTCTCCAGCGGCGGCCAGGGAGGCATGCGCTCCATCCAGCTGGTGTGCCCTCCGCCGCGCCTTTTGACGACCACACCGGGGAGGCGGAGCGGCGTGTGACGCAGTGGCGTGACGCCAGAACAAGTCTCAATGGTTACCTGGAGGCCATCAGAGAGAACCCTCACTACTATTGAGGCGGTTGTTGAGTGACGGGACAACCGTGCAAGCCCGCGGTGGTGCTGCTTGAGGATCAACATTGTGTGGCTTCATGAAGTGTCATGGCGGAGGTCGTCCTTATACATTGCTATGTCACGCTGTTCTATTAACTTATGTGAATACCACTTATTCTCACACCAAGTAACATATAATTATATATGCATGACATCAGCATAATACAGGCATGTAGTATTACCTAGCATTAACGTCTTTTCTCCCTCCTTTTTGGGGACAAAAGGCCCACATGGAGCTGTATTTACGCATATCTATATTTACATATATAACTACCTATTGTTTATATTACATGTATTACAATAATTGTATTTCATACAGACACACACCCAACACATATATATATATATATATATATATATATCTATATATATATATATATATTATATATATATATATATATATGTATATATATATGTATATATATATATGTATATATATATATGTATATATATATGTATATTATATGTATATGTATATGTATATGTGTATATATATATATATATATATGTATATATATATATACATTTTTACTGGATAATTTTCAATTTACTTTTCAGTACAATGAATATAAGATATGTATATATATATATAATATATATATATATATATATATATATATATATAGATATATAAATATATATCACATCTTATATTCATTATACTCAAAAGTAAATTGAAAATTATCCAGTAAAAATGTAAGGATCTCTAGGCTGGACTAAGCCCCCAATGTTACAAGATCCTAAATACGCCCCTGGTCAATGCAATGCTAATACAGCGAATCCTAGGCCGTGTTCTATGAGTATATAGTAATAGATTAAAGAGACGCTATAACAAATTTCAATTTGGCGTAATGTCACACTGTACCTTCATTTACTTTTTTTATTCTCTTTTTCTTATCTACATTTTTCTTCTTTTCCTTCATCTACTTGTTCTACTTCTCTTTTTATCATTTACTTTTTTTCTTCTCTTCCTTCATCTACTTCTTTTTCATTTCTACTACTTTTTTCTCTCTACTTCTATTTTACTAGGGTTTTCCGCATTATTTTAAAAGGAGAATCACAGACGCGGGCATCAGGGAGGCCTTGGAGGTCCAGGCACGGCCGTTGAAGTTGAGGAAAGTTTAATAGTGGCGCCGAACACACGAGCAGGACAGTGGTGTGTCTCGGGGTCGGGGTTGTTGGGGAAAAGAATAAGTCTCAGAAGAAAGAAAACTGACTCGTGGGACCTGAAAGAGATGTGACCTGGAGTAATTATTTGCGACGGAAGCTCATAGAGAGAATTACTTAGGATCCAATAGGTAAACAGAAACCATACTCCCAATTGTGTAGGGAATTCTGGTTCTAGTGTAAGATAATACCAAAATGAGTCTCAGAAGAAAGTAAATGTTGTGACTCTCGTGGGACCTAAAGGAATGTGACAGGGTAACTCTGCTTCCTATTATCATAAAACACATAAAGGAATGGTTTAGGAACTGCGTGTATATTATAAGACACATAAAGGAATGGTTTAGGGACTTTGTTAATCATAAAACGCATAAAGGATTGGTATAAGGACTTTTTGCAGATCATAAAACAAACAAAGGAGTGGTTTAGGGACTTCCTGTGGGGTGCTAATAACGCTGAAAGGTGTATAAAGTGTAAACATGGAGGTGATCAAATAACAAAAAATAGTAAAAGAAATTTAAAAGTAAAAATATATATCAACCATATAGTTTCATTAATAGATTGAGCGATTAATATTCATGATATGCGGTTGATAGAAGAAAAAAAGCTAGACTTTTTGGGACGCTTATATTATTTAACCCACCCGCTGCTCCAACTACAGCTGAAATAGTTGCTGATAGAATTATAGTTTTAAGGTAATAGGAAATAATGAATCCAGACTAAAATGTAACTGAAAAAATATGGTTAGTTTGGGTCAGGTCAGATCAGGTTAGGTGACCACTTGCAATAATTTCTGGAAACATACTAAGCTATTGAAGTTTCCTAAAAGATACAAATAGATAGACACAAAATGTGATAGATGCAAATACAGATAAAGATATGGATAAAGATAAAGATACAGTGTGTACAAATCATCCCTATACGTTTGAAAATAATAAGAGAGAGAGACGCTCGTTATCTTTTTACTGATGATCGAGTGATTTTCTCTCAATATTTTTCTTGCCTCAGGTCTTTTGCTCAATTATGATTTACCGCCGTAATTAGAGCCGTGTTGCTGCTCTTGTTGCTTTTTTATTCTGCAGTTCTTGCTGTTGTTGCATTTTATTACCTCCGCCAACGAAGTTGGAGGGGTTATGTTTTCACCCCGATCTGTCTGTCTGTCTGTCTGTCTGTCTGTTTGTTAGTGTACAGGATTTCTCGAAAAGTTAATGAATAGATTTGGACCGAACTCGGATATACCAAGTCTATTTTGGTATAAGGGAAGGAAGATTGTAAATTTGGATGAAATATATTGACAACTGTTGCCATGGCAACCAATTGATGAAATATTCAGGCCGGAGGTATGCGCTTCATATTGAGGGCATATTATAATATATATATATATATATATTAATATATGTATATATAGTATGTATATAGGTCTATATTATGTATAATATGATATATATGTATATATATATGTATATAGTATATGTATAGTATATATATATATGATATATATGTATATATATATCAGATAGATATATGTAGATATATGTATATATATAATATATATATATATATATATATATATAATATATATATATATATATATATATTATGTATGTATATTATATAACATATGCATATATATATGTAATAATATGTAATATATTAGTATGTTATATGTAATATGTATATATGTAATATATAATGTTATATATCTTTTATATATGTATGTATATATATATATATATGTATAGATAATATATATATATATATACGATAGATCTGATGAAAATATTCGCGGAGGTATCGCGCTCATAGTGAGTGCATATATATATATATATATATAATTATATATCATTATATAGATATACGTATATTCTGATGAAATATTCGGCTTGAGGTATGCGCTAATACTGAGTGCCCTATATAATATATAATATATAATCAATCTATAGTATATAGATATTAGATATATATACTATATATCATCGATATATATATGTATATATATAGATAGTAGATACTCTATATATATTATACACTATATCTGATGAAAATATTCGGGCGGAGGTCATGCGGCTCTAATGAGTGCCACCCCCCCACCCCCCCCCCCCCCTAGTTCTTATGTGTTGTTTTGCTGGGTTTCTTGTTTTTTATTCTGTTCTTTCGCTGTGTTGCTTTTTAATTGTTTTTGCTGTTCTGCTTCTTATGTTTTGCTGATGTTATTTTTGTATCTGTCATTGCTTATTTTATTCTGTTGTTTTTGCTGTGGGCTTTTTTATTCTGTTTTTGTTTGGGCTGTTGTCGCCTTTTATTGTGTTGCTCTTGCTGCTGTACCACTAAGGTTTTTTTGCCTTACCCGCACATAAATACTTTAAAAAATGTTGCAGATGCTCGAAAACTATATGAAACAATGTTGGCGATATGGTATTATTCTCCTCTCTCTCTACTCTCTCTTCTCTCTCCTCTCTCTCTCTCTCTCTCTCTCTCTCTCTCGTTCTCTCTTTTCTACTCTCCCTCTCTCTCTCTCTCTCTCTCTTTTCTCTCTATCTCTCTCTCTCTCTCTCTATCCTCTCTCTCTCTCTCTCTCTCTCTCTCTCTCTCTCTCCTCTCTCATCTCTCTCTCTCTCTTTCTTTCATACCCCTTCATACCAATCTCTTCCTATCATCCGTGTAACCGATAGGATGAGATAGCTATTTGCAAACCATCCACTTTTTCACGACATTGCCTAATCGCTTATCGCCATAATTTTCTAACACTTGAATACTAACTTTTTTTATGCGTCACCAGTTAGAAATTGTTATAACCAATGCAGAAAAGTGAGCGAACATGAGAGAGAGAGAGAGAGAGAGATGGAGCGAGAGGAGAGAGATGAGAGAGAAGAGAGAGAGAGATGTAGGAGGTGCTTATTAGACATATAACAAAGACGCTGGTTATAATCTCTCTTGCTATTACGTACGTTTTATTGTGCTACACCAAAACCACTAGTGTACTATAAATAAATGAGGCGCTCCTTTATCGCCCTGGTGCCATGCTGTAGTCTGCTTAAATAATGATGTAAAGAGGTACGAAACGAGAAGGTTAGGCTGGGGGGGTGGTTGCGGGTAAAGGTAGGGAGGAGGGGGAGGGAAAAAGAAGGAGAGAGGGAGGGATGGGAGGGGGAAGGGGAGAAAAGGGAGGGCGACGAAGAAGGGAGAAGGGAGAAGGGAGGGAGAGGAGGGAGAGAGAAGGAGAGTGAGAGAGGTAGGGAGAGGAAGGGAGAGTGATGAGAAAGGTAGAAGGGAAGGAAAGAGAAAGGAAGAGAGGGGGGGGGGGGGGGGGAAAGGAGAGGAGGGATCGATAGGGAGAGAGAGTGGGAGGGAAGAGGAAGGGGAAGAGGAGAGAGGGTGAAGAGAGTGATGGAAAAACTTCTAGAATATTACAGTTGAATAGATAAATAAAAGTTGCCATACACTCTTACTTCAATCAAAGGTGTTACTATAATTATTGTCTCCTTTTAGATCAGTAGTGTTGAGAGTTACGTGAATATAGAATATATTTACATTGAGTGGAAGTAGTACAGCGACATGAGGAGACGTGAAGGAACTCGTTCCCTGCAGGAAACGGTTTGACGCATCGGAGCACTTTAGTGGAAGATAGAGGGATACAACGGTGTATCTCACTATCATGTGGCGAGGAATTGGGCGTCGAGGCTGTGTTGTAGTGGTACACAGCGCTCTCCCGCACCGTCGGACTTGAGGATCACGTGGGACTGTGGCGAGGGCAGTAGGAGGTGATGGCAGTGCAGCTGGAGCTCCAGGCCCTCTCACGACTGTATACAACGTGTACAGCAGCTGAGGAGGCAACTGTGGCGATGAGTTGACTCTCCCCTCGCCCACACACTAGCAGCGTCTTTGGTGCGGTGGCGACTTCAACGACCACCACCGATGCGTGCAGGGCTGTATCCCCCACAACGTGCGGGCCGCATCCTAGCCGCCGGTGCTGGAGGATGGTGCGGAAAATGTCCTCCCTAAACACCGGGGAGCACACACGTCCGGCAGTGGCAGGCTGGACCTCACCTTGATCTCCAGTGACCTGGCACGGTGGCTCCGGCAGGCTCCCACCCCACTTTGACCAGCGACCACTATGCAGTCGCCACAAAACACTGCAGGTCACCACGGCCCGCTGCCACAGCTCCCGCCGGCCGCGATGGAATATACAGCGGGCGGATCGGGCATTTGTTTCAGCCATCCGGCCGAGTGGTGGGCCACATACGAGCCGCCGGAGGATCTGGACCAGCGTGAAAAGCGAATGACGTGGCATTGAGATGGCGGCGGAGGCAGCCATACACGGAAGTCCCCGTCCCCGTCGCAGGTACAACAGAATGGTGGTTCTACAACAGGAGGTGCGGACAGAACCACATGGTTAACACCACCGGAAGTTGTACAGCAGGCGGCCGGACACCCAACAATCTGGAGCTGCTGCGTCGTCGTGAGTTGTGAGGCACGCTCCGGCAGGGTCATTGTGGCGGGTTCGGGAGCCAAAAATGGCTCGGAATGGTGCGGAGGTTTTAACAACACACCAAGCTGGCTAGCTGTGGTGGCCAAGAGTGAGGACGCTCACGGCAAAGAGACCTCCCAGCCCTACCGCCCACCCCAGCGTTACAGGAGGCCGAGGCGCATGGTGGGTGTTGTCTCGAGGGGTAGCAGCGAAAGACAAACTCCCCGGCCGTGTCCAGAGGCTGCGGTTCAGTTCAACCTGTGCGCGAGGCTGTCATCGGCGCCGCTCGCCCCGCTCGCCCGAACGCCACTGATCAGCCCTTCACTTCCCGGGATCGGGTAAGTGCCGGAAAGGGACGGGACAACCGCCTTCCGGGCGCTGATGCGTTACCTACTCGATGCTGGCCCACGCTGGGGCGGCCGGGGAGGCGGCACTCTGGCACTGTATCAAACTCCTCCTGGCTGGTGGCCGCTTGCCCTCGGCGGGAAGGAGGCCGACATCCAGCCATCACCAAGCCCAGGGAAAACCACCAAGCCGCGCACAATCTCCCGGATGAGCTGCACGGCAAGACGGCGGAGGAGGATGGTGCTGACCGCCTCTGTTGGCGCCTGGGGAGACCTCCCCACCCACACATCTTCGGCTTCACACGGGGGTGGGCACCTCCAACAGCGTCAGAGGCCCTACTGGCCCAAAATCGACAACCGCCCTGCTGTCGCCGGTATTCCTGGACCTGGAGTAAGGCGTTTGAGCTGTGCCAACGCCCCACGCCATCCTGGCCCGAGGCTGGTGCGGCGGGTGCGTGGCCGGCAGGACCCTCGCCTGGATTGAGGGATTCCTCTGGCACCGCCCGCGCCAGGGTCAAGGTTCCCAGGGGCGCTAAATCCAGCTACAGGGAGCTGGAGAACGGCACGCCGCAGGGCGGGTCCTAAGCCCCACCCTTTCAACCTCCTGATGGAGCAAGCTGGTCAGCTCTGCCGTTCCGGGAGGGCACGGCCTCTTCTCAGCTACGGCCGACGACTTGTTTCTGGTCGTCACTGGCCGTGGTGATCCGGGTGGGGTCTCTGAACCAGCATAGCCCCTTGACCTGGTCAGTTTTGCAAGTGCAGAGAGCTGTGTCTCAAGATATCGGCTCTAGAAGTCCAAGGCCATGTGTTTCAAGCCGCTAGCCCACCCCCCGGTCTGCTCCTCTACAGATACAGGGCATCAGGCTGGCCTTGCACCCACGCCCTTCTCCAGTAACCTCGGAATGTGCTGACCGGGGGCTCACTTCACTATCAGGTCAAGTATCTGAGGGAGAGGGCTGAGACCAGGCTCAAAGTCATTGCGGGCCCTAGACGAGGAAACACGGCCTGGCGCCACTTCATCAGTGCTGCGCCTCTTCTACGTGCCACACTGTGCGCGCCTTGTAGACTACAGCGCGCCCGTGGCTTGTACTCGTTCTCGCTCATTCAGCAGAGGAAGCTAGAGGTCATTCAGAACCCGAGCTGTTGAGGGACCCTGCTGGGGGCACCGCGCTTGGGCAAACACCCGCGTCATGCAGTAGGCGGAGGCACGGTGGTGCCCATAGCCACCAGGGTTCGACAGATCGTGGCCTGTGGGTGGCCAAGATCCTTCTGCAAGGCCAAGGGGAGTCGTGTCGCGCGGGACAGGCGTGCAGGGTCTTGCCACAGAGCAGCGTGACTACGCCGGGCAACACCTGGACCTGCAAGAGGGTGGCAGGACGCCGCCATCCACATCCTCCCCGGCCACCCCCACTGCTGCTGGACGGGAACCTGAACGCCCCGCTGCAACTACGTCGCTCCGCCACCGTCGGCAAGACCTCTGCCCGCCAGGGAATTATCGGTATTAGGTAGCGGTACAGGTATGAAAGGCGTTGTGCACGCGGGAGGAGCTGAGGCAGCACGCCCTGCAGGCGGTGGCGCACAGCCAAATGTTCCCAGAAGTCCCGTCCGCGGTCGCTATCTACTACACCGGGACCGGCTCCGTTGACCCTGAGAGAGGCCGACAGGTGCCTTGCGGTGGTTTACGGGCGGTGATGGTGCTGTCATGGAGGACACTACCGGACCAGGCTCCACGCTGCAGACGGAGCTGGTTGGCCGATAGAGGCGGCCCTACAGCAAGACCTGGGCCGACAGGAGGAGGTTGTGGTGATCACACGACTCCATTGTCTGCCACTGCAGTCCTACAGCAGCCCCGCACAGCCGAGGACAACGTGCAGCTCACCACCGAACATCCGGGGCCACAGTCAAGGGCCTCGCCGCGCAGGGGCGCCGCGTAAGGTTCAACGGGTGGCCCAGCCACATAGGCGTCCCTGGCAACGAGGCGGCCGATGAGGCGGCCCGGGAGGGCCACCAGACATTCCAGCGGGTGGCCTTGAATGCTTACCCAGCATCAAGTGGGGCCAAGGTATGGCCAGACGCGCTGCGTCTGTGCCGTAGAGCAAACAGTATCGCCAGTGAGTGCAGACATCGAGGCAGGCAGTCCGGCACAAAACAAGCCACGAACAACAACGAGCCGTTACGCCCCACCCAGCAAGCTAGTTCCCGAGCGAGGAGGTCGTCTCTACACGACTTCGGCTTGGCTACGTTTTTAACCTTGGGAGAGTGTAGGACGTGGTTTGAGGAGCGGCGGGTGAGCACTGTCCTCATATGACCCCCCATCCCTGACACACTACCGACTTTCCTGTCCCGCTACAGAGCGGTCAGACAGTGCGTCGCAGGAAAGCGCGGCCCCCTCGTATGGCAGTTTCCGAAAAAATCTGCCCACCTTCTGCTGGATGGTGGCGCGTGCCGCCCCACCCCCCCAATGAACATAAGGAGCGGGAGTTGACCTCACGCCCCGACCCAACTGTCGACCCGACAGTGGCTGCTGGCTTAACAGCGGCGGGCGATGCCGCTCATTTATACTGGTTTTAGTGTATGTATGTGATGTTGGCAATATGTATATGTATATGTATATATATTATGTAATAGATGAATAAATAAAATAAATAAAAAAAGAAAAAAAAAGAAGGAACCATCATGTCATGCTGTGACGTGATTGGGGATGGGGAGGGGAGGGAAAAGTTGGGGGGGAAGGAAGAAGGGAACAGGGACTAGTGGATGGGGGGAGTGATGGCGGTTACAAAGGAATACAAAGGAAAACCAAACAGCAAAAGACGATAGGTCCTTCAAGACTGTTGCTTTAACTACACTACACTAACTAGATAATAAAGAGAGAAAGGATAGGAAGTAGAAGGGCTCCTCCCACCCACCCAATCCCTCCAGCCGAAGCTGGCCGGAAAAGAAGGATACCATGCAATATAGAAAACTGCATGGAATTTGGAGGAAAGTTGAAAGCTGTAATCTTGCTAAACTACTATTATTGTGTGGGGGGTAGGTTTTAGTGCTTTGAGAGAGAGGTCATTGTTTATGTATGTTTGTAATGGTGTGAACACCAGTGTGGAGGGTTCGAGGGTGGTGCGGCAGCTCTTGCATGGCGGCTTCTGGGTAGGCAGCAGTCAATCAGCCCAGCTCCGTTCAATCCAATGAGGATGTGTACTTGACATGTAGGACGCCGTACACTTCAATGCCTCCTGCAGCAGTGACCCCTGGTACCTTAAATCCCGATGGTGGTTAGGAGGGAGTAGCGGGTGGGGGGATTTGTGTTGGGAGGAGTTTGGGAGGGACTGACGGGTGGGGGGAGTGATGTAGTGGAGGAAGGGGTGACGGGTGGGGGGAGTGATGTAGGGGAGGAGGGGGTGACGGGATGGGGGAATGATATAGGGGAGGGGGCGGTGGCGGAGGAGCAAGGGGGTGGGGGAGGTGGGGGGAGTTGTGGGAGGAGGATGCGGCGGCGGTGACACAGGCTTGAGGAGGAACAGAGGCAGCGAGGTGATGGTGGGTCAAGGCGTGCTCCTGTTTCCCTCCTTAGTTTTGCTTGTAACCTTTACTTCTGTGCTTCCGTGCGTGATGGTGTGTTGTGGCGCCTCTTGCTCTCACTGCTGGAGGTGGACACAGGTAAGAGGGATAGGTAGGAATGATACTATAGGATTATTTTGCTATTGGTGATGGTTTACTAGCTACTTCATAATCCTAAAAATTTTCCTTTTATTTTTTATGATTTCTAACGTTATTTTACTGCTTTGACTCCTTTTCCTCCTAACCCCTTGAGGCCTAGAACGTAATTTCCATTGTAATTTGGCTACCAATAGATGATTTTTTGTGACTATAAGCAATATTTTATAGATATGACCTGTTTAGTATCCTTGCCCACTAACTAATTTGGTATATTAAGTGACTTTTCTTAATTTTATGGCTCGACAGCATGCCATTTTTTATAGCAAAGGAAAGATCTGGGCCTCAAGGGGTTAATGAATGAAGGGGTTGGTCACAGGTAAGCTTGACAGATAAATGATGCCGGTATATGATTAGTTCATTCTATAGTTTTATTTGACTCATCACCATAACGCTCAAAAATAGTGTCTTGTAACAGATGAGGAATTATGAGAAGGCTTTGCTCAATGATTTTTTGTTGCAAATTGATAGTCTTACCATTTTTTTGGTTAATGTGTGTACCATGTGTTGGCTAGATACACCGTTTTCTTTCTCTGGCTACGAACGTGTTATTTTCGTACCTCCTGCCTCTATTGCCCTGCCTCCTGCCTCGGGAATAAGTGCGTGTTCGTGCGTGCGTGACTATGAACTGAAGGGAGTATTAAAGTAAATAGTAGTAATATTATTATAATTATTATTATTAGTAGTAGTAGTAGTTTTAGCAGTCAATGTTGTTGTCGTTATTCTATCAGTAGTATTTCTAGATTCCAGTGACAGTAGTAGTAACAATAGTAGCAGCAGCAGCAGCTACAGTGTGGCAGAGGTAGCAGTAGCAGATGCAGCGGCAGCAGGATCAGCAGTGATGTTATGGTGGCAGTGATCGGGGTAGGGGCGGAGGGGAGCCTGGAGTTAGGAAGTGTGTCAGGTCAGGTTCCAAGATGTGTTAGATCCGAGCTGGTTTACTGATTTTTCGCTTGCATGCTTGGCGAGTCATGATCATTCACATCACCCGGAAGACTACCCCGTCCTCATGTCTTCCTCAAAACATTGCAAACCTTCACGAGAGCTTCGCCGCGCCCTGAAGGGGGTGCTGGCCATGGCTCGGGACCGCGGTTACGTGAGTGGCAACAACCCGCTGCTCACGCCGCCGCCCCGGGACACCACCACCTTCTTCCGCTCCTTCCCGGCTCACTTCGACGTGACCGACCGCCTAGGGCAGCAGGTCATTCGCTTCGAGTTTTGGAAGAAGCCGTTGAGCAAGCTGCCGGGGCGGGAGGGCCAGGTGGTCGCCATGGGAGTCCCCCGCGCTGCCCGAAGCACCGGCGTGCCCCTCACCAGGCTGCGGCTGGTGCTGCTGGTGCCGCACTACACGCACCAGCAAGAGCGGCAGGAGCGGCGCGCCTTGAAGAGGCTTGGCGCAGAACTGGAGGTGTTCACTCATCAATTCTTCTCCAGGGCGAACGAGCTGCCCTCCTCGCCGCCCTGCGAGCTGCTGGCGGACCGCATGCTGGTGGAGCGCTACCAGGACGTGTACGGACACGTGGGCGACTTGCCCAAGATTAATGCCGACAACTTCTGGTGCCGCTACCTGGGCGCCGCGTACGGGGACATTCTGCTCTCCAGCGGCGGCCAGGGAGGCATGCGCTCCATCCAGCTGGTGGTGCCCTCCCGCCGCGCCTGTGACGACCACACCGGGGAGGCGGAGCGGCGCATGACGCAGTGGCGTGACGCCAGAACCAGTCTCAATGGTTACCTAGAGGCCATCAGAGAGAACCCTCACTACTATTGAGGTGGTTGTTGAGTGACGGGACAACCGTGCAAGCCCTCGGTGGTGTTGCTTGAGGATCAACATTGAGTCTTCATGAAGGCTTTGTGGCGGGGATCGTCTTCATACATTGCTCCGTCACACTGTTCTATTATCTTATGTGAATACCACTTATTCTGACACTAAGTAACATATAATTATATAGGCATGACATCATCTCAATACAGGCATTTAGTATTACCTCGCATTAACGTCTCTCCTCCCTCCTTTTTGGGGACAATAGGCCCACATGGAGCTGTATTTACGCATATCTATATTTACATATATAACTACCTATTGTTTATATTACATGTATTACAATAACTATTTCATACAGACACAAACACATCCATATATATATATATATATATATATATATATAATAAAATTTTAATATATGTATTATAATAACATATATATATATATATATATATGTATATATATATAATATATATGTATATATATATTATATGTATATATATATATATATATATGGTATATGTGTATATATATATATGGTATATATATATGTAATGTGTATATATATGTATAATATATGTATATATATAATATATATATATATATATATATATATATATAGTATATATATATATATTATATGGTATATAGTATATATATGTAATATTATATATATATATTGTATACAATTATATATATATAATATATATATATGTATATATTTTAAAATATATATATATATGTTATATATATATATATGTGTATATATATATATATGTGTATATATATATATAGTATATATATATATATATATGTATATATATATACATATTATATATATAATTATACTATTTATATAATATACATATACATATATTTTAATATATATTATTATATGATATATTATAATATATATATACGTATACATTTTATATATATGTTGATATATTTTATATAATATATATATATATGTATATATATATGTATATATGTATATATAATAATATATATATATATATATATCAATATATATTCATATATTCATTATACTGAAAATTAAATTGAAATTTATCCAGTAAAAATGTAAGGATCTCTAGGCTGGACTAAGCCCCCAATGTTACAAGATCCTAAATACGCCCCTGGTCAATGCAATGCTAATACAGCGAATCCTAGGCCGTGTTCTATGAGTATATAGTAATAGATTAATGAGAAGCTATAACAAATTTCAATTTGGCGTCATGTCACACTGTACCTTCATTTACTTTTTTATTTCTCTTTTTCTCATCTACTTTTTTCTTCTTTTCCTTCATCTACTTGTTCTACTTCTCTTTTTATCATTTACTTATTTTCTTCTCTTCCTTCATCTACTTCTTTTTCATTTCTACTACTTTTTTCTCTCTACTTCTATTTTACTAGGGTTTTCCGCATTTTTTTTAAAAGGAGAATCACAGACGCGGGCATCAGGGAGGCCTTGGAGGTCCAGGCACGGCCGTTGAAGTTGAGGAAAGTTTAATAGTGGCCCCGAACACACGAGCAGGACAGGGGTGTGTCTCGGGTCGGGGTTGTTGGGGAAAAGAATAAGTCTCAGAAGAAAGAAAACTGACTCTCGTGGGACCTGAAAGAGGTGTGACCTCGAGTAATTATTTCCGACGGAAGCTCATAGAGAGAGTTACTTAGGATTCAATAGGTAAACAGAAACCATACTCCCAATTGTGTAGGGAATTCTGGTCCTGGTGTAAGATAATACCAAAATGAGTCTCAGAAGAAAGTAAAGTTGGACTCTCGTGGGACCTAAAGGAATGTGACAGGGTAACTTTGCTTCCTATTATCATAAAACACATAAAGGAATGGTTTAGGAACTGCGTGTATATTATAAGACACATAGAGGAGTGGTTTAGTGACTTCGTGTATATTATAAGACACATAAAGGAATGGTTTAGGGACTTTGTTAATCATAAAACGCATAAAGGATTCGTATAAGGACTTTTTGCAGATCATAAAACAAACAAAGGAGTGGTTTAGGGACTTCCTGTGGGGTGCTAATAACGCTGAAAGGTGTATAAAGTGTAAACATGGAGGTGATCAAATAACAAAAAATAGTAAAAGAAATTTAAAAGTAAAAAATAATATCCAACCATATATTTCATTAATAGTTTGAGCGTTAATGTCATGATTTGCGGTTGATAGAAAAAAAAGCTATAATTCTTCGGACGCTTATATAATTATTTAACCCACCCGCTGCTCCAACTACAGCTGAAATAGTTGCTGATAGAATTGTAGTTTTAAGGTAATAGGAAAGAATGAATCCAGACGAAAATGTAACTGAGAAAATAGGGTTAGTTTGGGTCAGGTCAGATCAGGTTAGGTGACCACTTGCAATCATTTCTGGAAACATACTAAGCTATTGAAGTTTCCTAAAAGATACAAATAGATAGATACAAAATGTGATAGAAGCAAATACAGATAAAGATACAGTGTGTACTAATCATCCCCATACGTTTGAAAATAATAAGAGAGAGGACGCTCCCTTATCTTTTACTGATGATCGAGTGATTTTCTCTCAATATTTTACTTGCCTCAGGGCTTTTGCTCAATTATGATTACCGGCCGCAATTAGAGCCGTGTTTCTGCTCTTTTTGCTTTTTTATTATGCCGTTGTTGCTGTTGTTGCATTTTATTACCTCCGCCAACGAAGTTGGAGGGGTTTGTTTTCACCCGATCTGTCCCGTCTGTCTGTCTGTCTGTCTGTTTGTTAGTGATACAGGATTTCTCGAAAAGTTACGAATAGATTGGGCCAAACTCGGTATACCAAGTATATTTGGGATAAGGAAGGACTGGTTTAATTTTGGTTGAAATCTATTTACAACTGTTGCCATGGGCAACCAATTGATGAAATATTCGGCCGGAGGGATGCGCTCATACTGAGTGCATATTATATATTATATATATAATATATATAATATTATATATATATATTTTATATATATATATATATTATATATTACACACGTATATCTGAGAAATATTCGGCGGAGGTATGCGCTCTACTGAGTGCCCCCCCCCTAGTTCTGTTTGTGTTTGTTCTGCTGGGTTTTTTTTTATTCTGTTTTTTGCGTTTGTTGTTTTATGTTTTGCTGTTGTTATTTTTGTATTCTGTTCATGCTATTTTATTCTGTTGTTTTTGCTGTTGTTGCTTTTTTACTCTGTTCCTGCTGCTGCTTTTTATTCTGTTGTTGCTGCTGCTGTTGTCGCCTTTTATTGTGTTGCTCTTTCTGCTTGTACTCACTAAGTGGTTTTTGCCTTACCCCACATAAATAATTAAAAAATTTTGCAGATGCTCGAAAAAAAATATAGAAAATAGTAGGCTATATGGTATTATTCTCTCACTCTCTCTCTCTTTCTTTCATCCCCTTCATACCCATTCCTTCCTATCATCCTTGTACCGATAGGATGAGATTAGCTATTTGCAAACCATCACTTTTTCACGGCATCGCTAATCGTTATCGCCAATAATTTCTAACTCCTTGAATACTAACTTTTTTTATTGCGTCACCAGTTATAAATTGTCAGACTCACCAATGCAGCAAGTGATCGAACATTTGAGAGAGAGAGAGAGAGAGAGAGAGAGAAGAGAGAGAGAGGGGGAGAGAGAGGGGAGAGAGAGAGAGGGGGGGGGGGGGGGGGGGGGGGGGGGGGAGAGGTGTAGGAGGTTGCTTATTAGACATATAACAAAGACGCTGTTTAACATCTCTTCCTTACTAATTACATCCGTTATTTTGGTACTTTCACCAAACACTAGTGTACTTATAAATTAACTGAGGATCTCGTGAGTGAGTGGGCAACAACCCGCTGCTCACGCCCGCCCCGCCCCGGGACACCACCACCTTCTTCCGCTCCCTTCCCGGCTCACTTCGACGTGACCGACCGCCTAGGGGAGCAGGTCATTCGCTTCGAGTTTTGGAAGAAGCCGTTGAGCAAGCTGCAGGGGCGGGAGGGCCAAGGCGGTCGCCATGGGTGGGTCCGCCGCGCTGCACGACGCACCGGCGTGCCCCTCACCAGGCTGCGGCTGGTGCTGCTGGTGCCCCACTACACGCACCAGCAGGAGGGGGCAGGGGCGGCGCGCATTAAGAGGCTTGCGCAAAGTGGAGGTGTTTACCATAATTTTCTCCAGAGCGAACGAGCTGCCCTCCTCGCCGCCTCTGCGAGCGCCCGGCGGACGCATGCTTGTGGAGCGTACCAGGACGTGTAAGGACCGTGGGGCGACTTTCCAAGATTAACGCCGACAAACTTCTGGTGCCGCTACCGGGCGCCGCGTACGGGGACATTCGGGTCACCAGCGGCCCGCCAAGGAGGCGCGCTCCATCACCCCTCCATCCATCTCCATGCGGTGGTGCCCTCCCCGGGCCGCGCCTGTGACGGGCCACCACCGGGGAGGGCGGAGCGGGGTGTGAAAGCAGTGGCGTGACGCCAGAACCAGTTCAAGGTTACCTGGAGGCCATCAGAGAGAACCCCACTACTATGAGCGGTTGTGAGTGACGGGGAAACCTGCAAGCCCGCTGGGTGCTGGGTTAGGATCAACATTGTGTCGCTCCCTGAGGCTTTGTGGCGGGGATCGCTTTATACATTGCTAGTCACCTGTTTATTATCTTATGTGAATACCACTTATTTCTCCACCAAGTAACATATAATATATAATGCCGACATCTCAATCAGGACATGTAGTATTACCTCGCATTAAGTTTTTTTCCCCCTCCTTTTTGGCGACAAAAGGCCCCATGGAGCTTATTTACGATATCTATATTTACATATATAACTACTATTGTTTTTATTCATGTATTACAATAATTTTATTTTCATACAGACACACACCCACCTATATTTATATATAGATATATATATATATATATTATGTATATATATATGTATATTATATATATATATATCTGAATATTAAGTATATTATATTATATATATATGTATTATATATATATATATTATATATATATGTATATAATATATGTTATAATATATATATATGTATATTATATGTATATATATATATATATATATATTATATGTATTGTATAGAATATATTAATATTTATATATATGTTAGTATATTATATATATATAGTATATGTATATATATATATATATAATATATAGTATATATATATTATATATATTGTATATATAATATATATTATTATATATATTATTAATGTATATATTATATATGTTATGTATATATATGTAATATATATATATTATATATGTTATATATATATATGTATATATATATATACTATGTATTATATTATATATATATTATATATATATATATATATATGTGTGTAATATATATGTATAATATATTGTATTATATATATATTATATATATATGTGTTATATTATATATATATATATAAGATATTATATATATTATATATATAATAT
>JACEEZ010026032.1:62472-82472 GCA_016584305.1 Chionoecetes opilio
GTATATATATAAATCTATTATATATATATATATATATTATATTATATATATATATATGATATATTAAAAGATGATATAATACCCTTTTTGTGTATATATTATTATATATGTTTTTTAATTATTATGTATTTATTATTTAATATATTTTATATAATATTATTATATATTTATTAATAGTTTATTATATTTATATATGTATATGTATTATATATATTAAATTTTATATATGTATTATATTATATATATATATATATATATATATGTATATGTTAATATAATAATATATAATTATTTATATATTAATATTATATATATGTATATATATAATTTTTATATATAATATATGATATATATATATATATATTATAAATATATATTATAATAATATTATATATAATAAATCTAATAAATTCCCGGGGATCCTATATGGGTATATATATTATATATATAATATATATCGTTATAAAATTATATGGTAATATATATATATTATTTATATAAATATATTATATATATATATATGTAATCTATAAATATTTATATATAATATATATATATATTATAATATATATATTATTATATAATATATATATATATTATATTATATATAAAATATATATATGTAGATCAGTTGAGCGAACCCCTTTTTAGTCCCCTATATATAATATATATATATATATATATATATAAAACGTAAAAGTGAAAATTCGGGCGGAGGTATGCGCTTAATGACCCCCCCCCCCCCCATAGTTCTGTTTGTTTGTTCTGCGGGGTTTTTTTTTTATTTTGTTCTTGTGTTTTTGCTTTTTATTTTTCTTTTTTTGTTTTTATTTTTTTTGCGGGGTTTTATTTTGTTTTTTTTCATGTTTTTTTATTCTTTTGTTTTTTTTTGTTGCTTTTTATTTCTGTTTTGTTTTTGTTGTTGCTTTTTTATTCGTTTTTTTTGCTTTATCCCCCTTTATTGTGTTGGTCTTTGGACCACAAAGGGGGTTTTTTGCTTACCCCCCAAAAAAATTTTTTAAAAAATTGTTGCAGAGCCAAAAAAATAGAAAAAGAGGTATATGGTATTTTTTCTCTCTTCTCTCTCTTCTCTCCCCTCTCTCTCTCTCTCTCTCTTTCTCTCCCCCTTTCTTTCAACCCCCCAACCCTTCCTCCATCTCCTTGTACGATAGGATGAGATAGCTATTGAAAAACCATCACTTTTTCACACACGCAACTATCGCCAAAATTTTCTAACACCTTTGAATACTAACTTTTTTTCTCAATTCATTTAAACTCACCAATAGAAATGAGGTGAGGGAAAAAAGAGAAAAGGGAGGGAAGGAGAAGGGGAAGGAGAGGGAAGAGAGAGAGGAAGAGAGAGGAGAGGGGAGAGAGAGGGAGAGAGAGATGTAGGAGGTTGTTATTGAATAAACAAAGACGCTGTTTAACATCTTTCTTGCTATTACGTACGTTATGTGCAGACCAAAACTAGTTACTTATAAAAACGGGATCCTTTTTCGCCCCTTGTGCATGTGTATGCGCTTAAATAAGATGTAAAGAGGTACGAAAGAGAGGGGTTGGGGGGGGGGTGGGGTAAAGGAGGGGAGAGGGGGAGGGGGAAAAAGGGAAAGAGGAAAGGGGTGGGGGGGGGGAAGGGGGGAAAGGGAGGGGGAGAAAAAGGGAAAGGGGGGAGGGAGGGAGGGGGAGAGAAGGAGAGTGAGAGAGGAGGGAGAGAAAGGAGAGGAGAGAAAGGGTTTTTAAGAAGGGGGAAAAGAGAAAAAAGAGAGGAAAGGAGGGGGAGGGAGAGATGGGGAGAGAAAGTGGGGAGGGAAAGGGGGAAGGGGGGGGGAAAAAGGAAGAGAGAGGGGTGAGAGAGTGAGGAAACTTCTAAAAAAATTACAGGAATAGATAAAAAAAAAGTTCCCCTACACTATTTACCCTCATCTTTAGGGGGGTTATATATATTATTGTCTCCTTTTAAAACAGTAGTGGTTAAAATTTTACGTGACTTTTGAAAACTTTGGACATGGAAGTAGTACAGTAGAATGAGGAGACGGGGGGAAGGGAACCTTTCATGTAAAGCTGGGGACGTAAATGGTGAGGGGGGGGGGAGGGAGAATTTGGGGGAAATGAAGGGGGGACTGGTGGGGGGGGGGAGTTATGTAGGGGGGGAAGGGATGACGGGGGGGGATTTGTGTGGGAGGGAGTGGGGGGGGACGGGAGGGGGTGGGGGGGGAAATGTAGGGGGGGAAAGGGGGTGACGGGAGGGGGGAATGATGTGGGGGAGGGGGGGGGGGGACGGGGGAAAAAAGGGGGGGGGGGGTGGGGGGAGTTGTGGGAGGAGGAGCGGGGGGGCGGGGGGACACAGGCTTGAGGGGGAAACAGGGGCAATGAGGTGATGGGGGGTTCAAGGCGGCCCTGTTTCCCTCCTTAGTTTTGTTGAAACCCTTTTACTTCTGTGCTTCCGGGCGTGATGGGGGGTGTTGTGGCCCTCTTGCTCTAAAATCCCTGGGGGTGGAACGGGTAAGGGGGGTACATGGGGAAGGTCCCTAAGGTTTATTTTGCTATTGGTGAGGGTTTTTCCCACCTTTTTTCACCCAAAATTTCAAAGTTTTTCCCTTTTTATTTTATAAATTTCTAACGTTAGGGTTACTGTTTTGCCCCCCTTTTCCCTTTTTAAACCCCTTGAGGTCCAGAACGAAAATTTCCATTGTTTTTGGGTACAAATTAGCGTTTTAGTAAATAAAAAGCAATTTTTTATGGGTTTTGGGCCCTTTTTGTTTTCCTTACCCACAAACCCAATTTGGTATATTAAGTGACTTTTTTTAATTTTATGGCTCGACAGCATCCCTTTTTTTATATAGCAAAGGAAGATTGGGCCTCCAGGGGATAATGAAAGAAGGGGTTGGGGCACAGGTAGCTTGGGCAGAAAAAGGATGGCCCGGGATATGATTTGTTCTTTCTATAGTTTTATTTGGGCCAAACACCCAAAAGGGCCCAAAAAAAAGTGTCTTGCAAAAGATGAGGGAAATTTTGAGAAGGGGTTTTGGGCAATGATTTTTTTTTGCAAATTTATAGTCTTACCCTTTTTTTTGGGTTTAATGGTTATGTGTGTTGGTAGATTTCACCGTTTCTTTTTTTGGCTACGAAAGTGTTATTTTCGTACCTCCTGCCTCTATTTTCCCTGCCTCCTGCCCCGGGGAAAAAGTGGTGTTCCCTGCCGGGGCGGACTATGAAAAGGGAAGGGGGGTATTTAAAAAAAATGTAGTAAAATTATAATAATTATTATTATTATTAAAAGGGATGTTTTGCCGTCCTGTTGTTGTTTGTTTTTTGTCAGTAGTATTTCTAGATTCCATGACAGTGTAGTAACAAAAGTAGCCTCAGCAGCCCGGGTACAAATGTGGCCGAGGTAGCAGTAGGAGATGCAGCGGCACAGGATCAGAAAGGGTGTTTTAGCAGAGAGCCTCTCCGAGAGGGTCACTCGGCTGATTTAACCCTGGGGCCATTTTGAAAATTTATGGACGGCAGGCCCTCCCCCCCCGCCAGCAAAGGGGAACGGGGACAGTTTGTTTGTGCAAAAAAATGGGGGAAAACTCATCTCCTTTTTGGGGATGATGGGGTTTATAATGGGAAGGGGGGAGGGGAGGGAAAGAAGAAGATATGAGAGAAGGAAAGGAGGAATAAGGAGTAAGGAAGAAATTGGAGGGATGAAGAGTCAGAAGAGGAACTGACGAGGAATTCGAAAGAAATAAGGAATCAAAGAAGGGAAGGAATTCCTCCACTCACGCGTTACCCATCTTCCCCCACCCATTCACTCACCCATTACCCCACACGCGTTACCCATTTTCCCCCCACCCACTCACTCACCCATTACCCATCACCCCACACCCATTCACTCACCCATTACCCATCACCCCACACCCATTCACTCACCCATCACCCCCACCCATTCACTCACCCATTACCCATCACCCCGGACCCATTCACTCAACCATTACCCATCACACCACACCCATTCACTCACCCATCACCCCACACCCATTCACTCACCCATCACCCCCACCCATTCACTCACCCATTACCCATCACCCCGTACCCATTAACTCAACCATTACCCATCACACCACACCCATTCACTCACCCATTACCCATCACCCCACACCCATCCAGAATTAGGTTAGGATAAGAACAAGAGAACATACGTAATATAAAAGGCAAAACCAACAACAGAGGAATGGCTAACATGTGTGGCAATAAGCATTAAAGAACACAAGTCACCGATTTCCTCTCACTCACTATATATATATATATATATATATATATATATATATATATATATATATATATATATATATATAATATATATATATATATATATATACTCTGCTGTTTTTTTACGACGTGAAAAATCCTGACCTCTTGCTACTTACTGACTGATATTTGATGCCAGGAGAAGGGAGTATTACGCTTCTTCTAAATTTCAGTTGTATTCTATCATAGTTAACCGTAATATCAGGCAAACATGGGCATCATTCTAAGCATGAGACCTTAAGATAGAATTAAATTTTCAATCAAAACAATTTTTTCCCGCTGTATGCTTATTTACGCCCTATAAATGCATACAAACATTACTCCATCTACACTAATATTCATCACTGGGAAAATTACATTGAATAATAAGTATTTAAATCGTCATTATACACAATTATTACTGAGATAATTTTTACGTATATATGTAAACAAAATATTTCACCTTTTCTGGCTGCAAAATTCCTCAAAATGTTTGCCTCATTTGGTTTTTGGCATTTTCCGACTAAACTATTGATCTAAAAAGAAAATAGCCTTATATACTTTTTGTCCGGTTCGACGAGGTCTACGCAATGGCATAGTCCGTTTAGTCCTAACATGTCACGTTCTGGAGATATTTAGTTTTTTAAAGTTTTTAGAAAACATAAAGTTGTGGCTTTATTTATGCATGAATTTTACTTTAGCGTATACCACTGGATCGGCCTTCAAGAGCTGCATATTTTATGTTCTATACCATTTTGTCCTTACGTTTATGGTTACTGTGATATTAATGAAAATGTGATTTAAAAAAAAAAATCCTGGGCCCCATTTATTAGTCGGTCAGCCCCGGTCCGAAATTTTGCTCACCGGTATCAAATTAGGGCAAGAATGCTAAGAGTGTTTTTTTTGAGAAGGTATAAAATGCCTAGGGGTTAAAAAACTTTGTGATAGCATTGTGGGGGTGGCAGCTTTATATGAGTTATCTCCCTTTTTCCAAAATGGCCCCCCAAAATACACCCAATAATTATGAAATTTTTAAAATTTTAAATTTCACGGGGTGAAAATCATGTCCTTCTTGATGGCCGTTCGGATATGTGACGAAGTCTGATCTATGATCTTGTTGATATCTGTAGACTTTGCCTTCCAAAGCTTGAGCTCCCTATGTAGATTTTGATTTTCCAAGACAACATCCTTTAATGAGACACAGCATGGAACCATCAACAACTTTCCCTTGTCGTCGGAAAATATTTTTTACGCACCTCCAAGCTCGGATTTCAGTTTCTGTGCATATTCTTTTTTGTTGAATCCTTCAGAAGATTAACTCCACCAGACAACATTAATGATTCCAATTTTGTGGTCAAGGAGGTGACTGGTATAATCCTCTTGTTGGGGAAAATATCTTCTTGATGTATTCGAAAAGTTCTTGGTAAGCTTCTCCTTCAACCTTGTGATACAGTATAAATTCATCTGTTACTTTTTTTTCTTCATTTCTTTGCTGTCCTCTTTTCCTAGTGTAATTCCTATAGCATGAAGCGTGGTAGTGTGCCTCTGCGGCAACAATGTCTCTACTGGTTAGTGCTATCATCCTGCCGTCTGCATTTCTGACGGCACTCTCTCTTAGTGTTTGACTACTCTCAGTTGTGAAGCTAGCGTAAGTGTTTCACGTGTATTGGAGTGTTTTTGAACTTGACCTTGCTACAGAATACGCAAGATCGGAGCATAAAACTCTTGATTCAGGTGTTGATGTTCTGGAAGACTTTTTGAGGACAGTCACTACTACATGATAGATCACTACTACATTCAACCTGCTTTACTTTTCAGAGTTTCCAAGTCTCTTTTCATGGTGAACAGCTTCTACATTTTCGATGATAGATATAATTGGAACTTCTTTGTCCTGAAGCGTTTTTGAAACGTCTAGAATGGGGACATGGTTCCTGACTTTGGCGCTCAAGTAAGGTTAACCAGGAGGCATGGCTTTGAGGACTGACAAAATGTTCATCTCCGTCGGATACTGCCTTGGTGTATGATGCACAGTTTCTTGGCGGGTGCCTGTGGCGTTTCGCATGTTAACGGACATTCCAGGCCTCCTACGTCGAAGTTCCACAGCTACCACGAACCGGATTCTGGTCCCGGATTCTTCTCTACATACCAGCCTTCAACAATAGCTTCGAGAGGTAGTCGGCTGCTACTCTACCTCTCCACTCCAAAAAACCCGACTTTCTCTGAACGCACGACCTGCGGGCCGGCTGGTCTTCCGGCAGTGGTGGTCTCCTCGAGGGTCTCCAAACGTCGCCAGTCGATCGTCGGTCCGTCTCTCGCCGATGAAATACGACACCTGAAAAAGATTTTTTTTTTAATTATATGTATATAATATGATTTATATAATTATATAATATACAGTTTGGAAAAGGGGGATAACTCCCATAAAGCTGCCACTGCCACAATGCTATCACATGTTTTCTAACTCTAGGCATTTATACCTTCCCAAAAAACACTATTAGCATTCTCGCCCTAATTTGATACCGACCAACCCCCCAGGCTGATCGCCTATATTGCCTGCAGATTTTGGGCGAAAATAAATATATCCCAATTTGGATGAAACTCGGCTTATAGGGGCTTCTACTGATGGCGATCACGAATCTGGTCTTTGTTTGCCAATATTTGATTCTGAAATAAATTTTTCCCCTCTATAAGCTTATTTACACCCTATAAATGCATACAAACATTACTGCATCTCCACTAATATTCATCACTGGAAAAATTACATTGAATAACAAGTATTTATACCGTCATTATACACAATTATTACTGCTAAAAAATTTCCGTATATATGTAAATAAAAAAAATCACTTTCTGGCAGCAAAATTCCTCAAAATTTTGGCCTCATTTGGTTTTTGGCTTTTTCCTACTAAACTATTGATCTAAACAGAAAAATTACGTAAATAATGTGGTGGTGAGGGTAATGGTGTGAGTGAATGAGTGGGGTGATGGGTGGTGAATGGGTGTGGAGTGATGGGTAATGGGTGAGTGAATGGGTGTGGGGTGATGGGTAATGGGTGAGTGAATGGGTGTGGGGTGATGGGTAATGGGTGAGTGAGTGGGTGGGGGAAGACAGGTAACGCGTGTGGGGTAATGGGTGAGTGAATGGGTGGGGGAAGATGGGTAACGCGTGAGTGGAGGAATTCCTTCCCTTCTTTGATTCCTTATTTCTTTCGAATTCCTCGTCAGTTCCTCTTCTGACTCTTCATCCCTCCAATTTCTTCCTTACTCCTTATTCCTCCTTTCCTTCTCCCACTTTCCATTATCACCCCATCATCACCAAAAGGAGATGAGATTCCCCCTCTTTTTGCACGGACGACTGTCACAGTTACCCTGCTGCCGCTAGGATCGCTACCGTCCATGAATTCAAAATGGCGCGGCCGGAGTGAACCCTCTCGGTAAAAGCTCTCTGGTTATAGTGGGTATGATCGGGGGAGGGCCGGAGGGGAGCCTGGAGTTAGGAAGTGTGTCAGGTCAGGTTTCAAGATGTGTTAGATCCGAGCTGGTTTACTGATTTTTCGCTTGCATGCTTGGCAAGTCATGATCATTCACATCATCGGGAAGACTCACCCCGTCCTCATGTCTTCCTCAAAACATTGCAAACCTTCACGCGAGCTTCGCCGCGCCCTGAAGGGGGTGCTGGCCATGGCTCGGGACCGCGGTTACGTGAGTGGCAACAACCCGCTGCTCACGCCGCCGCCCCGGGACACCACCACCTTCTTCCGCTCCTTCCCGGCTCACTTCGACGTGACCGACCGCCTAGGGCAGCAGGTCATTCGCTTCGAGTTTTGGAAGAAGCCGTTGAGCAAGCTGCCGGGGCGGGAGGGCCAGGCGGTCGCCATGCGAGTCCGCCGCGCTGCCCGACGCACTGGCGTGCCCCTCACCAGGCTGCGGCTGGTGCTGCTGGTGCCGCACTACACGCACCAGCAGGAGCGGCAGGAGCGGCGCGCCTTGAAGAGGCTTGGCGCAGAACTGGAGGTGTTCACTCATCAATTCTTCTCCAGGGCGAACGAGCTGCCCTCCTCGCCGCCCTGCGAGCTGCTGGCGGACAGAATGCTGGTGGAGCGCTACCAGAACGTGTACGGACACGTGGGCGACTTGCCCAAGATTAACGCCGACAACTTCTGGTGCCGCTACCTGGGCGCCGCGTACGGGGACATTCTGCTCTCCAGCGGCGGCCAGGGAGGCATGCGCTCCATGCAGCTGGTGGTGCCCTCCCGCCGCGCCTGTGACGACCACACCGGGGAGGCGGAGCGGCGCGTGACGCAGTGGCTTGACGCCAGAACTAGTCTCAATGGTTACCTGGAGGCCATCAGAGAGAACCCTCACTACTATTGAGGCGGTTGTTGAGTGACGGGACAACCGTGCAAGCCCGCGGTGGTGTTGCTTGAGAATCAACATTGAGTCGCTTCAGGAAGTGTTATGGCGGGGATCGTCTTTATACATTGCTATGTCACGCTGTTCTATTATCTTATGTGAATACCACTTATTCTGACACTAAGTAACATATAATTATTTATGCATGACATCATCTCAATACAGGCATGTAGTATTACCTCGCATTAACGTCTCTCCTCCCTCCTTTTTGGCGACAATAGGCCCACATGGAGCTGTATTTACGCATATCTATATTTACATATATAACTACCTATTGTTTATATTACATGTATTACAATAATTGTATATCATACAGACACAAACCCAACCATATATATATATATATATATATATATATATATAATATATATATATATATATATATATATATATATATATATATATATGTATATCTCTCTCTCTCTCCTCTCTCCTCTCTCTCCTCTCTCTCTCTCTCTCTCTCTCTCTCTCTCTCTCTCTCTCTCTCTCTCTCTGTATATGTATATATTCATTATACTCAAAAGTAAATTGAAAATTATCCAGTAAAAATGTAAAGATCTCTAGGCTGGACTAAAACCACGTATTCCCAAAAGTCTGTATTTGTAGCAGTTATGATTGTATATTTCGAAATGAATATATATACGACAAAGGTACTATATTGTCAAGCTCATTGAGAATTAATCGTAATCTATAAGAACAAAACAGTACAATAGATTGATAACATTTCATTATAGTTTCACAAGTGTTAACGTTTTTCTAATGTGTCTAATGTTGCTTTTCTAACAATCATCTTTTCTCCCTACTTTTTAGGCTGAATACGCTGGGCAGTGGAGAGGAAGAGGAGGGCGAGAGAGGAATAGAGAGAGAGGGAAAGAAGAGAGAGAGGGAAAGAAGAGAGAGAGGGAAAGAAGAGAGAGAGAGAGAGAGAGAGAGAGAGAGAGAGAGAGAGAGAGAGAGAGAGAGAGAGAGAGAGAGAGAGAGAGAGAGAGAGAGAGAGAGAGTAGAAAGAGAGAGGTAGAAAGAGAGAGAGGGAAAGAAGAGAGAGAAGTACTAGAAAGAGAGAGAGACAAAGGGAGAGTGTGCGTGCGTGTTAAAGTGTTCATGGACGAGGAACAAACCAAACAAGCGAACTACCGAACCATGAAGGCAACGAGGCGGCGCTAGTTACCTCCACATGGAAAAAAGGTAAGTGGGTGGGGGGACTGGGTGGATGGGTGGATTCAAGTGGAGAGCGTGGCGTCAGGTCAGCACATTTTCCTTTTAATTTTTTTGAAAGGGGTCTTTTTTCCACTTCCCACTGTTCCACTTTTAGCTTGGATGGCGGCGACGCTTAGTGGAGTGACGAGCAGGACGTTTTATATATATTTTTTTATTTAGGGTGGACCACTTAATTAAATGAGAGAGTGAATGGAGATGATTTTTTTTTTGAAAGGCTGCAGAGTGGGCTGGAGAAGACTGGAGTGTGGAGTGGAGTGCTGGGAGCGAGGGAAGTAGGGCTCTCTCTCTCTCTCTTCTCTCTCTCTCTCTCTCTCTCTCTCTCTGTCTCTGTCTCTGTCTCTGTCTCTGTCTCTGTCTCTGTCTCGCTCTCGCTCTCGCTCTCTCCTACAAAATTTAACTTATTTCCTCCAAGCACTTTTTTCTCCTGTAACATATTTTTCCTGATTTGCCTTTAACAAACATGCGTATTATGTTTTCTGCCTGAAATATTTCACTATTTATCATAACATTATAATAATTATCTCCGTTATCACAAGTCTTCCTCTTCTTCCTCTTCCTCCTGGCCTCCTTTTCCTCTTCCTCTTCCATGAACATTTTCCCCACTACATCATATAGGTTGGTCATTTCTTACCCTTCCCCACCACAACTACCACCCACCCCACTACTACATCTACCACTACCATTTCTACCCCCATCACTACAACTACTACCCATTTTATTACTATAACTACCACTACCATTTCTACCCCCACCACTACAACTACCACCCATCACCACTATAACTACCACTACTACGACTACTACTACCCATCAACTCTTTAACAACGGTACTTCTATCACAAACTCCTACCATTACTGCACTACTATAACCACAACCACCACATCACCACTACCTCCGTAACATAATCGCATCAACCGTATCTACATTATTTCTTCTCTCCCTCCCAGTTACCTTCCCCTCCCATAAAATATTCTATAAAATATTCTGACTCTCCTTCTCTCCCTCCTTCTTTCCTCCACTACGACCACTCAGGTATTCTCTCCTTTCTCTACCTCCTCTTCCTCCTCTTCCTCTTCCTCTTCCTCTTCCTCTTCCTCTCCTCCTCCTCCTCCTCCTCCTCCTCTTCCTCCTTCTCCTCTTCCTCCTCCTCCGCTCTCATCATATTCTTTCACACTTCTCTTCCTCCTTCTTCCAATTTTGCTTCTCTTATTATCTCGCTTCCTCACTCTTTCCGTCTCTCCATAAGTATGTAGTTAATCCACCGGTCATAAAACTCCACCTGGTTATCGTAGAACACTATAAAAGAAGCTTAAACTATCGCCTGATTAATGAAAGTATATTTTTTTCGAGTCATAATTTAGTTTTCAATGTGAATTTTGGCAATATTCATAGTGCAATGATTTTGGTGTGCGTAATTCTTTGTATTATTTATTATATTCAATGTTGCAAATTTCTACTCGTAAACATTTTCTCGAAAGATTTTTTTTCCAGTGACCCTTTGTGCTTATAAAAAAAATTCTCAAACGGTTCGTTACGTTTCGTTTGCTTTTTGAAAAATGTCCGTAACCTTTTTTATAATTTAACTCCGGCAGTGGCTTTTTTTAGTCCTTTTTTTATTTTCATTTTTTCCTCCACTTCACCTTTCCATATTCGTAACGGGCGGTGATGGAATATTCACCGCTCGTTTGTTAATTATTTTAAGTTATTTTTTACCCCACCGCTTATTGCATTTGGAGTTTATATTTGAAAGTGGGAGAATGATATTTTTTTCACAGCACGGAGAGATAGGGAGGAGGGGAGTTTTTTTTATATATAGGAATTTGATTATAAAATGCTGTGTGTGTGTGCGTGTGCGTGTGCGTGTGCGTGTGCGTGTGCGTGTGCGTGTGTGTGTGTCCCCCCTTGCTACAATATACAAAAATAAATCACGCCTAGCCCAGTAAGAAGAAACAGGTGTTGTATTACTCTTAGGTTATCATGCATTATCATTATTATTATAATTACGTATTAACAATTTCATTATTAACATTACTATCATGGTCTTTATTGTGCTCCTCGCCTATTATTTTATTATTTATTTAATATATATTATTATATATTTCATTGTATTATTTCTATTTTATTCCTATTTTATTATTATTATTATTTCGATATTATTTTATTAATATTATTTTATTAATAATTTTATTATTGTTATTATGTCGGCTATTTATTATCATGTGGAGGGGTAAAAAAGAACCCTATCATATAATTACTATCATAATTTTAACCATTATCATCATTACTATTACAGAGATTGCTTTTATATCTCTAACATCATCATCATAGCTATTACAATATTAACTAACCATCATCATTATTATTATTACAGAGATTGCTTTTATATCATTATCATCATCATAGTTATCATTATTTATGTTAATACTAATGATATTATTCCCTTTCTTTTTTAATATTTCCTATTTACCACCTTTATTATTATTTTCTTCTTTTTTTTTTCCCATGTATTATTCCTTTCCTTAATTTCTCTATTTTTCTTTTTTTTTTTTCTCATTTTCTTTTATCATTATTATCATCATAATTATCATCATTATTTATGTGCATGAGCGTCGTTCACCTTCCCTATCAGCGAGGGACACATACTAATTAGCTACCCGGGTAAGCATCATCATTTTGACGCGTGTTCATTACCAGACCATGAAAGAGACAGGCAGGTGTGTGTGTGGGGTGTGCGTGGGGTGGGGTGGGGTGGGTGTTTCCCTTCCCCCCTGGTTTTGTTTTTTATTCCAATCCCTTATAGCCATTAATTTTTTATTTTCTTTATTAGGAATTTTAATATTCAACATTTATTTTTTTTTTCTTTTTTGAATTTTATAGAAGTTGTTTTTTGTCTCCTTCCCTTTATTCCTTTTTTCCTTCCTTTCCCCTTTCTTCCTTCCCCTTTTTCTTCCCCTTCTCTCCTTCCTTTCCCTTCCCTTCCTTCCTTCCTCTCCTCTCGTATCTTCATTCCCTTCCTCTCCTCTCGTATCTTCATTCCTTTCCTCTCCTCTCTATCTTCATTCCCCTTCCTCTCCTCCCTTTCCCTTCCTCTCCTCCTACCCCTCAATCTTTCCTTCCTCTCCCCCCTTTCCCCTTTCCCTCTCCCCTTCCTTCCCCTTTTTTCCCTTCCCCTCCCTTCCCTCCTCCCTTCCCCTCCCTTCTTTCCTTCCTCTCCCCCTTTTTCCCCCCTCCTCCTTCCCTTCCTCCCCTTCCTTTCCCCTTCCCCCTTTTCCTTCCTTTCCTTTCCTTCCCCTTTCCCTTTAGCCACCTACGCCTTCACTACCCTCCCTAATCACTCAAGTCTTTTGTATTCAACTCCCTAATTTATTGTTCTCACTAGACGAAGTATCACTATCTATCACTTTATCTTTGCATTTGAAATAAAGTAAACTGTGAAATTGGTCACACACACATATTAACAGCAATGATAATGATAACGATAATGAAGACAATTATAATACATACAAACTACATAATTATATAGAATACATACATATATACATACAACACTGGAAAAGGATCGAACAGAAACCTGAGCTGGTCCCACTTTCACGAATCCTCCGTCAACTTAAAGTCAAGATTAAAGACCAGAAAGTTTTTCAAAAAATAATCTGTCCCAACACAAAGATGAGCCTCCCCTCCCTTGCCTCTCCCTCCTCCCTTTCTTCCTCCTCTTCCTCTTCCCCTTCTCCTTCCCTTCTCTCTCTCTTCCTCCTCCTCCTCCCTTCCTCCTCCTCCTCCCTTCCCTTGTCTCCCTTCTCCCTCTATTCCTCATCCTCCTTCCTTCCCTTGCCTCTTCCTTCTTCTCTCTTCTTCCTCCTCCTCCCTTCCCTTGTCTCCCTTCTCCCTCTATTCCTCCACCTCCTCCCCTCCCTTGCCTCTCCCTTCCCTCTCTATTCCTCCTCCTCTTTCCCCTCTCCTCTTCTCCTCCTCCTTCCTCCTCCTCTTCCCCCTCTCCTCTTCTCCTCCTTCCTCCTCCCACCTCCTCTTCTCCCTCTATTCCTCCCCCTCTTTCCCCTCTCCTCTTCTCCTTTCTCCTCCTCTTCCCCTCTCCTCTTCTCCTCCTCCCTCCTCCTCTCCCCCCTCTCCCTGCTCCGCGCCACCACTGATAAGAGGCACGGTGGTGACAGGACGCAGGGAAGAGACGGAGGGAGAGCAAAAAGATTGAAGTCATATACGTTAAAAAAAAGACAAGGAGGAGAGTGAAAAGGTGGAAGGGGAAAAAAGGGGAGAAAAGAGAGAGGAAGAAGGGAGGAGAGAGAGGAGGAGAGAAAAGAGAGAGAAGAAAAGGGGAGAAAAGGGTGAGAGAGAGAGAGAGGGGAGGAGAGAAAAGAGAGAAGGGGGGGAAAAGGGTAGAGAGAGAGAGAGAGGGAGAAGGGGAAAAGGGGAAAGGGGATTTAAGGGTAGGGGGAGGAAATAAAAGGGAAAAAAGGGAGGGAAGGAGAGGGAAAAGAGAGGGAAGAAGGGGGTAAGGGGAGGAAGGGGGGAAGGGGAGAGGGAGGGAAGGAGAGGGGAGAGGGAGGGAAGGAGAGGGTAGAGGAGGGAAGAGAGGGATGGGGGAGGAAGAGAAGGGAAAGAGGGAAGGAAAGGGGTTTAGGAGGGAAGGAATGGAGAGAGAAGAAAAAGAGGGAAAGGAGGTAGAAGGAAAGAGAGGAGGAAGATTGGTAGAAGAGGAAAGGAGGAAGAGAGGGTAAGAGAGGAAAGAGAGGGAAGGGATGTAAGAAGAAAAAAGGCTAGAGGGAGAGAGAGAGGGTAGAGGGAAGTTTGGACGAATAATGAGGTAGGAATAATGAATGTCGAAAATAATAAAAGTCAGGAAATGTCACTCGTAATTAAGGTTATAGCATCTAATTCTTTTAAACTTGGAATAAGGACAGACAGACAGAACCCCGTTTGTGCAAGATATGTGAAGGGCGTTTATATACTGCAGTAATGTGTGTATTAACTCCTTCACGCCCAGATTTTTCCTTTGCTATATGAAATTGTATGTTGTCCAGCCATAAAACTACGAAAAAGTAACTAAATAAACCAAATTAGCGAATGGACAAGGATATTAAACAGGTCATATCTATATAATATTGCTTATGTTAATTAAAATCGTCGAATGGTGGTTATATTACAATGAAAATTACGTTCGGGGCCTCAAGGGTTTACAGGAAAGGGGTTAACGAAAGATTATACAACAAAGAAGTATGTATATGTGAAAAAGTGAGGTTGGTTAGGTTATTCTGTTACCTTACTGCTAATATTGTGTTAGGTTAGGTTAGGTTATTCTGTTACCTTACTGCTAATATTTTGTTAGGTTAGGTTAGGTTATTCTGTTACCTTACTGCTAATATTTTGTGTTGTTGTTATCATTTATCCTATTATTGGTGTAAAGGGAAATTTTAATCACAGAAATAGACAAGGACAATGTAAGAGGAAGGGATAGAAAAAAACCGAGATATTTTTAAGATGTTATTCAAGGCAATTTCTAAACGCATAGACTTAGAGAACAAACCAAGGATGAAAATATATCAGATTTTACATATGAAAATAAACTAAGTTAGAGATATAGCATAGGGCAATTAGGCACCAGTGACTATTATAGCGTTAAGTTTAAAATTGAATAGGGACTTAGATTCCCTACATAAATACCTGAATGGGGAGAAGAGAGTTTACTATTGAAAGAAGGTAAGGATTAGGGAGAGACGGGAGCGGGATAAAGAAGAGAGGGAATAATGAAATATGGCTTTTTTCCCCTCGCTCTCTTTGCCCTTATTCTAGCTTTCCCTGAGGCCATACGATATCAGCAGGCAAGTCTTGTGGGGCCCGGAGCGAAGTTTGATTATAAAAGTTTTGGATGAACTGTATCAAGTCTCCAACCCCCCTCCCCCTCCCTTTCCCTCCCCCACCCCCCACCTCCACCCCCTCATCAAGTCCCCATCCACCCACCCACAATCAATCTCAGTTGTTATTAAAAAATATAAAGAGGACAGCTATACATTTATATGCTTACGTGTTTGTATAAGTACATGAATGTGTGTGCACACACACACACACACACACACACACACACACACACACACACACACGCACACACGCACACACGCACACGCACACACGCGCGCACACACACACGCACACGCACTTACCCATACATACTGTAAGTTTCATTACCTCTTAAGATCTTTCCGGCAGGGTAATTTGTGGCAATCACGAGTCTAGCACGTGATCAAGACCTTGGTCAGGGGAGGGAGGATGAGGGACAAGTAGAAAAGGAGGAGAGATAAGAAGAGAAGAAGAGGGAAATAATAAATAATAAGGGGAAATAAGGAGAGAGGGGAATGATGCAGACTTGTATAAATTGTTGAAGTTTAATGAAAGGGGAATAGTGAATTTGATTGAAATCTAAATATTGGAGTTTAGATCTATTACTTTTTATTTTTACTACTACTACTACTACTACTACTACTACTACTACTAGTACTAGTACTACTACTAGTACTAGTACTACTACTACTATTACTACTACAAATACTGCTTCTAACAACACTACTACTACCGCTACTACTACTACTACTACTACTACAACTACTACTTGTACTACTACTACTACTACTACTACTACTACTACTACTACTACTACCACTACTACCACCACTACTACTACTACTACTACTACTACTACTTTTAACAACACCACCACTACTACTACTACTACTTCTATTTCTAACAACAGTACCTCATTTTTCCAGTCACATTTTCAAGCCATTTTTCTTTAATCCCCGTTTCCTCTTCAGTCTCTTTTTTCTTCTGCCTCCCCTTCCCAATCACCAAATTCACAGCTCACTTCCTCAACAAGACAAGCGAGAAAATATACCTGGTTATAACAACACACACACACACACACACACACGCACACAACACCACACCACCCACCACCACACCTTGCCCACACCACCCCCAATTCAAAATACACAAACCCAAAATTAAAAACACCCACTCCACACCCCCCACAACACCACCAACGCCCCCCAAAAACAACAAACCCAACGCACAACACAACGAAAAGACCCAAAACACCCACACACCACATAACAAAACAACACCAAAACAAACAAAAAACCACAAAATTCGAACTCCCAAACAAAAAAAAAAAAAAAAAAAAAAGGAAAAAACCAAAAAAGAAAAAACTTTTTTTTCAACCCAAAGCCACACCAACACCCCCCCCAACCCCCCCCCCCCCCCCCCCCCCACCCCCACCCCCCCCCCCCCCCCCCCCCCCCCCCCCCTCCCCCCACACACCAAAACAACCATCCCCCCCCAAACAGCCCCCAAAAAAACAACACCCCAGACACAAACAAACACCCCCCCCCCCCCCCAAAAAAAAAATTTTTAAAAAGTTTCAAAGATCCCTTTTTTTTCCCCTGTTGCTTTAAAAAACACCCACTGTGCTACGAGTTTTTCCCCTTTTTTGTACTAAAAAACCCCCAAAGGTTTTTTCCCCTTTTTTGCTCTATAAAAACACAATTTTTTTCCCAAACTGCACAAACATTTTTAACGAATGAGTTTTGTATTTTTTCCCTTGTTATGTATGTATGGGGCACTTGCCTTGATTTTTACACGCACAGGTGAAGCGAGAGAGTGTGATTGGCTGATGTGTAACAGGTGTGTGGGTGGGTGTGGGTGGGTGTGTGTGTTTTTGTGTGTGTGTGGGTGTGTGTGGCTGTTTTTGTGTGGGTGTGGGTGTATGTGTGTGTGTTTGTGGGTGGGTGGGGGTGGGTGGGTGGTGTGGTGTGTGTGTGGGTGTGTGTGGGTGAGTGTTTGTGGCAGGTGGGATGTGGATATTAGGTGTGTTGAGTCGGAGTCGAAAGGGATTCGTAACTCTCTTTGCTGAGGTTGTGAGGGAGTGCAATGAGAGTTAGGGAGAGTAATGGGAGGAAAGAAAGAGGGAAGGATGGATGTTTTGTGATATGTGTGATTGTAAAACTCTTGAAGTGGTAATGATGGTGGTGTAGATGTAGTTATGTGTATAAACTGTGTGTGTGTGTTTTTGCTATATCCCTGTTAAAGCCTGTTTATCATTTTTCTGATGTCGGACTCTCTCTCTCTCTCTCTCTCTCTCTCTCTCTCTCTCTCTCTCTCTCTCTCTCTCTCTCTCTCTCTCTCTCTCTCTCTCTCTCTCTCTCTCTCTCTCTCTCTCTCTCATTCTCTCATTCACTCAAGAAACAATCCAATTCCCCCTCCCAATAGTCATGTCTCCTTCGTTACATTAGAGAACATAACATTGTTTTGTCACTAGGACACAGACAGGCTGGGGGTTGTCTTGTCTGTCCGCCTGTCTGGGAGCCTCAAGGGGGCACAGAGCCGCGTCGAGGGCTTGGTATACACGGACCTAAAGGGGGGTACTCGAAACCTGAACCCCCCCCTCCCGCCTTTTTTTTTTTTTAGTTTTTCCCAAATTTAAAAACCCCCTAAAAATTTTGGTTTTTTTATATTATTATATTTTTTTTTTTTTTAGTTTTTTCCTTTTATTATATTTTTTTTTAGATTGGCCCCTCCCCCATTTTTATTTTTTTTTTTTTTTTTAGAAATTTTTTTTATAAAAATTATTTTTTCCCTTTTCTTTGCTTTGTTTTTTTCTATTTTTTTTTTTTATTTAAATTTTAAATTTTTTCTTTTTTAACTTTTTACTAATTTTTTCCTTTTTTCCTCCCTTTTTTCTTTTTTTTTTCTTCCTTTTTTCTTTTCCCCTTTTTCTTTTTCCTTTTTTCCTTCTTCTTTTTCTTTTTTTTTTTTTTTTCCTTCTTCTTTTTTTTCTTTTTTTTCTTTTCTTCTTGCCTTCCAGTTTCTTTTCTTTCCTTTTTTCTTCTTGCTTTCCTTTCTCTCCCTCCCCCTCCTCCTCCTCCTCCTCCTCCTCCTCCTGTGATATATCCTTTCACTAGCCTGTTAGGACCATAAATTCATCCTGACCTGCGAAGAGGAATGTGACAGGTGGTCATCCTCTTCTTCCTCCTCTTCCTCCTCCTCTTCCGCCTCCTCTCTTCCTCTCCTTCCTCCTTCACTCCTTCCTCCTATTTTTGTATTCTTTGATTTCCACAACCTTCCTCGTTTTATCTCTTACTTTTATTTTTATCTTCCTTTTCCTCATTGTTTTCCTCCTCCTCCTCCTCCTCCTCCTTCCCCCTTTCCTCCCCCTTCCTCCCCTCCTCCCCTCCTCCTCCCTTTCTCATTCAAGTCAGGCAAAAAACAACAACAATAAGAACAAATTACAAGATTTTAAAAATATATATTTCTTCCTTCAATTTCTTTCTTTTCCAAATTCTTCATATGTCTTCCTGCTTTGCTATCTTGCAATTCTTTCATATCCTTCATTCTTTTTTTCTGTCTTTGAGTGTCTTTCTTCCATCTATCTTGTTTCATTCTCTTCCTTCCCTCTTTCCTTTCTCTCTTTCTTCCTTTCTTCCTTCTTTCCTTCCTTACACTCTCCCTCCTTTGTTTTCTCTCTCCCACCCTCCTTTCATTCATTAATTGCTTCCTGTATTTCTTTCTTTCTGCTTTAATATCTTCCATTCTTCCTTCCATCTTTCCTTCCTTCCTTGCTCATCTATTCACTTTTTATTTATATCACGTATTTCAGTCCCCCAATATTCTCTCTCTCTCTCTCTCTCTCTCCTCTCTCTCTCTCTCTCTCTCTCTCTCTCTCTCTCTCTCTCTCTCTCTCTCTCTCTCTCTCTCTCTCTCTCTCTCATCATCCGTTATTTCTTTGTATTTCTTTCTGGTGTTCTTTTTCTCAACGTTGCTATCACACTTTTTTTCTATATAATTTTATGTCCAAGATCCCCACTATCTTTCCTTCTCTCCCTCTATACCCGTCCTCCTCCTCCTCCTCCTCCTCCTCCTCCTCCTCCTCCTCCTCCTCCTCCTCCTCCTCCTCCTCCTCCTCCTCCTCCTCCTAAATTGGCTGCCTCCTGGACCCGTAAACAACACTTGCCTTGACGTAAGAACAACAACAACAATGATAACAAAACTACAATACTGGGGAGGAGGACGAGGAAGGAAGGAAGGAAGG
>JACEEZ010026032.1:89972-92472 GCA_016584305.1 Chionoecetes opilio
TTATTTTTCTTGTTAGAGTGACTGAAAAATAAGTGCGAAAGTAACGCTTGGAAGATACGAAGGTAAGGTAGGTAGGTAGGTAGGTAGGACTGATAGTTAGTTTCACACACAACGCACCGGCGTGTGTGTGTGTGATGTGTGTGTGTTTAACACCGCGCGATGGTCAGGTTGATAACGTGCTGGTCTCCCACTCTGTGGGTAGGCGGTTCGAATCCTCGCGCTCCCGGGGATTTTTCACTGACAAATTCGGGTGGTTACTGTCGGTCGGTGTGTAAGGTCCCAGCATTGCCCAAAGATCGGTAATAATGAGCTCCAAGCTCGCACTGAGAGGGTGAAAACTGGCGATCGCGAGCCAGCTCGCGTGGACAAGACCATGGGTGAATAACTCACACACACACACACACGCACACACGCACACGCACACGCACACACAGACACACGCACACACGCACACACGCACACACACATGCACACACACACACACTCACTCAAACATCAAACACCCTCTACATATCAAATAAATGAACAATCAGATTAATTTCCTGTAAAATATTAAAAAAAAGTAACAAAGTAATTGGATACAATGTCACACATGACACTTTGAAGTTTTTTTTCATTTTTTTGAAATTTTAATATCTACAATTCCGAATGTACTGGAAGTCACGAATTAGAAAAAAATGTGATTTAATTTGAAAGATAAATGATTACAGTTTTGATAGGTGTTTCATGAGAGAGAGAGAGAGAGAGAGAGAGAGAGAAGAGAGAGGAGAGAGAGAGAGAGGAGAGAGAGAGAGAGAGAGAGAGAGAGAAGAGAGAGAGATATGATATTGATTGAGTTGGAGAAGATGATAGAATAACAGTTAGAGAGAGAGAGAGAGAGAGAGAGAAGAGATATGATGATGAGATGAGAGAAGATGAGATAGAGATAGAACAGTAGAGAGAGAGAGAGAGAGAGAGAGAGAGAGAGGAGAGAGAGAGAGAGAGAGTAATATGAGTGACAGTAATTGGGAAGGGAGACTAAATGGAGGGGAGGAATGAGGGGAATAAGAGGGGAGGAAAGAAGGCTCATTACTGCATGAAAGGGGAAGGAGGAGGAAAAAAAGAAATTAAAAGAAAAAGAAAGAGAAAAGTAAAGAAAATAAATAACGGTAAGCAGGAAAACTTAGGAAGAAACAAGTGGAAAACATGGATAAGGAGAGAGAGAGAGAGAGAGAGAGAGAGAGAGAGAGAGAGAGAGAGAGAGAGAGAGAGAGAGAGAGAAGAGAGAGAGAGAGAGAGAGAGAGGAGAGAGAGAGAGAGAGAGAGAGAGAAAAGGTGAATGAAAAAACAAAATTATCAACGAGAATGTTAGATAATTCTGAAAATATTGCATAGTGATAGTGATGGTAGTAGTAGTAGTAGTAGCAGTAGAAGTAGTTGTAGTGGTAGTAGTAGGAATGGGGGGAAGGAGGGAGAAAGGAAGGGGGGAAGGAGGAAGGATGGGAGAGAGGAAGGGAAGGAGGAAGGAGGGAGAAAGGAAGGGGAGGAAGGAGGGAGGGAGGGAAGGAAGGGGGGGAAGGAGGAAAGAGAGAGGGAGTGAGGGCGGAAGGGAAGGGAGGGAGGGAGGAAGGAAGGGAAGAAGGGAGGAGGGAGGAAGGAAGGAAGGAAGGAAGGGAGGAAGGAAGGAGGAGGGCCAAGGTGCCAAATAAGCTTTCACATTCTGGGTTCCTTCATTTGCCTAAGGGCGAGTTACTTAATTGAATTCCACACCTGCCTACCTGCCTTACTTTTCTCCCATTGACCTGGCCTTCCTCCCCTTCTATATTCTCTTCCCATTCCATATTATATTTACTTCCATTTGCTTTCATTTTCAACACATTTTACTTACATTCCTTTTTTTTTTCAATTTTCAACACATTTAATTTCATTCCTTTTTTTTTTTTTTCCATTTAACACATTTTAGTTTCATTCCTTTTTTTTCTTCTTCAATTTTCATCACATTTTACTTTCATTCCTCTTTTTTGTTTCCATTTTCAACACATTTAATTTCATTCCCTTTTTAGTTTCAATTTTCAACACATTTTACTTGCATTCCTTTTTTTTTTGTTTCAATTTTCAACACATTTTACTTGCATTCCTTTTTTTTTTTTGTCAATTTTCAACACATTTTATTGACATTCCTTCTTTTTTGTCAATTTTCAACACATTTTACTGACATTAATTTTTTGTGTTTCAATTTTCAATACATTTTACTTACATTCCTTTTTTTTGTTTCAATTTTCAACACATTTTACTTTCATTCTCTATCAAAGTATCTTATCTTCTTTCTATTCCTCTGCTTTACTAGTCATCTTGTTGTCCCTCCAGTTCCCCAGTTTCTCTTCCAAATTTGTTTTATTACTAGAATTGCAAACGTTCTGAGAATATTGACAATGTAATTAATCGCTATTTCCTAAAAAGTATGTATTGAAAATTGCTCCAAAAGGGAAGACTGAATTCCTGTTTCCAATAACCTAAACTG
>JACEEZ010026032.1:107472-112472 GCA_016584305.1 Chionoecetes opilio
TTAAAAAGAACGAAACATATTATTTTCCTACTTTTTCTGTCTGCGGTAATGGAAAAGTAATTGAAAAGTAAGCATTAAAAAGAACGAAACATATTTTTTCCTATTTTTTCTGTCTGCGGTAATGGAAAAGTAATTGAAAAGTAAACATTAAAAAGAACGAAACATATTTTTTCCTACTTTTTCTGTCTGCGGTAAACCAATGATGATAAAATATGAGGCTGACGTTGGTATTTATTTTCTACATATCTTGCATTTCTATTTTTTTTTTCGACCATTGATGAAGACTTATGATGGAAAAAAGAAGATAGTTTTGGGTAGAATCTAATCCACTTTCCGGTCGCCCATTATTATCTACCTCCTGTATTTCATCACTTCTATTTCTCTTTTCCCCTCACCTCTCCTTAAATTTATTCTCTCTTTCTCTCTCCCTCTCCCTCTCTTTTTTTCTCTCTTTTTTTTTTTTCTCTCTCTCTCTCTCTCTCTTCTCTCTCCTCTCTCTCTCTCTCTCTCTCTCTCTCTCTCTCTCTCTCTCTCTCTCTCTCTCTCTCTCTCTCTCTCTCTCTCTCTCTCTCTCTCTATCTATCTTTGTTTATCATTCTCTCTCCCCTTTCTCCCTTTTCCCATTCAATCTCTGTTGTCTCTCGTCTCGTCCATCTCTTTCCCTCTTTACTGCCTCAACTACGTAGGAGAGAGAGAGAGAGAGAGAGAGGAGAGAGAGAGAGAGAGAGAGAAATATGCTGGTGTCAGAACTTTGGAAGGTGAAATATGAGTAGAGTTGTCTGCAAGAAGAAAAAAATAAAAATAAAAAACATTGTTATATATTTATTTAGCTTCAGGAAATAGGAGTTTACCTAAAAATAAATAAAAAAAACGATGATACTTATTTCTATATCAATTAATATCTGCAGGTTTTTTTTCAGAATGATAATATATTACTTTTTACCTCGATTTACATATTCTTAACTAAAAAGATAGTTGACCAATACTCACAATTTTTCATCATTTGTTTTTATCCCAGTTATTTCTAAGTTGAAGTGGCTGTAACCCGAGCAGTCAGGCCGGTGAGCTGTAGCGGGTTGGGTCTCCTGATACATAACGATAAAATATGTATAAGGAGTGTGCAGTAGGTTTTGATGGCTTGTGTGAAGAAATTTTTGTTACCCTCTTTATTTTTTTTACTTTTCAGGTGAGTTATCGGCACTTGATCATTGGACCCATTGATGTGAGTATTTGATTTACATTTTTTCGTCGTCATATATTTTTTTTTTTTTTTTTTTTTTTTTTTTTTTAAATCATGATCTTACCAGGAAATCCATAATCGACGTAAGGAAGATAAACGATTTGATAATTCGTCCTTGGAAGAAAGATTTAAAGATACATGAATAATATTTAAGGTATTGTGGCCTAGAGTAAGCTGAGATTATCGCAGAAAAACTAGAAATATAGATTTATATAGTCATCACTAAGTACAAGTATTATCAAATTTAGAAAACCGATATTTCGTTCTGTCTCATAGCGGTTTTGTCAGTGTAAAAAAATCATGCGTTACACTGAGGTGGAAAGGAATATATGTATATCCTTATTAGAAAATAAACAAATCATAATGAAATGAAAAGGAAGGCTGAGGCATCGGTGAATTGTCGCGGAATGAATCAATATCTTCTGGCAACGCATCGTTCAAGCCAAGGAACACCCAAAAGATGCGAAGGTAAGAAGGATTAACTCCGATGAAAAGGAGTCTTGATGCTGGAAAAGTAGTGTCGTTGCCGGAAAAGGAGTGTCGTTGCCGGAAAAGGAGTATCGTTGCTGGAAAAGGAGTATCGTTGCTGGAAAAGGAGTGTCGTTGCTGGAAAAGGAGTATCGTTGCTGGAAAAGGAGTGTCGTTGCTGGAAAAGGAGTATCGTTGCTGGAAAAGGAGTGTCGTTGCTGGAAAAGGATTATCGTTGCTGGAAAGGAGTGTCGTTGCTGGAAAGGAGTACGTTTCTGAAAGGAGTATCGTTGCTGGAAAAGGAGTTCGTGCGTCTGCTGAAAGGAGTAGTGCTGTTGCTTGCTGGAAAAGGAGTATCGTTGCTGGAAAAGGAGTGTCGTTGCTGGAAAAGGAGTGTCGTTGCTGGAAAAGGAGTGTCGTTGCTGGAAAAGGAGTGTCGTTGCTGGAAAAGGAGTGTCGTTGCTGGAAAAGGAGTGTCGTTGCTGGAAAAGGAGTATCGTTGCCGGAAAAGGAGTATCGTTGCTGGAAAAGGAGTGTCGTTGCTGGAAAAGGAGTATCGTTGCTGGAAAAGGAGTGTCGTTGCTGGAAAAGGAGTATCGTTGCTGGAAAAGGAGTGTCGTTGCTGGAAAAGGATTATCGTTGCTGGAAAAGGAGTGTCGTTGCTGGAAAAGGAGTATCGTTGCTGGAAAAGGAGTATCGTTGCTGGAAAAGGAGTATCGTTGCTGGAAAAGGAGTGTCGTTGCTGGAGAAGGAGTATCGTTGCTGGAAAAGGAGTATCGTTGCTGGATAAGGAGTGTCGTTGCCGGAAAAGGAGTATCGTTGCTGGAAAAGGAGTATCGTTGCTGGAAAAGGAGTGTCGTTGCTGGAAAAGGAGTATCGTTGCTGGAAAAGGAGTATCGTTGCTGGAAAAGGAGTGTCGTTGCTGGAAAAGGAGTGTCGTTGCTGGAAAAGGAGTGTCGTTGCTGGAAAAGGAGTGTCGTTGCTGGAAAAGGAGTATCGTTGCTGGAAAAGGAGTGTCGTTGCTGGAAAAGGAGTGTCGTTGCTGGAAAAGGAGTGTCGTTGCTGGAAAAGGAGTATCGTTGCTGGAAAAGGAGTATCGTTGCTGGAAAAGGAGTATCGTAGCTGGAAAAGGAGTATTGTTGCTGAAAAAGGAGTATCGTTGCTGGAAAAGGAGTGTCGTAGCTGGAAAAGGAGTATCGTTGCTGGAAAAGGAGTATCGTTGCTGGAAAATGAGTATCGTTGCTGGAAAAGGAGTATCGTTGCTGGAAAAGGAGTATTGTTGCTGGAAAAGGAGTGTCGTAGCTGGAAAAGGAGTATCGTTGCTGGAAAAGGAGTATCGTTGCTGAAAAAGGAGTATCGTTGCTGGAAAAGGAGTATCGTTGCTGGAAAAGGAGTACCGTTGCTGGAAAAGGCGTATCGTTGCTGGAAAAGGAGTATCGTTGCTGGAAAAGGAGTGTCGCTGCTGGAAAAGGTGTATCGTTGCTGGAAAAGGAGTATCGTTGCTGGAAAAGGAATATCGTTGCTGGAAAAGGTGTATCGTTGCTGGAAAAGGAGTATCGTTGCTGGAAAAGGAGTATCGTTTCTGGAAAAGGAGTATCGTTGCTGGAAAAGGAGTACCGTTGTTGGAAAAGGCGTGTCGTTGCTGGAAAAGGAGTATCGTTGCTGGAAAAGGAGTATCGTTGCTGGAAAAGGAGTATCGTTGCTGGAAAAGGAGTATCGTTGCTGGAAAAGGAGTATCGTTGCTGGAAAAGGAGTATCGTTGCTGGAAAAGGAGTATTGTTGCTGGAAAAGGAGTGTCGTTGCTGGAAAAGGAGTATCGTTGCTGGAAAAGGAGTGTCGTTGCTGGAAAAGGAGTATCGTTGCTGGAAAAGGAGTATCATTGCTGGAAAGGAGTATCGTTGCTGGAAAAGGAGTATCGTTGCTGGAAAAGGAGTATAATTGCTGGAAAAGGAGTATCGTTGCTGGAAAAGGAGTATCATTGCTGGAAAAGGAGTATCGTTGCTGGAAAAGGAGTGTCGTTGCTGGAAAAGGAGTATCGCCGTGAAACAAGATAGAATAATATTTATAGATTTCGAAAAAAATTAACTATTCACACAACACTGCAGACGAAAAAAACACATGCGGAATTTATAGTCTGTGAGCAATGTATACAATGACCAATGAACCTTCAAATATACAACAAACTCGTATAGAACCATATTGTGTTAGTTGTAAATTTTTGCTGAATTTGAATACAGTAACAGGATGGATTTCAGAAACAAAATGATTTAAGGAATATATATAATATATTTATGTATATTGGCTGTGATAATTATACAATCACTTAATAATTTTGTTTAGTCCATTAATACGCTTAACAAAATAACAATGTTTCCTAATAGAATCCAAAGTACGTTGAAAGTTGAACAAACATCAAATTTTGTAGAATACATCATACAACAACATGAGCCTCGTGGACGCTGTGTCAATGTTGATTCGTGTTTGGCCTTGTGCAATGGCAGCTGCACTGAGTATTGAGGTCCCGTTGTAAAGGCCTGTGATCTCGATCCAGATAGGTAAAAATACTAAAAATGCGGACCAGAGGTTTCTAGCGACCAATAATTATAATTGATGTTATTCCAGCCCAAACAAGCTAAATATGAGTGTTGCTATGTAATTCGACAGCATCACTCATATTTAGCTTGTTTGGGCTGGAATATTTAGCTTGTTTGGGCTGGAATATTTAGCTTGTTTGGGCTGGAATATTTAGCTTGTTTGGGCTGGAATATTTAGCTTGTTTGGGCTGGAATATTTAACTTGTTTGGGCTGGAATATTTAACTTGTTTGGGCTGGAATATTTAACTTGTTTGGGCTGGAATATTTAACTTGTTTGGGCTGGAATATTTAGCTTGTTTGGGCTGGAATATTTAGCTTGTTTGGGCTGGAATATTTAACTTGTTTGGGCTGGAATATTTAGCTTGTTTGGGCTGGAATATTTAGCTTGTTTGGGCTGGAATATTTAACTTTTTTGGGCTGGAATATTTAGCTTGTTTGGGCTGGAATATTTAACTTGTTTGGGCTGGAATATTTAGCTTGTTTGGGCTGGAATATTTAGCTTGTTTGGGCTGGAATATTTAGCTTGTTTGGGCTGGAATATTTAGCTTGTTTGGGCTGGAATAATATCAATTATTAGTCGCTAGAAACCACCGGTCCGCATCTTTATCTATCTGGGTCGAGATCACGGGCCTATACAACGGGACCTTAATACTCAGTGCAGCTGCCCATACTCTGCTCATGTGATCAAGGATACTCT
>JACEEZ010026032.1:117472-119972 GCA_016584305.1 Chionoecetes opilio
AAGGAATGAACCAAGAAATGAAGAAGATTGAGGGAAGAATGAAGGATAAAGATGCAAAGGGGGAAATATTATGCAACATGTTTAATTAAGAGAATAGAAAAAATATGCACACAAAAGCAAGACAAAGGTAAAGAAAAAGAACAACAAAGAAAAGAACACGAACAACAAGGTAAAAAAAACGGAAAAAAATAAAAGAACAAGAACAACAAGGTAAAGAAAAAGAACAAAAAATAACAACAAGAACGACAAGGTAAAGAAAAATAACAAAAATAACAAGAACAAGGTAAAAAAAACGAACAAAAAAAGAAAAGAACAAGAACAAGGTAAAAGAAAAGAACAAAAAAAGAAAAGAACAGCAACAACAAGGTAAAGAAAAAGAAAAAAAATAACAACAAGAACGACAAGGTAAAGAAAAAGAACAAAAAAAGAAAAGAACAGGAACAAGAAGGTAAGAAAAAGAACAACAAATAAAAGAACAAGAACAACAAGGTAAAAAAAACGAACAAAAAAGAAAAGAACAGCAACAACAAGGTAAATAAAAATAAAAAATAACAACAGCAACAACAAGGTAAAGAAAAAGAACAACAAAGAAAAGAACAAGAACAAGAAGGTAAAGAAAAATAACAAAAAAAGAAAAGAACAGGAACAACAAGGTCAAGAAAAAGAACAAAAAATAATAGAACAAGAACAACAAGGTCAAGAAAAAGAACAAAAAATAATAGAACAAGAACAACAAGGTCAAGAAAAAGAACAAAAAATAACAAGAACGACAAGGTAAAGAAAAAGAACAAAAAATAATAGAACAAGAACAACAAGGTCAAGAAAAAGAACAAAAAATAATAGAACAAGAACAACAAGGTCAAGAAAAAGAACAAAAAATAACAACAAGAACGACAAGGTAAAGAAAAAGAACAAAAAATAATAGAACAGGAACAACAAGGTCAAGAAAAAGAACAAAAAATAATAGAACAAGAACAACAAGGTCAAGAAAAAGAACAAAAAATAACAACAAGAACGACAAGGTAAAGAAAAAGAACAAAAAAAGAAAAGAACAGGAACAAGGTAAAAAAAAAGAACGAACAACAAGGTAAAGAAAAATAACAAAAAATAACAAGAACAAGGTAAAAAAAATAACAAAAAATAACAAGAACAACAAGGTAAAGAAAAAGAACAAAAAATTACAACAAGAACAAGGTAAAAAAAAAGAACAAACAATAATAGAACAAGAACAACAAGGTAAAAGAAAAAGAACAAAAAAGAAAAGAACAGCAACAACAAGGTAAAGAAAAAGAACAAAAAAGAAAAGAACAGGAACAACAAGGTAAAAGAAAGAACAAATTGTGAAAAAACACATGACGTTAAGGAGCATTAGTATACAAGAAAGTAAATAAACAAGACAGTAAAAAAGCAAAGACCGAAATTATATGTTCGAGGAGTGAGTGAGAGAGGGGGGAAGGAAGAGGAAGGGGACGACTACGAGGGGAAGGAAGAGGAAGGGGACGACTACGGAGGGGAAGGAAGAGGAAGGGGACGACTACGAGGGGAAGGAAGAGGAAGGGGACGACTACGAGGGGAAGGAAGAGGAAGGGGAACGACTACGAGGGGAAGGAAGAGGAAGGGGAACGACTACGAGGGGAAGGAAGAGGAAGGGGACGACTACGAGGGGAAGGAAGAGGGAGGGGACGACTACGAGGGGAAGGAAGAGGGAGGGGACGACTACGAGGGGAAGGAAGAGGAAGGGGACGACTACGAGGGGAAGGAAGAGGGAGGGGACGACTACGAGGGGAAGGAAGAGGAAGGGGACGACTACGAGGGGAAGGAAGAGGGAGGGGACGACTACGAGGGGAAGGAAGAGGAAGGGGACGACTACGAGGGGAAGGAAGAGGAAGGGGACGACTACGAGGGGAAGGAAGAGGGAGGGGACGACTACGAGGGGAAGGAAGAGGGAGGGGACGACTACGAGGGGAAGGAAGAGGGAGGGGACGACTACGAGGGGAAGGAAGAGGGAGGGGACAACTACGAGGGGAAGGAAGAGGAAGGGGACGACTACGAGGGGAAGGAAGAGGAAGGGGACGACTACGAGGGGAAGGAAGAGGGAGGGGACGACTACGAGGGGAAGGAAGAGGAAGGGGACGACTACGAGGGGAAGGAAGAGGAAGGGGAACGACTACGAGGGGAAGGAAGAGGAAGGGGACGAATACGAGGGGAAGGAAGAGGAAGGGGACGACTACGAGAGGAAGGAAGAGGAAGGGGACGACTACGAGGGGAAGGAAGAGGAAGGGGACGAATACGAGGGGAAGGAAGAGGAAGGGGACGAATACGGGGGGAAGGAAGAGGAAGGGGACGAATACGGGGGGAAGGAAGAGGAAGGGGACGACTACGAGGGGAAGGAAGAGGAAGGGGAGGACTACGAGGGGAAGGAAGAGGAAGGGACGAATACGAGGGGAAGGAAGAGGAAGGGGACGACTACGAGGGGAAGGAAGAGGAAGGGGACGACTAC
>JACEEZ010026032.1:129972-137472 GCA_016584305.1 Chionoecetes opilio
ACCCTACCTTTACCTACTGAACTGTGACAAAACAGTGTTAACTCTGTCTTTTCCATTTTATATTCTCTTCTTCACCTCTCCAGAAGGTCTTTTGGTGTCTCATTTATCTGTTACACTCCTCATCTCCTCTGTTCTCTCTTCCTGTTTTCTCCGTATCTCTCTTGTCCTGCTCATAAAAAGAATGCAATAAGCATATGCCAAGTAACATCTAACCAAATCTCTTGTTTCTTACTATAATTTTGTGTTGGCCCCAGTCAGAGCTTATCTTATTTTTGTTAGAAAAAAAAGGCTATTTTAGATCCGGGGCTATTCATAAAACATTCGGGGCTACAGCCCCCAATGCCTAGGCCTAACTACGCCTATGATATCAGATCCTTAACCTCAGACTCCTCATTCAGAAATCTCTGCTGACAATTCAATCTTGAGCAGGTCCATGTTCCTTTTCATGAAGACCAATCTCTCAAAATTTTCGGAGGTCAGACTCGGTCTCTTGACCTTCATGATGTCCGCCCCCCTGGAGAACAGTCTCTCCACGGCTGCAGAGCTGGGTATGGCCGTGTTGTACTTAACAAATAAATCTACCCAGGCGGCACGGGAAAGGGCGGGAAACATGGCCTGTTCCTGCACCTAGCTCCTCTGCTTCTCTGAGCACTAACTCTTAAGCTCTTTTCCCATCTTGTTGGAGATGCGGGTAGAGTTGGTGCCCTCTGTAGCTGTGAGTCCTGGGCTCCTCAAAGGAGCTCAGGAGTGACCGTCAAAGGACAGTCACCACACAGCAACCGTTACCACCTTTAACCTGCCCACCCTGCCGGCGGCGACAGACGTCCACCCCTCACGGCAACACGCTGTCATCCGCCTCACCTTTGCCTTCCTGAGGAAGACGGGTCAACTACCACGCCTGTGATAGCATCATAGGACATCACCAGGACTCATAGTGTTCCCCAAGGGATCCTCGCATCCCTAAACAACACCAAGATACCAAGACAAGACAAGTATGGCTCACTCTACCTGTCAGTTTGCGGCTGTGTTTACAAAGCTTGCCACTCAACATGGCCATGCTCCCGAAATACCCGGATGTGTGACGTCAATGAGAATATTGGGAGTTTGCGGACATGTTTGCGTTTGCGGAAGTGCTTCCGCAAACGCAAATCCGCAAACATTTACACTTCCGCAAATCCGCAAATGAATTCGGACTTCCGCAATTTGCGGAAGTTGCGGTTTGCGGAAGTGTTTGCGGAAGTGCCCACCTCTGACACACACACACACACACACACACACACACACACACACACACACACACACACACACACACACACACACACACACACACACACACACAATGTTGAGTGGAGTAGTTTTTTTTCTTTTTTTCTCCCTCATTCCTTCCTTCCTTCTTTATTTTGTTATACGATGCTTGCTAATTTGCGTTCCCACTTCCTTCTTTTTTTCCATCATCACTCCTTCAATTTTTCTTTCATTTTCCTTCCTCCTTTCCTACCTCTATGCCTCCTTCCATTTTCCTCTCATTCCTTCCCTTGTTCCCATTTTTCCTGCATATTTTTCTTCCTCCTTATGCCTTCCTGTCTCGTATCATTTTAGGTATGAGTTGTTAGAGAGAGAGAGAGAGAGAGAGAGAGAGAGAGAGAGAGAGAGAGAGAGAGAGAGATTAACATAATTATAATCACTAGTGTTTTGCTAATGACTTTGATGGTGTGTATTTTTTATCGTTTTTCCATTATTTATCAGGCTTCATCAGGTCTATGGTGGAGGAGTGTAGGCGGTTCTCAATTTATACGAAAGTGCTTGTTTTTCATTATTGGAATCAGCGTGTTGGAAATGATAACAAGAATGATAATAATGATAAGAAGAATGATAATAATGATAATAATAATCGTGATAATAAGAATGATAATAATTATGTGACAATAATAATGATGAATTTGTCTTTTTTTCAATATTTCGGGACAATCAAAATTTGACAATGGTAATATTAACATTATCTTTACTATTATCACTATCATTATTATTTCAATGACTATAATAATGATATTCTTTGTTTTTTGTTTTTACATTATTTACCACCACCACCACCACCACCACCACCACCACCACCACCACCACCACCACCACCCCCACCACCACCCACACCCACACTCCCACCCCTACCACCACCACCACCACAACAACAACAGCAACAACAACAACACCAACGACTACAAACATAATTCTGATACATACACATATTTTACCCTGTGTATAAAAAAAAATATGTGCAGGGTTTGTGTGAGAGAAGATAAAGGGCTGGTGTAGGAGGGGGATGGTGGGGAGTGTGAAAGGGGAGGGGTAGAGAGGAGGGGATGCGTGCTGAATCCCCTTTTCCTCCCCTCAAGCCCCCCAACCTTCCTCCCTCCCATCCCCCAACCCCCTCTAACTCCTCCTCTTAAACCACTCTTGCGGTGCCTCATGCATACCTACGCCCCATCAAGGAAAATTTAGTACCTTTCCTCTTCCCTGTGTAATCCTCCTCATCTCCTCCTCCTCCTCCTCCTCCTCCTCCTCCTCCTCCTCCTCCTCTTCCTCTTCCTCTTCCTCTTCCTCCTCCTCCTCCTCCTATAAGTCTGATAATTGTAGAGACTTATCTGGTATGAGTTAAAATGGTACTTCCAGCTTTGTACACATTTATTTAGAGTCCAGTAAGGATCGTAGAGATTACAACCAAGTACAATGAATGTCTTGAACACAGCCAGGGAGTGTCGGATGGAGCGAGTGAGCAGAGCGTGTTTGTAGTGTCGATGTCCGAGGGCTTCTCTTCCTCCTCCTCGTGATTCTGGCTTCTTATCACTTCTTGTTGATCCTATACTTTATGCTGACAACTAGGCATTTGTCCTGTGACATACTTTGAGAGTGCAAGGTGTTCATGGGTCTCACGGTGAAACAGAGGAGGAAAGATAAACGTATAATTATATATACATTACATAGATATATAATTATATGTTTATAATGTTTCTAAAAATACACTGATTCTTTTGATGTTAATTACATGCACATATCCTGTATGGAAGTTATAATACGTGTGACCCTTGTTTGATAATTAGGTGTAATTCACTAGTAATAGTTATGCAAGTTAATATATATGTTAGGAGTGATAACAGACTGACATTGCTCGGGGCGCTATATAATTTGTCCTCAAATTAGGCAATTAAGAATTAGCTAGGGAACAACAAATGGTACACCTAACTAAAGGCTAAATATATATAGAAAATATGAACTATAAACTTCCCAAAGCATAATTCCTATCGCTAATGCGAGTAAACTCTGAGCTAAATACATAGAAAAATATGGAAAACAATGGATTACATGATGTTCAACATCAAAGAAAATGACATGGCCGAGTAAAATTATATATATATATATATATATATATATATATATATATATATATAATATATATTTTATATATATATATATATATATATATATATATATATATATATTTAGAGTCCAATAATGAACATAGAATATTTACAACCAATAATGTAGTGATACCAAGCCAGGGAGTGTTTGATGAACGCTTGTGAGTAGCGTCTTGGTAGCGTGAAGATGCGACTTGTTCTGTCTTGAACACAGCCAGGGGGTGCCAGAGATGAGCTGTTGTAGCGAGTGTGGTCCGAGGCTTTTTCCTCCTCCTCCTCGTCCTCCTCCTCGTGTTAACGACACCCAACGCATTCTACAAGCAAGTTCTACAACAAACCTCTACAAGAGAGTTTAACTAACACTTGCCATTCTACAGCTTCTCCACGTTCAACCAAGAGTATCAAGATTATACGCCGATCTTCTTCAAGCTATCACAACCACAGACAGCCAGTACCAGTACCACAACCACGCACATCAACACTGCCACCCAACACGGCCCTGCCAGACACCGCAACGTCTCATCCGCCCCGGATACGCAACACAGATCATCTCGTCATGGCTCAACGTAGCAGCATCGATACGCAACACAGATCATCTCGTCATGGGCCAGCGCAACACAGATACCCCTCCCGCTACACAGCAACACAGCAACCAGGTCGATCCCACCGCTGCCACCATTTATATAAGTGATAATTGTAGAGACTTATCTGGTATGAGTTAAAATGGTACTTCCAGCTTTGTACACATTTATTTAGAGTCCAGTAAGGATCGTAGAGATTACAACCAAGTACAATGAATGTCTTGAACACAGCCAGGGAGTGTCGGATGGAGCGAGTGAGCAGAGCGTGTTTGTAGTGTCGATGTCCGAGGGCTTCTCTTCCTCCTCCTCGTGATTCTGGCTTCTTATCACTTCTTGTTGATCCTATACTTTATGCTGACAACTAGGCATTTGTCCTGTGACATACTTTGAGAGTGCAAGGTGTTCATGGGTCTCACGGTGAAACAGAGGAGGAAAGATAAACGTATAATTATATATACATTACATAGATATATAATTATATGTTTATAATGTTTCTAAAAATACACTGATTCTTTTGATGTTAATTACATGCACATATCCTGTATGGAAGTTATAATACGTGTGACCCTTGTTTGATAATTAGGTGTAATTCACTAGTAATAGTTATGCAAGTTAATATATATGTTAGGAGTGATAACAGACTGACATTTGCTACTACCACCACCACAACAACAACAACGACTACGTACAAACATAATTCTGATACATACACATATTTTACCCTGTGTATAAAAAAAAATATGTGCAGGGTTTGTGTGAGAGAAGATAAAGGGCTGGTGTAGGAGGGGGATGGTGGGGAGTGTGAAAGAGGGGATGGGGAGGGGTAGAGAGGAGGGGATGCGTGCTGAATCCCCTTTTCCTCCCCTCAAGCCCCCAACCTTCCTCCCCCCATCCCCCAACCCCCTCCAACTCCTCTTAAACCATTCTTGCGGTGCCTCATGCATACCTACGCCCCATCAAGGAAAATTTAGTACCTTTCCTCTTCCCTGTGTAATCCTCCTCCTCCTCCTCCTCCTCCTCCTCCTCCTCCTCCTCCTCCTCCTCCTCCTTTTCCTCCTCCTCCTCTTCCTCCTCCTCCTCCTCCTCCTCCTCCTCCTCCTCCTCCTCCTGATTTTCAGAAAGCCTTCGATACAGTTCCACATAAGCGACTGTTGACCAAGCTAAGGGTACATGGCATAGGAGAGCAGTTATGTTCATGGATTGGCGATTGGCTTTCAAATCGTAAACAACGGGTAGTAATAAATGGCGAGGCATCTGATTGGTTAGATGTCACTAGTGGGGTGCCTCAGGGCTCGGTCTTGGGTCCTACTCTTTTTCTGATATATATCAACGATCTGGACTGCGGACTTTTATCTAAAATATCAAAATTTGCAGATGACACCAAATTAGGCGGTAAAGCATATACTAGAGAAAACTGCGAACTCATACAAAGTGATCTCGACAAACTATCAGATTGGAGTGATAAATGGCTATTAAAATTCAATTCCGATAAATGTAAAGTAATGCATATAGGCAACGATAACCTCAAATATAACTATCAAATGCAAAATAAATCGTTAACTGAAGTACAGCAGGAAAAGGATCTAGGTGTCATCATCAGTAATGATCTGAAAACCAGTTCGCATTGCCTAGCTGCCAGTAAAAAGGCAAATATGATGTTGGGCTTTATTAAACGTAACTTTGAACATAAAACTCCGAAAGTAATGACACAATTATACACGTCCTTGGTTAGGCCGCACTTGGAATATGCCGTTCAATTCGGGTCGCCCTGTTTCGTAAAAGATCAAGCCAAATTGGAATCAGTGCAAAGAAGAGCAACCAAACAAATTCCATCTCTGCGAAATTCATCTTATGAAGAGAGACTGCGGAAACTTAATATGTTTTCCTTAAAGGATCGTAGAATCCGTGGGGACTTGATAGAAACCTTTAAGATCCTAAAAGGTTTTGATGTCATTAATCAAGAGGACCTATTCGAGCTTTCAACTCAAGTGACAACAAGAAATAATGGTTTAAAACTAAACGGTCAACGTTGCATCACCGATCTCCGTAAAAATTATTTCAATGTTTGAGTCGTTGATCGATGGAACAAGTTACCAGCAAATGTTGTCGGAGCCAACACAATAACTACATTCAAAAACAGACTTGACGCGCACTGTAAAGTAAATGGGTATTGATAGTGCGAATTCGTATCTAGTCCCCCGTATCGATTAGTTTTTAGTGTAGTGGTAGTTGTAGTTAGTATTTTTCATATCCTATCATTCTGCACTATGAAATTTCCATGTTCCTATCCTCTTTAGGGACATGGTATCATTTTCCAACTGTTTTCTTACAAGTAGTTGATAGTTAGTAGTATGTAGTTCAGCAGATACCCTCGCTATGGACCAATAGGTCTCCTGGTATCTGTTACTCCTATGTAATCCTATGTAATCCTCCTCAGTAGTATGTAGTTCAGCAGATACCCTCGCTATGGACCAATAGGTCTCCTGGTGTCTGTTACTCCTATGTAATCCTCCTCTTCGTTCTCCTCCTACTCCTCCTCTTTTTCCTTTTCTTCCTCTTCCTCTTTGTCCTCCTCCTACTCCTCCTTTTTCTCCTCTTCCTCCTCCTCCTCCTCCTTTTTCTCCTCCTCCTCCTCCTCCTCCTCCTCCTCCTCCTCCTCCTCCTCCTCCTCCTCCTCCTTTTACTCCTCCTCCTCCTCCTCCTCCTCCTCCTCCTCCTCCTCCTCCTCCTCCTCCTCCTCCTCCTCCTCCTCCTCCTCCTCCTCCTCTTCGTTCTCCTCCTACTCCTCCTCTATCCTTTTCTTCCTCCTCCTCTTCCTCTTGTCCTCCTCCTACTCCTCCTCCTCCTCCTCCTCCTCCTCCTCCTCCTCCTCCTCCTCCTCCTCCTCCTCCTCCTCCTCCTCCTCCTCTCTCTTACGTTCTTGCATCTCCTCCTATCCTTTTATTTCACATTTTTAAAACTTGCTCTTCCTGTGGTTTTTTTCCTTTTTTTTTTGCTCTTTCCTTCGCATATTTACTTCTCCTTTTCTCCACACAGTTTCCTTGTCGTGATTTATTTTTTCTTGTGTTTTTTTTTCTCTCATTTCTTTCCTCCCACAAATTACCTATCACCATTGTTTTTTTCTCCTTGTTTCTTACCTCTTCATATTCCCTCATCGATTACTTTTTTTTTTTTTTTTTTTTTTTTTATCTACTTTTTTCAGTCTTTCCCATCTCCTTTTTTCACACTTTTTTGGGGGGTTTCCCGCCGGCAGCCTTTTTTTTTTACACTTTTTCCCTTCAACTGACGATTCAAAACACTTCTTCCAGCACGTTTTTTTCCTCTTCCTCCTCCTTCTCCTCTTCCCCCTCCTCCTCCTCTTCATATTCTTCCTCCTCTTCCTATTCCTCCTCCTCCTCCTCCTCCTCATGTCACAAGGGTCGCCTCGCATTACCATGAATTTATTTTTGCAGGTCACGATAAGACTAGAAAGTGAGTGGAGTTTTTTTTCCTTCACTTCAACTCGT
>JACEEZ010026032.1:142472-154972 GCA_016584305.1 Chionoecetes opilio
AGGCATGGCATGTGTCTGACCATTTAGGAGGGAAAAATCTTGTGAAGTGTTGGAATATGCATGTCGGCGATCTGCATATGTTATACACATGTTATACACTACACTTAAGGTCGCTGTGAGGGGTTGTATAAGTGCCTTCATGTATACTTCAGGCAAACGATGGAGGGAGGAATGTTAGAAGTGTTGTTGTTGCTGGAGAAATACAAAGGAATACAAAGGAAGAATAGACAGCAACCAGCCCTAAACAGTAGTGGGTGGGGGTGTGTTGGGGTGTGTGGGGGGTCTGGAGGAGGTGAAGGGGGGTCTGGAAGGTAGTGGAGGTGTTGTGACAGGTAGGGGTCTGGAGGGATGTAGTGGGGTTTTTTTTTATAGAAGACAAAGAAAAGGGTTATAAAAGAAGGTTAAAAGGGTTAAAGGGTTAAAAAGGGTTAGAAAGAAGGCCAGACATGAACATTGTACCAGATTAAAATATGTTTGTTTGTGTGGGTAAAAATTATTTAATTCTGCATATACTACCTGTTTATGTTTTTAGTTGAAATTTAGATTTATATGTTGTAATTGACTGTTATATGACATTACATTGTTTTTATTAGTGTTTTTTGTAGGTGTGTGTGTGTGTGTGTGTGTGTGTGTGTGTGTGTGCGTGTGCGTGTGTGGTGTGTGTGTGTGTGTGTGTGTGTGTGTGTGTGTGTGTGTATGTGTGTGTGTTAGAGATATGGTTTGGTGGTGTTTGGGTGGGGGAAAGGGGAGGAAGGGAGGAAGAAGGGAGAAGGGGGAAAGGAGAGGGGAAGGAAGGAAAGGAAAGGGAAGGAGAGAGGAAAGGGGAAGAGGAAGGAATAGGAAGGGAGAAGGAGGGAAGGGAGAAGGAGGAAAGGGAGAAGGAGGGAAGGGAGAAGGAGGAAAGGGAGAAGGAGGGAAGGGAGAAGGAGGAAAGGGAGAAGGAGGGAAGGGAGAAGGAGGGAAGGGAGAAGGAGGGAAGGGAGAAGGAGGGAAAGGGAGAATGAGGAAAGGGAGAAGGAGGGAAGGGAGAAGGGGGGAAAGGGAGAAGGAGGGAAGGGAGAAGGAGGGAAGGGAGAAGGAGAGCAAGAGGAAGGCCAGGGACATTTTATTAGAAAGTTTGATATGTTTTTGTCGTGGTTATATTTTGCTGTCGCCATTAATTTGAGTTCACAGTGGAAAGTTGTGAATTTTTGCTTCTATTGTTATTATTATTATTATTGCGTTGTGCGTTTTACTCTTGTTCTTTGGTGGAGTTGTTTCAATGTGTGTGGTTGAGTTTTATGGTGTCTATTTTATGTCTGTCTATTATGTCTATTATTATTTTGTTTTATTTGTCTATTTTGTGTGTTGATGAACGGTGATAAATTTTTTTCTGACTTAAATTGGTGATTGGTGGGATTGTTGGAGGTCCTTATTTTTTTTTTCTCTCTCTCTCTCTCTCTCTCTCGCTCTCTCTCTCTCTCTCTTCTCTCTCTCTCTCCTCTCTCTCTCTCACTTCCTTCTTCCTCTCTTTTTTCTCTCTCTCCTCTCTCTTCTCTTCTCTCTCTCTCTCTCTCTGTCTCTATCTTTCTCTTTCTTCTCTCTTTCTTTTTTTCTTCTCTCATCTCTCTTCTCTCTCCTTCTCTCTCTCTTCTCCCTTCTCTTCTCATTTTCCTCTCTCTCTCTCTCTCTCTCTCTCTCTCTCTCTCTCTCTCTCTCTCTCTCTCTCTCTCTCGTCTCTCTTTTTCTCTCTCTCTCTCTCTCTCTTCTCTCTCCTCTCTCTCTCTCTCTTCTCTCCCCTTCTCTCCTCTCTCTCTCTCTCTCTCTCTCTCTCTCTCTTAACAGTTTTTCCATCAAACGTTATTAATGATAAGTGGTCGTCTTACTACTTATTAAAAACTGATATTCTTTTAATATGGTTTTTATAATTTAATTTATGATCAGCTCGGTATTATAGATGAACGTTTTTATATAGCTTTGTTAACCAAGATGAGATGTATTTTTTTTTTTAGCAATATTCTCTCTTGCCTCTTGTAGCTTCCCTATTTTCTTATGTTCATATATTCTGACTATTTCCAAGACTATTTCCAAACCAATTATTTCCTGACTAAACTATTTCCAAAAGTAGAAACAGTTTTTCGCCTCAACAATTTCTTTTTTAAAGCACCACCTGCCTCTAGTTTGCCTGTTTTTATTATACCACGAATTCAACTTGTAAAAAAAAAAACTATAGAAATGAGAAACGTAATTTTTTCCTTGTGTTTTGTATGTAAGTAAATAAAAAAGAGGCGAAGGTTTGTTTAAATGAAATACGTGAAGAAGAACTACGCCTGCAGGAAAAGTTATTAAGTGGATAGATATTGAGATGGACGAGAAAATTGAGAATGGAAAAGTGGATGAGAAAGGTGGATGAATAGATGAGAAATATCAGAAAGGTGGATGAATAGATGAGAAATATCAGACAGGTGGATGAATAGATGAGAAATATCCGAAAGGTGGATGAATAGATGAGAAATATCAGACAGGTGGATGAATAGATGAGAAATATCGGACAGGTGGATGAATAGATGAGAAATATCAGACAGGTGGATGAATAAATGAGAAATATCAGACAGGTGGATGAATAGATGAAAAATATCAGACAGGTGGATGAATAGATGAGAAATATGAACAGAAGACAGAGAATGAGAGGAGGAGAAGCAAGAAACTGAGAGAAAAATGAGGCAGCGAAAGAAAAGGGAAAATGAAATGAAAAAAATAACACAATATAAAACAAAAATAATAATAATGTAAAAGATTAATTACATTGATAAGAGTCGCGGCAACTTTATATCCTTTGAAGGAAAGACTCAATTCTATGTTTGCTTTGCCTCAGCGAACGTCCAGAGAGAGAGAGAGAGAGAGAGAGAGAGAGAGAGAGAGAGAGAGAGAGAGAGAGAGAGAGAGAGAGAGAGAGAGAGAGAGAGAGAGAGAGAGAGAGAGAGAGAGAGAGAGAGAGAGAGCCTCCTGGTTTCCCTTTTCCACAAGCTTCATTGAATCCCTTTTTCCTAGCATCGCAACAACCCAAGACTTTCCTGAAGAGTCTCTGAGATTGTCCTCTCGCTCCCCGTGAATCAAAATGTTCGTCAAATATTATTGAATTCAGACGAAATTCAAAAATGTTTCGTGCGTTTTCCAGATGTTCGTAACCGCGGTGGGGGCCTCGGGGTCTGGCGTGCTCGAGGTGGGGCCCGACGCGTGCTGGAACCCCGCGACCATCACGGAGACGTCCTTACCAGGTAGGTCGGCCATCCGACCTCCCCCTCAGATCGATGAGGAGGAACGTAATAGCGGTGACGAATTTTCCCCTCAGATCGATGAGGAGGAACGTATTAGCGATGGCGAATATTCCCCTCAGATCGATGAGGAGGAACGTATTAGCGGTGACGAATATTCCCCTCAGATCGATGAGGAGGAACGTATTAGCGATGGCGAATATTCCCCTCAGATCGATGAGGAGGAACGTATTAGCGATGGCGAATATTCCCCTCAGATCGATGAGGAGGAACGTATTAGCGGTGACGAATATTCCCCTCAGATCGATGAGGAGGAACGTATTAGCGGTGACGAATATTCCCCTCAGATCGATGAGGAGGAACGTAATAGCGATGGCGAATATTCCCCTCAGATCGATGAGGAGGAATGTAATAGTGATGGCGAATATTCCCTTCAGATCGATGAGGAGGAACGTAATAGCGATGGCGAATATTCCATTCCCCTCAGATCGATGAGGAGGAACGTATGCGTTTTACTCTTGTTCTTTGACGGAGTTGTTTCAATGTGTGTGGTTGAGTTTTATTTTGTCTATTTCATGTATCTATTTTGTCTATTATGTTATTATTTAGTCTTATTTGTCTATTTTGTGTGTTGATCAAAGGTGATCATTTTTTTTCTGACTTAAATTGGTGATTGGTGGGATTGTTGGAAGACCTTATTTTACTCTCTCTCTCTCTCCTCTCTCTCTCTCTCTCTCTGTAAATATTTAGCTCGTTCGGGTACGTGCTGCAGAGCGTCAGGTAACTAATGAGTGGACAAGATATACGAGTTACCCTCTCAATTTTTTGCCTCTCCTCATCTCGCCAACCATTTCCCCTCTCCTTGTATTTTCTCTCCTCCTTCCTTTCTTACCCTCTTCCTCCTCATCTTACCAACCATTTCTCCTCTCCTTGTATTTTCTCTCCTCCTTCCTTTCTTACCCTCTTCCTTCTCATTTCTCCAACCATTTCCCCTCTCCTTGTATTTTCTCTTACCTCCTTCCTTTCTTACATTTTCACTCCTATCCCCTTCTCTTCCATATTTCCAGTGCCGTATACCTTTACCCTCATTTCCCTCCTCCTCCTCCTCCTCTCTACCTCCTCTTCCTCCTCACTACCCTCCCACTACCCTCTTCCCTTCCATATTTTATTCCCATATTCCTCTGCCCTCATTTCTATCTAACCCCTTCCCCCCTCTTAACCCTCCTCCTCCTCCTCCTCTCTACCTCCTCTTCCTCCTCACTGCCCTCCCACTACCCTCTTCCTTCCATATTTTCTTCCCATATTCCTCTGCCCTCATTTCTAGCTAACCCCTTCCCCCCTCTTCCCCCCTTTCCCCTCTTCCTCTTCCTCCCCACTACCTTCTTCCCTTCTATATTCCTGTGCCCTCATTTATATCTCCCTCCCCTCCCCCTCATTCTCGCCTCCTTGCCTCTCTCTCTCTCCTCTCTCTCTCTCTCTCTCTCTCTCTCTCTCTCTCTCTCTCTCTCTCTCTCTCTCTCTCTCTCTCTCTCTCTCTTCTCTCTCTCTCTCTCTCTCTCTCTCTCTCTCTCTCTCTCTCTCTCTCTCTCTCTCTCTCTCTCTCTTTCTCGCTTTAATAAACAAAGGTACATGTACATCTCACCTGTTGTTGTAGAATAGCACCTGAGGATGTGTAGGTAAATTTTCTTAATTAAAAATCCTTTCTCTTGTGTTACGCTCAGGTACTACTCGACTACTCCTCGCCTTAAATACCTTAATACATTTACACAGGCTGCTCTTGATAACATGTATAATGAATGTCTTTCTCTTCACTTTTGAAACTAAGCATGGCATTTCATCTGTTATCATCCTCTTTTTACGCATTTTAATATGATTTCTATCTCAGACCATAATTTTTTTTTAAGATGATGTTTTTGTCTACGATTGCTTTCATGTATCTTAACTTTTTGTCTTTTTCTTTACCTTGCCTGTCGTGAGTATTTACTCTCTCTCTCTCTCTCTCTCTCTCTCTCTCTCTCTCTCTCTCTCTCTCTCTCTCTCTCTCTCTCTCTCTCTCTCTCTCTCTCTCTCTCTCTCTCTCTCTCTCTCTCTCTCTCTCTCTCTCTCTCTCTCTCTCTCTCTCTCTCTCTCTCTCTCTCTCTCTCTCTCTCTCCCCCCCCGGCATTTAGTGTTTCAGAATCTGGGCTCAACAACACCTCTGTCTACCACCTGTTCTCACTGTTCATCTTTAATCCAACGGTGTTCAAGGTGACGTGTTCCCTGGAGGCACACACACACACACACACACACACACACACACACACACAACACACACAGACACACAGACACACACACACACACACACACACACACACACACACACACACACTCAGTTTTTTTAGTTAGTTAATTGGATTGACCACAACACTATATTTAATACAAGCGTTACAATATAAGGTCCAATACAAATAACAAATAATATAAACAATAATCCATTCGTAAAAAAAAATCATGAAAAACTGTTTTGGCAGCATAAACCATTTACAAGAAATAAATGAAGAAACAATTAAAATACCCACAAACAAAAACATATTGCATACGAGCATAAGCCTTACAAGCCGAAACTATAAAACAACCCTAACATAAAATACAAACACTTGCCCAACAATTAATTATAAAGAAATAAACTTCTCATAAAATGTCGAGACTAGATAACACTATAAATAACTAAAATTACTGAATCTAAAAAATAAATACATATTTCATTAAAGACTAGAGAAAAACCGAAGTACTAAAATAAACTATAGAAACAAATACTATAAATAAAACACCATCAAAAACAACCTCAAACGAGCAACATAAGAATAAGCAAAGATAAATTATAGGTCTAGGTTTTACATACATCCAGGATTGTGTGTATTATAAAGCATCTCTCGGCGTCATCATACTTATCAGAAAACAAGTCAGGGATATTGGAGAAGCTGTGTGTGTCTCAGGTGTTGTGTGAAGGTGCAGTGCTGTGCTACATGTACTTCTGTTTGAATTTGACCGCAGGCCCGGGCATGTATGTAGTACGGTACGGTACGATAATATTTTTCGTAATTCGTACCTCAGATAAATACAGTACCGTAATTCCGTTCCGTACCTGAATATCTGTATCGTACCGTACTAGTACGAGTAATTTCCGTACCGTAATTTGGAACTATTTTTCGTACCCAAAAACATTTGATTTTCATAAACAAAATCAATAATTGACAAAATTACTAATCATTTTCGATTGTGATTAATATACACATACTTTTACAGGTACACACGAACATAGTAACTTCTACCCATTGATCTCTATATACTACATACATTTCATAGTTACCTCTTATACCCGAGACTTACAAATCATTAACTATATATATATATATATATATATATATATATATATATATATATATATATATATATATATTATATATATATATATATATATATATATATATATATATATATATATATATATATATATATACCTAAATTAGGGCGCATATATTTTATGTATTGCATGGTAAAAGCATGATGGCATCAACACTATCTTCCTTCAATCCCACGCCACCTTAGTTATCTCCTTGACCTGAGGAAGCTGAGGGATAATCCCCATGCCACGTTCACACCCAGGCAGCTGGGCAGAAATTCTACCTGGCTAATGAAGTCACACGGTGGTGTTAATTAATGGGGTAAAATCTCGCTCACTCTCATTCTCCTATCCGCCCATCCACCCACGCCACGCCCTCACTCAAGCATTCACCTACCCGCCCATCCACCCACGCCCTCACTCATTTCTTCAATACCCCTCCAACCCACTCACTCCCTCACTCACTTCTTAACCCACCCACACCCCTCACTCACTCACTTATTCACGAATCCATCAACGCCTTCACTCACCCACCCACGCCCTCACCTACTCACGCCCTCACTCACTCTTCCATCACCAGTGACCATGAACGAGGTTGAAGTGAGGTGATTATATATAGTATATATATATATATATATATATATATATATATATATATATATATATATATATATATATATATATATATATATATATATACAGTATATATATTAGGGTAGATAGGAACTAGACACATGGCCTGTTGAACTGTTAATCATTATCCCCAGGAGTCCCAGGACCCCAGGTCAACACCCAGGCGCTGGATGAAAAATTCCTCCCTGGTAATGAGGTCACACGGTGGTGTTAATGAGGGGGTCAACTCCCGCTCCTTGAGTCCCGGACTCCCTGGTCCCTGAGCTGGGGTGAAGTCAAGTGATTTTTACAGATAGATAGACAGTATGGATGGTAGCCTACCATCCATACTGCTGGGTACGAAAATGGGTCGATATAAGTACGGAAATAAAAATCAAACTTTCGTACCGTACCGAATTTGAAAAAATGTATCGAACCGTAATATCGAACCGTACTTTTAGCCCTTAAATTACCGTACCGTAGCGTAATTTCGTACCGTACCGTAACGAACCACATGCCCTGCCGCAGGCACACAGTCTTTCTTCTAGAGGCAACCTTCCTCGTCCCCTTCTGTTCCATCTTCCCACTTCCACTGCCAGGGAGAGTGTGCGGACACACGGAACCGCGTGATGTTCACTCACATGGGTCTTGGCCTCGTATACAGAATCATTCATTCACACACACATTCACACACACACACACACACACACACACACACACACACACACACACACACACACACACTCACACACACACATGTCGTTGTTCTTATCTTTCATTTTCTCTGTCTTGCTCATTTAATTGTTTTCACCATCCTCCTCCTCCTCCTCCTCCTCCTCCTCCTCCTCCTCCTTCTCCGCCTCCTTCTCCTCCTCGAGACATTCAACAATTCATGTATTTTCATTCATATCTCCATTACGTTTTCTGACTATTATTCCTTTTCTCTCCGTCCTCTTCTCGTAATGCCTCCATCATCTTTTGCAGCTTCTTCCTCCTCCTCCTCCTCCTCTTCCTCCTCTTCATATAGCTACTTTTCTCCCTTTTCTTCCTCCTCCTCCATCAGTAAGCTCTTCATAGCCTCAATTTTGCTTGTCCTTAAGAAACATTCTGCATTAATTCACTACGTCCATCTCTCTCTCTCTCTCTCTCTCTCTCTCTCTCTCTCTCTCTCTCTCTCTCTCTCTCTCTCTCTCTCTCTCTCTCTCTCTCTCTCTCTCTCTCTCTCTCTCTCTCTCTCTCTCTCTCTCTCTCTCTCTTTTTGTGTGTGTGTGATTGAATGTGTGGTGCTGTGCTGTTCTGTTGTATTTTTTTTATTTTTTTTTATTACATCTTGGCCTACAGATCTCCCTCCCTCATTCTCTTGTATAGCGCCTGTAGGCAGTGACCTCCAGGGGTGGGATGGTATGTCCTGGAGGCTCGCTTGAGGGCTGTGATGGTTGGCCCTCGCCCGTGGTGGCGCAGGCAGGATTTTTATAGTGACGTCTGTGTTTAGAGACTCATGCCGCCCCCCTGTGTCCTCCAATGCACTCGCAATCAAAGGTAGAGTTAATGGGCAGCATGTGGGTGTTTTTAGGGCACGCGACGGTAAAGAGAGATTTTAAGTGGATTTATGAGTCTCACTCGGGATCGAACTCGGGTCTTCGAGAACGCCAACCGGTGACGCTAACCACTGCTAGACCTCTGCTACCGCCTCCCCAAATGCCCACGGTATTTAAGCCCACGCCACCGTATGCACGGCTATGAACGCCCGAGAGTTGTTGTGTGTGTGTGTGTGTGTGTGTGTGTGTGTGTGTGTGTGTGTGTGTGTGTGTGTGTGTGTGTGTGTGTGAGTTTAACTAGGTCATCGCATTTTTATTTTTATTTAATAGCTTTAACTCTTCTTAACTCTTAGTCACTCTCTTAATCACTCTTAACTGTGGAGGATTGAGAGGAGGAGGAGGAGGAGGAGGAGGAGGAGGTCATATAAATTAGAAAAACTTCATGGAAATGGTCAAGGTCACATTTGAGTATAATTTCATGGCTATCAATCACAAAGTCTTACTATGCATAAAAAACAAAATTTTAATTAACTCCAGTAATGAATAATTTTGTGATATAATTCATGAAAAAAGGGAGTTTGAATTTATTTGAAACACTGCAAAAAGAGGTTTTGAATTTATTACTCCAGTTGCTTCTCGTGTTATCCAGTGTCACCATGTAGACCTCTAACTACTGGGCATCGGTGTTATTGTGTTAGGCCGACGCTTCAATGTTGCATAAGTCGCATTGAAATATTACAAGGAATAGGAAGTCTGTCTGCTTTCCCTAAAAAGTAAATAATGTAAAAAATGATAAAAGTATTGAATATGTTTTGAAATAAGCGTCATTAAGTCATTATCAGAGAGAGAGAGAGAGAGAGTGGTTAAGCCCACGCCACCGTATGCACGGCTATGAACGCCCGAGAGTTGTTGTGTGTGTGTGTGTGTGTGTGTGTGTGTGTGTGTGTGTGTGTGTGTGTGTGTGATTATACACTGGGGAACAAATTTTTGTTGAGTTAGGTCTGACACTTGTTATTAAGTAATTTTTGGGTGCTGAATCCAAAACTGATCTCAGTTTTTCTCTATCACGTCAAGTTTTTGAACTGTAGGATTTTCGTTTTCTTAAAAAATATGAAAAATACTGTACATAACAGTAACAGTGCTTAGTTTATAAAAAGTTGCAAATGTTAACATACAATGAAAAATGAAAGAAATAGGCATGAATAGAATGTTTATTTAACATTATCATGTTTTTAGAAAGGATAAGGCTATAATTGTGTGCAGGTTAAGGTAAAAATTTACGTTTGTAGCTTTGTCTGGAGTGCTCAACTTGAGGACTATCGCGTTTGATGCTCCAACAATAGTCAGCCATCATATGCACATCCCATCTACCCTGGTAACGTTCTTCCATAACCTTCAAATCTTGGTGAAATCGTTCACCTTGCTCGTCGCTAGCAGCACCAAGATTTTCCGGAAAGTTGGCAAGATGGCTATGCAAAAAATGTACTTTAATACTCATGTTGCAACCAAGCGCTTTGTAGCTCTCCAATAGTTTCTGAACAATTTCTGTGTAATTACTTGCACGTGTATTTCCAAGAAAGTTCTTGACGACGTCTTTGAATGATAGCCAAGCATTCTTTTCAAGGTCTGACATAGTACCGTTGAAATGTTCCTCTTTGATGAGCTGTCGAATTTGTGGACCATCAAACACACCGGCCTTGATTTTTTCAATTGACAGTCCAGGAAATGCCAAGATGATGTACTTCAAACAGTCGCCATCAGTTGACAATGCTTTTACAAATTGTTTCATGAGACCTAGTTTTATGTGCAGAGGTGGGAATATTATTTTCTTCCTGTCAACAAGTGGCTCATGTACAATGTTAGGATCTCCAGGTTTAAGATCAGATCTCGGAGGCCAATTCGTCTGAACCCAATGCTTCTCTCGAGCTCTGCTATCCCACATACAGAGAAAGCAGGGATACTTTGTGTATCCACGTTGTTGACCAAGAAGGAAGGACACCATTTTAAGGTCAACACAGATGATCCAATTGTGTTTGTCATATTGCAATAGCTCAATGACTCTCTTTACATCTCCATATTCTTCACGAAGACAGACCGAATGCCCAATAGGGACTGCGCCAAACAAATTGCCATTGTGTAGAAGGACACACTTCAAGCTCCGCTTTGAGCTATCAATAAACAATCGCCATTCATTTGGATTGTAGATTGAAAGCCCTAATTCCTTCAGTAAACCAGGAATGTTATGGCAAAACACAAAACCGCTGGCACTTCGAAAGTACTGCAGAAATGTACTTTCTCTGGTTCGAAAGTATGATACCTTCACTCCTTGTTCAAGTATGTTTTTCTCGTTCAGTCTTGATGCTAGTATTTCTGAAGCTTTTTTGGATAGGCCCAAATCACGTGCTAAATCATTCAACTCGTGCTGATCAAATCCCCTACGAACTGAATCCTCGTGAATGTCAAAATAAAAAAAAAGAGGAGGAATTTTGCTTATCTGGAGGGTAAGCTGTGGAGAAAAAACTTGACGTGCTAGAAAAAAACTGACTACAGATTTGGAATCAGCATGCCAATTTTAGTCTAAATAAGCTCAAAAATCTAACTCAACAATTTTTTTTTTTTTAATTGTTCCCCAGTGAATTATCAGAGAGAGAGAGGTTGATTATCAGAGAGAGTGGTTGATTATCAGAGAGAGAGAGAGAGAGAGAGAGAGAGAGAGAGAGAGAGAGAGAGAGAGAGAGAGAGAGAGAGAGAGTGGTTGATTATCAGAGAGAGGGAGAGAGATTAGTTGATTAACTGGTAAAGTGGATAACTGGGTAACTGTTTCCTTGTCTGGCTGGCTGGCTGGCTGGCTGGCTGGCTGGCTGGCTCTTGTAATGGGTTTGGTTTTGTCTGAGTGGCTGAGGTTGGTTAAGCGGCTGTCTTAGTGCTGGCAAGATGGCTATCAACGCCTCCATCCATCTATGTCTGTGTGTCCGTGTGTCTGTCTGTAAACTTAAGCTCAAGTTTTAATTGGATAATCACGAATCGCGCAACGTACATGTGTGTGTCATTCACCCATGGTCTTGTCCACGCGAACCGGACTCGCGATCGCCAGTTTCACCCTCCTGGAGCGAGCTTGAAGATCATTATGACCGATCTTTGGGTAATGCTAGAGCCTCACCCCCCCCCCACACATACCCATCCCCTTACTCAAGAGGGACAGTAACCACTAAAGTCTGTCAGTGGAAAATCCCCGAAGATTGTGAGTCATTTTAAATACACACACACACACATACGAGAGAGAGAGAGAGAGAGAGAGAGAGAGAGAGAGAGAGAGAGAGAGAGAGAGAGAGAGAGAGAGAGCAAGTTAGGGTGTAATTAATGGGTCAACTCGTGATTAAGAGTTGTTTCGCTCTAATTCTTCCACGGGTAAATATACTTTTGTGAGTGAAGTTTAATTTTTACCTTCCCTTCTTTCCAACATTTCGAGCTGCCTGTAGTGCATGTATTCCAGTTTCATTTTATCTTCATATATTTTTTTGCATTGAATGAACTTCTTGGAGGGATGAGTTAGAAGATATATGTTTGTGTGACCTACTTGTACTACTACCATTACTACTACTATTACCTCTACTACTATTACCTCTTCTACTACTTCTACTACTACTACTTCTACTACTACTACTACTACTACTACTACTACTACTACCACTACTATTACCTCTACTACTACTA
>JACEEZ010026032.1:159972-169972 GCA_016584305.1 Chionoecetes opilio
GAGAGAGAGAGAGAGAGAGAGAGAGAGAGAGAGAGAGAGAGAGAGAGAGAGAGAGAGAGAGAGAGAGAGAGAGAGAGAGAGAGAGAGAGAGAGAGAGAGAGAGAGAGAGAGAGAGGAGAGAAGAGAGAGAGAGAGAGAGAGAGAGAGAGAGAGAGAGAGAGAGAGAGAAAAAAAAGCTTGTGTTTAGAACTTTGGAAGGTGAAATACGGGTAGAGTTGTCTGCAAGAAAAAAATGCAAAAAGAAAAATATGGTTATATATTTATTTAGCTAAAGAAAATAGGCCTTTACCTAAAAATGAATAAAGAAATATCTGGGTGATACTTATTTCTATCTTAATTAATATATGCAGTTTTTTTCTGAATACTAATTTATTACTTTTTACCTCGATTTACATATTCTTAACTAAAAAAAATCGTTCGGAAAAACAATACAGGAAAAACCGGTGATAGAAAGTGTGACGTGTTTGATAGGAAAGGTTAGGTTAGGTTAGGTTAGGTTAGGTTAGGTTAGGTTAGGTTAGGTTAGGTTAGGTTAGGTTAGGCTAGGTTAAGGGAAGGGAAAAAATAGCAAGTGAGGAATAGGAAAGAAAATAATATAACAGGGATTGAATGAGGATGAAATGGTGAGGCTAGATCAATGGGAATAAAGATAAGGACATGAGCCACAGAGGGGAAGGAAGGGGAGACGTGAACTCTTTAATTATCTTCAGCATCTCCCCTCACTCCCCTCTTTATTCCCCTCTTACCTCTTTTTTCCATCCATTTTTCTCTTATCCTAAATATTTCATTATCCATTAAATTTTATTATCCATTAATTTCATATTCCATTAAATTTCTCATTATTTTCTCTTATCCTAATTATTCATGATCATTTTTTTGATGAGTGTAATAGAGAGGAGAAAAAATAAAGATGATAAAAGAGAATAACGAAAGGATAGATGATGAGACCCGTAAGGAAAGTGTAAACAATGGAAAAGAAAAGGGAATAAAAACTAAAAGAAAAGGAATGAGTGGTTGGGAAACAAAAAGCGAAATTAACCTTTTAACAGCCAGATCTTTTCTATGCTAAATAAACTCGTCTGTTATTACCCATAAAATAACAAAAAGCAACTTAATATACCAAATTAGCTAGTGGACAAGGATACTAAACAGGTCATATCTATAAAATATTGCTTCTATTCACTAAAAATCATCTAATGGTAGCAATTACAATGGAAATTACGCTCTGGGCCTCAAGGGGTTAATAATGAAAACAAATGAAAAGTGAAAATACGAGAAACGACAACGAGCAGCGGGACAGGAAGGAAGGGCAACGAGGCACAGCGGGTCATTAATAACTGAGAGGAAGGATACGAGGAGAAATAGCGACCCTTCATACACCAAGATTGTTAAAGAATGGTTTATCCCTTTGAGGCCCAGAACGTAATTTTCATTGTAATTTGGGTACCATTAGATTAGACGATTTTCATGAATATAACCAATATTTTATAGATGTGACCTGGTTAGTAGCCTTGTCCACTAGTTAATTTGGTATATTAATTTAGTTTTTCGTAATTTTATGGCTAACAGACGATCTCATATTATTGCGGAGGAAAGATCTGGGCATTAAGGGGTTAATTGTAAATAACAAACGGGTTTTTATTTTTATCCAAAGCGTTTATTTTACGTGTGTGGTGAGGGATTGATGTTTTCTGCATGTATTAACTTTTGGAAAAAATATTTGTTGACTAGCATTTGTATTTTTCTTGCTTGTTTTCTATTTTTGTTGTTGTTGAAATACTCTTGGTGGTATCTGAAAGTGTAAATAATGAAAAAGAAAAGGGAAAAAATAAGAATACCTCTAAAAACTAAAAGAAATGGACAGAATAAACAAAAAAGCGAGATCAATAATGAATACAAATGGAAAGTAGAAAAACTAGAAACGACAACAGAGCAGCGGGACAGGAAGGAAGCGCAGCGCCACAACGGGTCATTAATAACTGAGAGGAAGGATTCGAGGAGAAATAGCGACCCTTGATACACACCAACATTGTTAAGGAATGGGTTTAATTTTAGCTAGCAAACTGTTTTAGTTAATCCAAAACTTTCATTTTATGTGTCTGGTGAAGGATCAATGTTTTTTTTGCGTATTAACTTGAAAAAAGGCGGGAAAAAAAAGTGAATTGTTGACTTGCATTCGTAATTTTTCTTGTTTGTTTTCAAAATTCTCAATTGAAATAGTCTTGGTGGTATCTGAAGGTAGTTTGCTTTTAACCCCTTCACCCCAGATCTTTCCGTTGCTATAAAAATCGTCTGCTGTCGAGCCATTAAATTACGAAAAGTAACTGAATATACCAAATTAGTTAGTGGACAAGGATACTAAACAGGTCATATCTATAAAATATTGCCTATAGTCACTAAAAATCGTCTTATGGTATCCAAATTACAATAGAAATTACGTGCTGGGCCTCGAGGGGTTAATGTTTGCAATATTATTAGAAGAAAGTATTTTTCTTAAACAGGTTAAAAAAAAAATCCGACATTCTTTAAATCACTATTTCTTGTGTAACTGTAGTGGCCTATCATAAAGTATTTTTCTCGTTTGTCTTTAGAAAACATTTCTTAATTTACGATTGTTAAGCGGATTAAATTTATAATTATCAAATGTTTTTAGCAAGTTTTATGTCGCAATCCTGGTATGATGGGGGTTCTACGCAGCATTTTTCATATATAATTTTTTTATGTCTATTTTTTTGGTCTATATCTAATTTTATATATATTTTGTTGTTGTCCTGGCTTTAGTATCACGAGCAGCACTACACCCACACAGTATGCAGGAAAAAACACATGAACTAGGTTGTATGTAGTATGATCTTATTTGAATACAACTGTTATCTCAGCAAGTCTTATAAATTCAATTTCTTTACTGTTCTGTGTAACGATGACATAGTTTCTATTTTTTTTTATATGTTATTGATACCAATATAATTTTTCTTACCCCCACTCGATGAAGGAATATTAGTTATCAGTTAGTCTGCACGGACAGTGTCATTTCCGATTTGAATTGGTTCATATTTTTTCTGTTTAATTTCACTTGCCACTTTTCAGTCCAATTTTTGAATGACCAAGATCACTCAAGCTCTGCCTCTGAATTATTGAAGGTTATTTCGCATGTTGATTTAGTATTGCCTGCTAATTCACATTTATTTTACAATTTATGCCGACGCCAATATCGTTAGTGTACATCTTAATGATTATTGGTCCTTGAGCAGAGCCTTGAGGCAGCCAGTGTTAGCAGCAGTCAATATGGATCTCTCTTAAACATTACAACTCGTTCTCTACACAAATCATGTCTTGTTGCCATTTCTGCCTGCTACCTGCGTCACCGTGAGCTTTTTTCAATGTTGACAGTAAGGGTTATATGGGAGTTTATCGAACACTTTCTGGAATCCATTTACATAACATCCCAATTATCTTGCGAGTTGAATACTTTATAGAATTAATTAATATATATTTAAAGTATGAACTGTGATTTTGATCATGCACTGCAAATATGCAAGAGTGATGTTTTCTAAGTGTTTTAACTGTCTGTGTCTGATTATTCTTGAAGTTGTTACTTTGTCCATAGCAGTGTTATTCAACCTGGGAGGACAGCCCACCTTAAGGTGGACGAGACTAAGTGACGGCTGTCTTGGGGTGGACCTGTGGGTGGACGATATCATGCCCACGTGTCGGTATAGATCAGTGTTTTTCTGATTTTGAAGTCTTTGATACCTATATGAGAGAATATGGCTGAGAACATGATGATGGTATGCATACAGTAGAACAGACACTGCAGGTACGAATGTCCATTTGATTACCAGATACCTTACTTTGATGCAGGAAAACCTCGACTTATATTTCCAAGAGACCTGATCATCAACATTTTGGTGCTTAATCCATTTTCAGATGATGAAAATGATTATTCTAATCTCCTATTGGAGCTTCGAGTGGATTATTCTCACAAAGCAACTTTCAATACATTTGGCCATCCCATGCATTTCTGGGTTGCCCTGCTTGATACTCAGGAATACAAGGAGTTAGCTGAGCAGGCAGCAGCCATGTTTGTGCAGATGCCAACATTATATTATCTGTGTGAGCAAGGTTTCTCAAGTTTAGTTAAAACTAAGCTTGAGAAACCTTGCTCACACAGATATATATCAAGCAAAGAAAGGGATTGCCATTCCGAATTTGGATCCTCTTATGCGGGTTGCTCTTGAAAATCATCTGATGCCTCGATTTAAGCTGATAGCAGACAAATTGCAACAGCAGCCAGGCCACTGATTTTTGTTTCTTGAAGGAAAAGACTTTGTTTTCTGGATTACCAAATATAACGCATATGATGTACAATTTTACTTTAGTTTCATGAAGAAAAATGCATTTGCTCTGGAATTTCTTAGATATGAAAAATTTGTTCTTGAATATTTATAGTTTTAGACCGCATGTGTTATTATACAGAAGAATATGTAAAATGTAAATACAAATGTAGTGAAACTGCATTTCCTACCTATACATAAAAGTTTGTAGAATGATATAGTCTATATATGATATAGTATATTTACAATGTCAAGAGCCGTGAGATTTTAGAGATTTAAAAAAATTGAGGTGGACAGTTTTTACCAAATCACCACTAGGGTGGACGACATCAACAAAGGTTGAAGAGCACTGGACTATAGATTCCTTAAATAGATTCTTTCGATTTTTCAAGGACTGATCGCACGTTATTCATATTGGCAGCAGGGACCTTTGCTAGTAAGTAATGATTTATCGAATGAAATTGTGTCGACACCATTTCATCTTTAGCTTCTTTAAGAGTTCTCGATCATTTCCTATCTGGGCGGATAATTTTTGTTCTAACCGAGATATTAGGACATTTCATTCGCCTTACAGACACCTCGTACTGTTCGTCATTATCAGTTTTCAAAAGACCCACTTTTCCTGCTTAAATATTTATCTTTCTAGTATGATTATTTTTTTCTAGGATCGCATGGCCAGGTAAATGTGACTTTTTACCATCACGCCGCAACTGTCGTGTTCTGCCTCGCCAAGCAGATTATGGGATCGGTTCGGTTTGTGTGGGTCTGTCTGTCTGTCTTGTCTGTTAGCAGGATTACGCTAAAAGTTACGAACAGATTTGCATGAAAATTTTACCAGATGCGAAACTTATTTCACTTTAAAAGTTATCCGGATCCGGATCCAGAAGTTTTTAAAGCATATCCTGCTACGGGGTGCTTAGTATTTGCCACTCCCAAGGTAAGGCCCGACACAGCCGTCCTCGCAAGACCCGTTGGCCAAGGTTTTGAAGGCCGCGCTGGTATTAGAGAAATAGATACTGAATGAAAAGCTTTGTGTGGTAAAAATAATCTTCTGAATATTTTATCATTCCTATAATTGGAATTTTTTTTTCAGTCGCCTTATCAGGGCCATGTCGTCTTGGACTGCTCTTGTTGCTCTTGTTCTGCATTGAGCTCCTTGTGCTCGCTAATTGTTCAGGCTATTTCGCCGCTCCACCACATTGGCTTGACTGTTTCTGCCGAGTCTGTGTTGCGTTGTGGCAGACATATTTTCACGGCAACTTTTAATTCCTTAGAGAACACCTTCCAGGCTTTGTTTATGCTGTGAGTTTCAATAGTTTCATTTCGGGCCAGTGTTTGGGAGTAGCGCGGCGATAATCATATTCTGTTTTTATTGCTCTCTCGCTGCTTCAGAAACAGTTAACTGACTTTTGAATAATTATTAGCCAGGCTGTCGACTGTTACCAGGATATCTTCTAAAACTACGTAACCTGTAATAGCGATCGACGAGCTAATTAGGGACACTTTCTAACGGATTTCTATAAAATTTTTCGCTTTAGTGCGCAGTTAAGGCTTCACTTAGCATTGCAATCGGAAGAATTATTATTTTATGTTCATCCCATCGTTCAATATCAAGCTGCAGGTAATTTGGTGTTGATTGTTCTGTGCTAGAGAGAGAGAGAGAGAGAGAGAGAGAGAGAGAGAGAGAGAGAGAGAGAGAGAGAGAGAGAGAGAGAGAGAGAGAGAGAGAGAGAGATGAGGAGTTATGTATATTTACGCGATTTCTTAACACTTTCACGCCAGATCTTTCCTTCACTATAAAAAATCGTCTGTTGTTAGCCATACAATTACGAAAAGTAACTGAATATACCAATTTAGTTAGTGGACAAGGATACCAAACAGGTCATATCTAAAAAATATTACTTATATTAACTAAAAATCGTCTAATGGTATCCAAATTACAATGGAAATTACGCTCTGGGTCTCAAGGGGTTAAAGTTCATATAGATGGAGTTGGTGTGGATGTCCTTGATAAACAACACACGGGGATGGGAATAAGTTTTAACACGAAACAGCGCGCCACAATCTACACGATGAAGCCTTTTGTTATGTAAAGATTAAATACATATCTTGGTATTGAATATTCAGCTCGGCAATTCCGTAATACTAATAATATCATATACTATAATGAGACATTGAAATTATTACGTGCAGTACGGAAGCTGGAAGAGGAAGATATGGGGAATATCAAAATATTAAATCGTCCAGATCTGTAAATGAATTGTTGAAGTATATAGTTACATTACATTCATTGTTCTGTTCTTAGGTGTTCCAAACTGTATTTCTTATGTATCTGTGTAGGTAAACTTTGTCGCATATAATTATTTCTGACAGAATGACTGTAATTGGGTTTAAATGGAGACCAGGAACCCTAGACGAGTGTGTTGGTCATAGATGTAGTTCATGTTTGGTAAGTTGTAATGCTGAGGAATACGGAATGCTTAACCCCTTGAGGCCTAAAACGTAATTTCCATTGTAATTTGTTTGCCAATAGACGATTTTAATGAACATAAACAATACATTATAAATATGACCTGTTTAGTATCCTTGTCCACTAGCTAATTTGGTATATTAAGGAATTTTTTTTTCTTCAATTTTTCGTAATTTTAAGGTAGTGGATTATTGAAAGAGGTCAGTCTGAATTATAAAGGTAGAAAGGTAATAGAGAGCAGGTCGCGGTTTCCAGGTGGATGGTCTTCGGGTAAAACATGAGTAGGGAATGGAAAATGGGGTATGAAAAGGTGATGAGGGAGGAGGAGGAGGAGGAGGAGGAGGAGGAGGAGGAGGAGGAGGAGGAGGAGGAAGAGGAAGAGGAGGGAAAGGGAAGGGAAGGGAAGGGAAAATGAGGAAAGGGAAAATGAGGAAAGGGTAAACGGAATTATGAAATCTGAATGACGAGGGGAAGAAAATAAAGGGAAAAGGAGATAGTGTGTGTGTGTATATGACTGTGTGTGTGTGTATGTGTGACTGTTTGTGTGTGTGTGTGTGTATGTGTGTGTGTGTGTGTGTGTGTGTGTGTGTATGTGTGTGTGTGTGATGGGGTCTTTCCGCCTCGTCACCAGCCATCAAATGCCTTGGATGGGCGGAGTTTGGACCCAAAATTAAACAAAGTTGGTGTGAGGTGGAGCGTGTAGACCTTGAGAGGGGTTGCGTGGGGTTGCGTGGGGTGGAGGAAGGGTGGAAGGGGTGGAGAAAGGTTGGGTTGCGTGGGGTGGAGAAAGGGTGGATAGCAGGGAACGAAAGGAATGCGTGAGTGTAAGGGAAGTTAAGCTGTAAGGGGTTAGGTAAGGGGAGATAGAAGGGTTAAACAGGTGATTGGGGTGATTGGGGTGGAAGGTCGAATGTGGGATGGGGTGCATTTTGGGTAGTGGAGTGAAAGGGAAGAGTAGAATGTGGGTAAAGGGTAGAAGAGGGAGTGGTAGGAAATTGCATGGAGGAGAGGAGAGGGGAGGAGAGGAGAGGTGAAGAGAAAGGGAAGAAAAGGAGGGTAGTGACTAAGGAGGAGTGTTTATATAGCTTTTTTCTCATCTTTCTATCTCTGTCTCTCTCTCTTTGTATGTCTGTCTGTCTCTCTCTCTTTCTCTCTCCCGTTCTCCCTCACACACACACACACACACACACACACACACACACCACACACACACACACACCACGCACGCACGCACGCACGCACGCACGCACGCACGCACGCACGCACGCACGCACGCACGCACGCACGCACGCACGCACATTAAAGTTTATTACATACACCTAAGTAAGAAACCTCGGCGCCTTAGGGAGTGAGGCATAAGGGCGGCACACACACACACACACACACACACACACACACACACACACACACACACACACACACACACACACACACACACACACACCTGGAAAATTAAAGGGAACGTCACAGACCTATATTCATGGGGCGTCTAGAGGTGGAAGTGGTGGAGGAGGATGGGGGAGGAGGAGGAGGAGGGGGAGGAGGAGGAGGATGGAGGAGGAGGAGGAGGAGGAGGAAGGAGGAGGAAGGAGGAGGAGGAGGAGAGAGGGGAGGAGGAGGAGGAGGAGAGGGAGGAGAGGAGGAGGAGGAGGAGGAGGAGGAGGAGGAGGAGAGAGAGGAGGAGAGGAGGTGGTGGTGGTGGTGGTTGGTGGTGGTAGGAGGAGGAGGAGGGAGGAGGAGGAGGAGGAGGAGGAGGAGGAGGAGAGGGAGGAGGAGGAGGTGGAGGTGGAGGTGGAGGTGGAGGTTGTGGAAGAGGAGGAGGAGCAGGAGGAGGTGGAGGAAGAGGAGGTGGAAGAGACTGAGTGTGATGGGTGATATGCCTAGATCAGACAAGCTCTTGAGGATCAGTATTTAATTATGGAATCACTTGGGTTTGAGATGGAGAGGATGGTGGAGAAGGATGTGGATGAGGACGTGGAGTGGAGGGATATATTAAGATGACAAAGAGTGAATTGAGAATGAAGTATCAATGATTGGAGGAGATTGTCGTGAGGTGATTAATCCCTTGAGACCCATAACGTAATTTCCATTGTAATATGACTACCATTAGATGCTTTTTAGTGAATATAAGCAATATTTTATAGATATGACCTGTTTAGTATCCTTGTCGACTAGCTAATTTGGTATATTCAGTTACTTTTCGTAATTTTATGACTAACAACAAACAATTTTTTATAGCAAAGGAAAGATCTGTGCGTGAAGTGGTTCATCATGTTTATATATAATAGAGGGAGAGGGATATAATGGATGTACATATAAATAAAGATGAAAGGAAAAGGAAGATATTGATAATGGTCATAAGAGTTATGTTGGAATTTTACAGGTGTAGGAGGAGGAGGAGGAGGAGTGAAAAATAAAGATCACATTGAAATTATAACTGGAAAGGAGTCGCTTCCATGAAATAGAGTGGGAGGGAAAGGGAGGAGGAGACTGAGACAAAGAAAGAGTGGATGGAAAATAAGACGAAGGGCATGAAGACTATGAGGACTAGGAAGAAGACGACGAAGAATTAGAGGAAGAGGAAGAGGAGAAGGAGGTAGTAGAAGACGAAGAAGAGGAAGAGGAGGAGGAGGAGGAAGAAGATGAAGAGGAGCAGCTGTCGGTGTTGATAGTGGTGGTGGTGGTGGAAGACAGTGGTGAAGGCGTTGGAAGCAGACTAAGCGATGTGTGTGAATGGGAATGAATGTGTGAATGGTGGTGTTTGAAGTCCAATTTCAAGACGAGAGGATGGAGGAGAAACGTTTAACTTGGAGCATCAAAGCTTATCCTGGCGAGAGAGAGAGAGAGAGAGAGAGAGAGAGAGAGAGAGAGAGAGAGAGAGAGAGAGAGAGAGAGAGAGAGAGAGAGAGAGAGAGAGAGAGAGAGAGTACCTGACAATGAATACAGCCAAGCGGAACATCTATCTCAGGTTTGTAATATTGTTTGTGTTTGTAACTAAGACACATGTTTCACAGTTTAGATCTTTCGTAATGTATATACGATACTGTTAATTAATTTCAAATCCCTATATGACTTCTAATACACACACACACACAAACCACACCACACACACACACACACACACCACCACACACACACACACACACACACACCACACCACACACACACACACACACACACACACACACACACACAC
>JACEEZ010026032.1:177472-187472 GCA_016584305.1 Chionoecetes opilio
CCAGCCCCTGTCCACCCAGCAGTGAAGGGTACCGGGTGTTACCCGGGGTTTTTTTTTTTTGTGACCCCCCCGGGGTGGTGGCCTCGGCCAACACTAACACAAGGGATGAATTAAAAAAATTTTAATGGGAACACACTTAACCAAAAACACCCTCCACACCCCTCCTCACCCCATTCCTCCCATACCTCCACCCCCTAAACCCCTACCTCACACCCTACCCTCCTAAACCTCCCTTCCTCACCCTAATTATAGAGTTACTTAGTGTGGACTACAATTTGATCAACCGAAAAATTATTCCTAGAATCCCTTGTCCCCTCCCCCCGGCCCTCCTCTTCGTGTGCGAGGTAAAGCCACTTCTATCACGCCTGGACGCAAGGGCTTGAGTCTCCTGAAGGGGTGTTTGATCTCCGCCCTGCCATCGAGGAGGGGCGAGAAGGGTTCCATCCCCCTTAACGGAAAAAGGTCCTTACGATTAATGAAATTTTGATGGTTAAAACTCATTACTTATTTTCCGTAACAGTCAACAGGTTAATGAGTTGGTGAGAGAGGAGAAAGATGGGAAGGAAAGTTCTCTCTCTCTCTCTCTCTCTCTCTCTCTCTTCTCTTCTCTCTTCTCTCTTCCTTTTTTTTTCCTCTCTCTCTCCCCTTTTTTCCCTCTCTTGTTTGGTTTTTTTTTATTACACCTTTAATGTGCCCCCTTTTTTTCCCACAGGATTTCTTTTATTTTTTCTCCTATATATGTGGGTGGTAAATTCGTGGACGTGGTGATGTGAATGACAATTGTAAGTATTTAAAATGGTTTTTGTGTGTGTGTGTGGTTGTTGGTGTTGTGTGTGTGGTGTGTGTGTGTGGGGGTTTATTCTTTCTAGTTGTTTATCTATTGTTTTTTACGGGGCCTGCGCTACCCGTATGGCCCGTCTCCATGCTACATTTTATCATACATCTTAGTGTTTATTTTGGCCGAAGCCCCCCCCCGGGGAGCGGTCAAAAAAACCCCCCGGCAAACATGGGTACCAACCATTCACTGTGGGGGACGGGGCTCGGGTTTTTAAACAAAACAGCCTATTTTTTTTGGGGGTTGCCGGGGTTTAAAGCGGGAACTCGGTTGTGAGCCGAGCATGGTAACCGCTACACTACGGAGTACCCCCTACGGAGTGTAAGTGTGTGTGTGTGTGTGTGTGTGTCTAAGGGTGATTATTGCCTCCTCATTCTGATGTTTTTTTTGTCTAGTTCTCTCATTTTAATATCATTATCTTTTTTTCATCACCAATGTTTTTTTCCTCGTATTTATCTAAAATAAAACCCCCCAAAAGCCTTCTTTCTCCTCCAGCATTTTTCCTTTTCTAGTTCGTTATCTACCATTTATCATTATATATTTTTTTCTATCTTCCATCCTCCAACCTCATCCACATTTATTTTTATTTTTTATTTTTTTAGATATATATATTGGAGCCTATAACGTCTGTAGGCTTATGGAAAGTCTTGATGCTGGTCGATCTCCCCCTTTGTGGGCAGGCGGTTTTTTATATGAACCTGTGGTTTTGGGTGAAATCGTTTTTTCTATGATTTTCGGATTTCAGTCAGGATCACGACCCCCAGAGTTTTTCCGTCACATCAAATCGAAGACCAGAAATTGCTGCATGCGGGTTTCTTTCAGCCACTTGACGATGGATTTGACAGTTTCTCCCTTTTAAATTAATCGGGACCTTCTTCTCCCCTACCAGGCTCTTGAAAGAGTTGCCCCCGGCAGGATTCGAACTCGGAACATTGAGTTCACTGCTCCAAGACGTTAACCACTCAGCCACCGCCTCCCCATCCTACCCTAACACCCCCCCTTTTTTCACTCCTCACTCCACCCCACTTTATTTCATCCTTCTATTACTTTCCCTTCTTCATTCCTTTTCCCCCTCGTCCACCCCCCCCCTCCCCCTAAAAGTTTACCCCCATCGTCCATTGCATTTTTTATACCCAGGGGCCGCCAGTCTCCTTGTTTGTCAAATCTCACTTCTTTTTTTTAAAACTTCCTTCGGTGTACAAAGGGCACTTGGGTACGAAAAGAGTGGATTACATGGCGTTGTGTTGGTGGAGAGATAATGGAAGAGTGGATTTTTCTATTATTTTTATTTGCGATGTTCCTCTTATATCTTTCTCCTTTTCTTCCTTCTCATTTTCCATCTGCATCTCCCCCTCCTCTTCCTCCTGCATCATTTCCTTCATTATTTTCCTGTATTCTTCTTCTATTTCTACACATTTTCCTTCTATATCTCCCCCTCCTCGTCTTCCTACATCTTTTAATTCTTTTCCTCTTCCTCTTCCTCCTTTTTGTTACTGTTTTCGGCCTTGTCCTCTTTCATTCTCCTCTTTCGCCTCCTTCTCTTTTTCCTGTTTCATTATTATTTATCCTACGTCATCATCATCCATCTCATCATCTCATATAAAATTTATCCTTCCTGCAATTTCCCCTCTGTTTTTGTTCAGTTTCGTCTTTACTCCCATCCCCCTCTCCCCTATCCCCATCCTCCTCCCCTCCTTTCTCGTACATCTGCTTCCCCGTTTTCCCCAATACCACAGCAAAAACCCCATGAAGTGGGGCAAAAATTGTGACCATCTCACCTCACCACTACACACACACAGAGAGAGAGAGAGAGAGAGAGAGAGAGAGAGAGAGAGAGAGAGAGAGAGAGAGAGAGAATGGGAGAGATTTGCTGTGTGTTGGAATACTGAACTCACATATGCAATTCTCTCTCACAAACGAGTGTAGCGAGAAAACCGTGTGTTGTTTGTTGCTTGCGTTTAAGTTTAGGATTCTGGTACGAGGATTTTTTTTGTGCAAAGGAGGAAAAGAATGGGCAACAGACGCCTCCCTATTATCTTATCCGACTTTCCTAGCCTACATATTACTAGATTAAAAGAAGGGGCTGCAGGTGTGTGTATGTAAGTGTGTTTCTGTGTGTCTGTCTGTCTGTGTCTGTATGTAAGTGTGTTTTGTGTTTATGGGTGTGTATGTGTGTGTAGAATACATTATTACTTACACAAGCTGTTGGTATGTGAAGGCAGAGGAAGAGGAGAATAAAGAAAAGGGGAAATAAATAGATCAATAAAAAATGAAGAAAAGTATAAATACCAGTAAAGGAACAGAGAAAAAGAGAAAATGCCAGTAAAAAATGTAGAGATTGATGAAGAGGAGGTGGAAGAGAGAGGGGAGAAAAACAAGGAAGAAGAACACGGAAGAGGAAGAGGTAGGAAGAACAGGTATTGTACTTGTAATGTCTATATATGGATTACTGGAAGGGGGGGGAGGGTTGTGAAGGGGGGGGAGGGTTGTGAAGGGGGGGAGGTTAGACCATGATTACCTCCTCATTCTTCGCCTTTTTCATCCAAATCTTCCTCCGCTACCTATACTTTCTTACCAAACCCCCCCTCTTCCTCCTCCTCCTCCTCCTCCTACTTTCCTATCCTTTCTCTCTTATTATCTAGTTAGTGTAGTGTAGTTAAAGCAAACAGCCTTGTAAGGACCTATTGGTCTGTTGCTGTTTGTGTTTCCTTTGTAATCCTCCTCCTCCTCCTCCTCTGCATTCTGGAATCCGCCGCAGTAGGAATGGTAATGAGGCAGGAAGAGAGTCGATGCGTGAGTGGAATGGTTGGAATGTTGGAATTAGAAAGACGAGGCCACAGAGGATGTATGTACTAGTGTGTGTGTGTGTGTGTGTGTGTGTGTGTGTGTGTGTGGACAAGTTAGCTCTTCTTTTCTTTATATTTTTACTACTATTTTCTTGTCTTTCTTTCTCTCAGCTTATTTGTCTGTGAATGTGAATTGTAATGTGAAGTTTTCGTGTCACGTTTTCTATTCCCTTGTTTTTTTATTATTATTCTGGCTGCTTTCAGTGATTGAGTCGCGTTGTTTTTATGTTGTTGTTGTTTTTTTATTTTTTTATTACTATGTATACATGTACTACAGTGCAACATAAGCAAAATGAACAAACAGACAAGGGATATAACGTTCTTTGCTTGTTGTTTGTTTATATAATTCTTTCCCACCAGACAAATATGATACGTGATGTGGGTATGAAAAGAAAATTGATGCCGGAATTCATGTTCTGATCACGTATGTGCATGTACGTATATATATTTTTTTCTGCTTTTTCTTTGTGTTTTATTTTATCAAATTAATTTCCAGGTGGGTTTTTCTTGCATGGTTGGGTGTAGTTAGACTCATTAAAGTGTGGAAGGCAAGGAAGAGTATACTTGACACTTAATAGTAACTTAAATAGTAACTGAGATACTTTTAATCTTGTGATCCCTCCACCTAGGTCATATTGTACTTTAAATAAATAAAAAATAAGAATAAGAAAAGTATAGATACCAGTAAAGAAACAAGGGGGGAACAATGAGAAAATGCCAGAAAAAAAAATCAAAGATTGATGAAGAGGAGGCGGAAGAGAGAGGGGAGAAAGATAAGGAAGATAAATTGTTTAGGAAGAGAGGGAAGAGGTAGGAAGAACAGGTATTGTACTTGTAATGTCTATATAACATAGGTAAGGTATTGAAGAAAGATTATATGTAAAAATTGTTCACATTATTCTTTATTCCCATTGTTTTCTAATTGTTTCTACACAGCACACCGACTGCACGAGGGTGGCAAATATCTATTAATCTAACTAATTAATTTATCTATTTTTTTCATTTCTATGCTGCGTATTCAATCAAGGTCTTTTATTCCTGTCATGCTGAATAGACGTATATTTTTATTACTTTGAAATAGCAATAAAAAAAGCGTAATTCAATGAGTTTCGTTATAATGATATAAAGAAATACAAAACTAGGAACTCATACGTGACATAATTATACGATATCCCTCATTATGAAATACTAAAAAGCTCAATTTTAGACCAATTTTTCAGACCAAATCTAACCCTTTTTCCGTAATTCCTATAATGACAGAAGAAAATGACGTGGTATCTTATCATGGGAACTCTCTTAAATTCTTAACTACGTCACCACACACTATACCACGCAGTGACCTATTAAATCCCGCCTCCCCTAACCAATCGCCAATCAATGAACACGTGAAGAAGGTATGGAAAGGAGCTTAACCATCAAAGAGCCAATTAGAAGGCTTGAAGAAACTTGTGGGTGGAGAGACACGTTGTATTCTTGTATTATACGGTATCAAGGTCTTGTGGAAAGATTGTAAAAAGGAAGGAGTGAAATAGTTTACCTCAAAAGATAAGAAAGGAATGGAAGTAACGGAGAAAGATAGGACGAAGAGGAGTTAGGGAGGAGGAGGAGGAGGAAGAGGAAGAGGAAGAGGAAGAGGAGGTGTTGGTGTTGGTGTTGGTACTCGTGGTTTGTAATTTTGGTGGTGGTGATTGGTTGAAATACTAATAATGGTGATGGTGGTGGTGGTGGTTGTGGTTGTGGTTGTGTTGTTGATGGTGGAAGTGGTTGTGGTGGTACTAGTGGTGAATTTGGGGGTAGTTTTAGTGGGTGTTAGTGGTAGTGAGGATGGTAGTTTTAGTGGTGATGGTGTTAGTGGTAATAGTGACGGTGGTGATGGAATTGTTAGTGGTGGTGATGGTGGTGGTAGGAATAGAGGTGGTGAAGGTATTGTTAGTGGTGGTGGCGGCTCTTGGTTCTTCCCACTCGATCCACAATTAAGATTCTGAGCGCGTCTTGAGACCTAATGGAGGTGGAGACTGTGTTTCAGACTCATGACGCAGACCTTCGAACAAAGAAAGTGTGTGTGTGTGTGTGTGTGTCTGTGGCTGTGTCTGTGTCTGTGTGTGTGTGTCTGTGTGTGAGTGTGCCTGTGTCTGTGTGTCTGTGTGTGAGTGTGTCTGTGTCTGTGTCTGTGTCTATGTCTATGTCTATGTCTATGTCTATGTCTGTCTAAGTCTAAGTCTATGAGTGTGAGTGTGAGTGTGAGTGTGAGTGTGAGTGTGAGTCTGTGTCTGTGTCTGTGTCTGTGTCTGTGTCTGTGTCTGTGTCTGTGTCTGTGTCTGTGTCTGTGTCTGTGTTGTGTCTGTGTCTGTGTCTGTGTCGTGTCTGTGTCTTGTCTGTGTCTGTTGGGGTGTGATTTGGTGTCCCTTTTTCTGTGTCTGTGTTTTGTTCTGAGTGTGAGTGACCATCACCATCTCATCCCGACATTCTTTCTTCTTTCTTCTTTTCTTCTTTCCTTTTCCCCTCCTTTTTTTCTTTCTTTCTTTTTTTCTTTCTTTTTTCTTTTTTCTTTCTTTCTTTCTTTCTTTCTTTCTTTTCTTCTTCTCTCTTTCTCTCTTCTCTCTCTCTCCCCTTTTCTCTTCTCTCTCTCTCTCTCTCTCTCTCTCTCTCTCTCTCTCTCTCTCTCTCTCTCTCTCTCTCTCCTCTTTTCTCTCTCTCCTCTCTCTCTCTCCCCTTCATTGACAAGCAAAGGAGCCTCATAAATATCAGAGCCTTTTGGATTGGAGGTGAGGAGAGAAAGTGAGTTGATGGGGGGCGAGGGGAGGTGACGGAATGTTTATATTGTGAGTGAACGACTGTCTAGACCTAAGATGGGGGAGAGAGAGAGAGGGGAGACGAGAGAGAGGAAGAAAAGGGGAGAAGAGAGAGGGGGAGGGGGAAAAGAGAGGGGAGAGAGAGAGGGGAGAGAGAGAGAGAGAGAAGAGCAGATACAGGAAGCGAATTGATGAATATTTTTATTATTTTGTTCGTTATTCATATAGAGAATTTTATCGTCTACTATTATTATTCTTGTTCATCTACTACCATCATCATGTGTTAACTACTATTATAACTATCACTATTTATAATATGGTGTTGCTACTCCTGCATACCGTATACACACACACACACAATACGCGCACACACACACACACACGCACACGCAAAACACACACCACACCCCACACACACACACACACACACACACACACACACCCCACACACAACACACACACCACACAAGTCACACACACACACACCACGCACACAGCACACAAACACACACACACACCCCACACACACACACACCACACACACACACACACACACACACACACACACATATACCCACACACAAAAAGAAACTGCAAAGAAAATTCAAACACCTGTCTCTCTTTACAAACTCAACTGAGGAGGAGAAAAAGGAGGAGGAAGAGGAAGAGAAGGAGGAAGAAGAGGAAGAGAAAGAGAAAGAGGAGGAGGAGGAGGAGGAGGAGGAGGAGGAGGAGGAGGAGGAGGAGGAGGAGGAGGAGGAGGAGGAGGAGGAGGAGAAGAAGAAGAAGAAGACTGCACTTGTTTGTAATGGAAAATGGAGAAAAATACATACACGATTTTTCCCTTGCCTGAAATTCCAGAGGTCACTTTCTCTCTTCTCCTCTCTCCTTTCCTCTCTCTCTCTCCTCTCTCCCCTCTCTCATTTTTTTTTTTTTTCCTCTCTCTCTTCTCTCTCTCTCTCTCTCTCTCTCCTCTCTCCTCTCTTTTCTCTCCTCTCTCCTCTCTCCCCTCTCTCTCTCTCTTCTCTCCCCTCTCCCCTCTCTCTCTCTCTCTCTTTCTCTCAGTCTGATTGAATTTAGTTCCATAAATCTCTATCCAGTATGTTGCTTGCCAGACTCTTTCTCTTTTTTATATCATGACTCCTTCCTCTTGCCTTCTTTTATCTTCTTCTATCTTACTCACCTCGCTTGTCTTTTCTTCATCTCCTGATATTCACCTCACTTCCTCACCACCTCCTCCAACTCCTTCTGGTATTCGTCCTCCTCCTCTTTCTCCTATTCCTCCTCCTCCTGCCTTCTCATCTTTCTTCTCCTCTCCTCCTCTTACCTTGTCTCTTCTTCCACTACATTGAGACACTGAAAAACAGGCCAAATAAATCCTTCTTAAACAGTCAACTCACAATTTTCTCGCGGTTAGTGGTAAGAGTTTAAAGAAAAATAGTTTATAGAAAAATGAATTAGTTATCTTTCCGTCTTTTTCATATATTACTTTTTCAAGAGAATTTTCCATGACAAACCTAAACTTTTATCCAGTCGTCCGTCCAACTCTGCAGGAATGAAGTGATTCACCGAGGAGGATGCCGAGTGCCTAACTTCTGATCTTTCTGTAATTCCTGATTCGGGCAAAGCAAACTTTATTTTGATCAATGCCTCATATAGTCAAATACCCAATTTCTTCACCTATCAACTCGACAAAACCTTTCAGACCACTATCCCCTGTTCTTCAACGACACTCACCTGTCTCCTTCTTCTACAATGAACATACTTGGACTATTCTTTACTAAAAATCTGACCTGGGAATCTCGCATCTCATCTCTTGCTAGAACAGCTTTTAAGAAGTTAGGTGTCCTGTGGCGTCAGCGTTCAGTTTTTTCTTCCTCCCAGATGCGTATTTTGTACAGTGGTTTCTCTGTTTCTATATCATTTATCTTCTTTTTTTAACTTATACCAAGTCTTGTGTTTGTAAGTTTCTGTCTGTCTGTCTATTTATGTCTGTCTATTTATGGATGTCTGTTTGTCTGTTTGCTTTTTTGTACGTATGTATATGTATGCTTATATTTCTATTTTGTGTGTATGTATGTGTGTCAGTTTCATCAGCCCTACCAGCTCTCTCTCTCCTCTCTCCTCTCCTCTTCTCTCCTCTCTCTCTCTCTCTCTCTCTCTCTCTCTCTCTCTCTCTCTCTCTCTCTCTCTCTCTCTCTCTCTCTCTCTCTCTCTCTCTCTCCCCATGTCACAATTCCGCACACTCTTGCAGTCTTATAATAAAAGTTATTTGAAAACGCCTGTAAACATTTTCAATATACTTCCATTTATGAAATTTTTGTTTCTGGTTAAGCTGGTGTGTGTGTGTGTGTGTGTGTGTGCGTGTGTGTGTGTGTGCGTGTGTGTGTGTGTGTGTGCGTGTGTGTGTGTGTGCGTTAGTGTGTGTTTTTGAGATATACTGATGGGAGAAAAAGAATGAAGGAAGAACTTACAGACTGACTTTGAAAGATGGTAGAAAAGAAGGAAGGAAGAAAAGAAGGGGGGGGGGCAAGAAGATAGCACGGAAGGTCAACAGTGTAGGAAAGATAAAAATAATTCAGTTAAAAAGGAAGGAAGAAAGAAGCAAGGTAAACACAGGAAATGAGATATTATTTTATCTTAAAAAATATTTTGAAAGCAGCCAAGAAAAAGAAGTTGTGGAGATCCTTCCCTGATCCTGTTATTAAGGAGGGAAAATAATGAAGGAAGGAAGGAAGGAAGGAAATGCAGCGTGAGATTGATAGTGAAGGAAAACAGTGGATGCGTGAGAGGGTGAATAAAAATGAAAGGGTGAAGGAAGGGTGAAGGAAGGGCGATGATCAATCTTGTCTGCATGCCATGGCGAGATAAAGGCAAGTGAAAATAGAGATGGGAATAGTAAATAACACAAAGAATATACGTAACAGTGGAAAGGGTGGAGTATTTCATGCTTTGATATTAACGAATGAAGAATAAGATACGTATATGAAAATAGATTTGAACTTATAAATGCCATACCTTTTTTTTAACTCTATTGAAAAGGAAGGAAAGCAGAAAGACAAAATTAGTTCAGAATAAAATGCCAAGAATGGAGGGGAAATAAATAGATTGTGATATGTAATTAAAACATGGTATGAATGTCTAGGGAAAATTGATAACAAGGAATATGATGATTATTTTTCCTTTTTTCCTGACCTCATGGAGAGAAGAGAGGAAGACGAAGGGAAAGAAAAGGAAAAAAAAAGAGAAAATGGTATAGAATTAATAAGAAATGAAGGAAAAAGGGGAAGGAAGGAAGGAGGAAGGAAAGAAGAAATTAAAACAACTCTGAAAGGACGATGAATTCATGGCTATAAAATCATCAGCAAAACGGGAAATATAGGAAAGACGTGGTTGTTCTTTTCCATATTCCTGATAGAAAAGAAGGAAGAAAAGAATGAAAGGAAGGAAAGAAGGATAGAAAAGATGGTAAAGGATTCTTTTTATCTTCTCCTTTATCTCCAACCAATCAAATATACTCTCTCTCT
>JACEEZ010026032.1:189972-204972 GCA_016584305.1 Chionoecetes opilio
GCCAATTTCATATAGTTTTTTGTTTGTTTGTTTAGAGGATATATAATTCCTCAGAGCCATAGTGATCTACCGCTGCAGGTTAGTGTTGGCCGAAGCCACCACCCCGGGAGGGGGGTCATAAACCCCCGGCTAACACCTGGTACCCATTCACTGCTGGGTGGACAGGAGCTTGGGTTTTAAGAAAGACCACCCATCTGTCTTTGCTCCGCCCGGGATCGAACCCGGGACTTCTCGGTTGTGAGCCGAGCGTGAAACCCAAATAAAACCAGGGGAGTACCGGTATTTTATGTTAATATATATAGGGTTCCTATATATATGTTCCAGGTCCAAGTTTTTCCCAAAGAATGACACAACTAAAGCCCATTTTGGGGGGGAGCAAGAAAAATTTCGCTTGCAAGCGGGTTATTTTTCTCCTGCTGTACCCCCGCAAAAAACTTTCCGACCGTCGCTTTGTCCATGAGGGGGCGACGCGGGGTGAGATGTAAGAAAAAACAAAGATCAAATAAATTTTTTGGACCCTCCAGATTTTTTTTCACACGGGGACGCATCCTTACCGTTATAGTCAAAAAAGTGGCAGATTCAGGAAGTGTACTTAAAAAATTTAAAATGTGATCAAAAGTAGCCGAAAAATGAGATGTTTGAAGAAAAAACAAGGTGGGGAAAAATTTTTATGCCACTTTTTTAATAAAACCCGGTTTTTGGAATACTTGTAAAAAATTTACAGTTAAAATGTATACTAATGCCATGCAAAATTTTGCTCAGGAAAGCCGATAGTAGTCTCAGTGTTTTTTTAAATCCTTTGGGTTTTTGTAATTTGTTTGGATTGAAATTTTTTTAAAAACAATATTTTTGTAAGGATTATTTTATAAGTTACATTTGGATTTAATTATTTTACTCAAAATAAAAAAGAAAAATGACCCAATTAGATGGGTTTTCCTTTAAGCTAGTTTTAATTTTGGCCCAATAAAAAAAACACGGTTGACTAATGTAAAAACGGAACAAAAAAATTTCCCTTTAAAAATTTACTTTAAAGTGTAAAAATTTAATAACAAAAAAATGTATTTAATATAATAATCAAATCTTTAAATCAAGCAGTAATAAAAAAAAATCTAATCATAATCACAAATACTAAAGCGAAATAATCATAATAAAATTTTTCATAATCATAAAAAAGGGAAAAAAAAAACGACTAATCATAATTTAATCAAACCCAAAAAATTTTTCCGGATGTAATAAAAATCAAATCATAATAATTTTTTAAATCATGCCCATTTTGGACACAAAACCCACACAACGGGGAGTGTGTGTAGCGGGGGGGGCGGTACCCGGAGTGGTTAGCTTTCTCCGACTTGGCGTTCTCGGTGACCCGAGTTCGATCCCCGAAAAAACCCCAAAAAACCTTTTTGCACCTCAAGTGGCCTAAGAACACCCACATCCCCTCCCCAATAAATTTCTACCTTCGTTTGGCGAGTGCATCGGGGACACCAGGGGGCGGCATAGCCTCAACACAGGCCCCATATAAGAATCCTGCCTGCGCCCCCCCACGGGCGAGGGCCAACCATCACAAGCCCTCAAGTGTACCTCCAGACCCCTATTTCCCGAGCCCTGGGCCCACCACTGCCTACAGGGGCCAAATAGGACAACATGAAAAAAAAACCCCACACACACAAACACACACCCACCACACACACACACAACACACACCACACATATAAAATATATATTCGCGGGGCAAAGTGGTAAGGCCCTTTGGCGTATCATTTAAAATCTCCAGGATCGAGCCCCCACTCAGGGCTCGAGTTTTTTCCCAAAGGAAACCCCTTAATCCTTATTCCCCCCCTTTGAGAAAGTGTTTTGAAGACCAGATGCTGACGGCCCAACTTTAAACCCCCTTGAGACCCAAAAAACGTCTTTTCCAAGAAATTTTGGGGTTAAATTAGATGTTTTTTAGGGAAAATGCAATATTTTAAAGGATATGCCCTGTTTATACCCTTTGTCGCAAAGGGAAATTTTGGTATTTTATTTAAATTTTCTTTAATTTTATGGCTCGAAAACAGACAATTTTTTATAGCGAAGGAAAGATCGGGGCCCGTGAAGGGGGAAACCATAAAAGGGAGGGAAACAAACCATCAAATAAGGGCAACCAACATGCCCAAAAAAATTTTTGGGGGAATGAAAAAAAAAAATATCCTTAAAAAAAAACCAGGTTTCACCTTTGCCTTTCTTTTCCCGGGCCCTGTTTTTTCGTTTTTTAACCAATCTGCCTATAAACCTATAAACCTGTCCCTGCCTTCCCGCATGCCTTTCACCTGCCTCCCCGCTTTTATTCGTATCCAGCCTCTCTATAGCCTCTACTTGCATGTCTGCGCTGTTTTCCCCGGGCTTTTGGGCCCTGGATTTCCCCTTCGCCTCCCTTCCCGGCATCCTTCCCCATCCGTCCCTCCTCCAACCAGCCGTTCCTGTGTCACTTGCCTGCCTTCCAAGTTTTCAGCTGAAGTGGAAGTTGATGTTTTCCCGCGAAGTTGTCCCGAATATTTGTCGTCTTTAGGGATTTCAAGAGGAAGGAAAGACACAATACTCTCTCGCTCTGCTTCTCGCTCCGCTTTTCTCCCCTCTCGCTCTCTCGCCCCTCGCTCTCCGCTCTCGCTCCTCGCTCTCGCTCTCTCGCTCTCGCTCTCCGCTCTCGCTCTCGCTCTCTCGCTCTCGCTCTCTCTCGCTCTCGCGCGCTCTGGGTTTCCGCACCCCCCTTTTCTCCTTTTCCTCCTCTCTCTCTCTCTCTCTCTCTCTCTCTCTCTCTCTCTTCTCTCTCCCCTCTCTTTTCTCTCCCTTCTCTCCCCTTTTCTCTTTTTTCTCTCGCTCTCTCCTCCGCTCTCCTGCCTCGCCACTCGCACTGAAATGCACTCTCTCTCTTTTCCTCTTTTCTCTCTCTCTCTCCTTTCTCTCTCTCTTCCCCTCTCTCTTTTCTCTCTCTCTCTTTTTTCTCTTTCTCTCTCTCTCTCTCTTCTCTCTCTCCTCTCTTCTCCTCCTCCCCTCTCTCCTCCCTCTCTCTTTTCCTCTCTCTCTCTCTCTCTCTCTTCCCCTCTCTCTCTCCTCTCTCTCTTTTCTCTTCTCTCTCTCTCTCTCTCACTCATTTGTAAAGCTTTTAGTGGGGCAGCTTAGCACGAATTTAAAAGGGAAAGGGGGGGCCCATCCCGGGGAAAAAAAGCACCAAATTTTTATCAGGCAATCTTCAGGGTCCCCGCTCTGATTTATAACCCCGGGGCCAAGGAAAGACCATTTTATGCTTCTACGATACATTTTTTTTAAAAGTGAGCAATTTTTAAAACAACGGAAAAAACAAAAAAAAATGTAAATCTTTTAGGGGCCCTGCGATTTTACCCCAAAATGGGGAAAATTGCCATGTTTCTTTTTTTAAAGGGATTTTCCCGAGTAGGTTGGTCATTTTTTGGCCCCTTAGGGGGGTTTTTAATTCAAACACATGAAATAATCATACTTTGTACACAATTAAAATAGGAGAGCAAAGCATGAAAGGGTTTAGTTCAAAGGTTTTTTTAAGGGGGGAAAATTTTGCTAAAAAAATGACATTAAAAAATGGAAAAAATGCAGTGTTTTAAAGTCTTAAAAACCCTTTTTCTGCACAAAATTTTAATTTCACATTTCACACTAAGGCCCGGGCCTTTAAACACTTCTCACATCGGCAGCTGCAAAAAATTATGTGCATTCCCCCCGCGCCTTCTTGCATTTTAGAAACTCCTCCCCACGTGCCCATGGCGCTTTTCAAACCCCTTTATCAGTCCGCGCAGGCCGGGGGGCCCCCCAGGGGTTGGGAAACACACAGGGGCGCCAGGCTTTTGTTGCAATCTCAGGGGTCCAAACCCAAAACCCTTGAGGTTGGGGGGCTTCTGTCACAATGTCACTGGTTGCCCAGATTCCCGCTTGGTAGAATTTCGCGCGTGTTTTGCTGCCCGAAGGGCTTTTGCGTTTGGGGGGAAATTCTCCCTTGGGCCTGTTTTTTGGGGGGAAGAGTTCCCCTTTCGTGCCCCCGTTCACAGAGGGCCAGTGCTATTTTTTGTAGATGATCACGGTTGAAGCGCTCGAGAAAATGGGAATTTCCCTTTCAGTTTTACTGTCACAGTCATTTTAAGGGGGGATTAAGGGGGTTGTTGAAGGCTTTGTCACCTCCACGTAGGAAATTTCCCAAACCCCCATCCGATTTTTTTCCCCTTTTTTCCCAAAAAAAGCGGAAGTTGTTTTTCGCGCCCGTGAAGCTTTTGGAACATAGGCAGTGCCCTTGACCATCTTTTTTCCCCGGCATTTGCATTTTGGCATTGATATCCCGGGGACATGAAGTTTTTTCCAAATTTCCCAAAAGGCCCACCCAGATGGCTGCCCCTCTGATGCGGCTGGTCAGGGAATGATACTTTTCCCATCAGTATGACAACGACGGGCTGTTTCGACAGTGGTACCAAAAAAGGGGGTGCATCCCCTTTTCCAGGGGCTCTTTCAGGTGAAAGACAATCCTTGTATTTGGGCCCCTCATGGTCACATGTGGGATGGAAGGGGGGTCGGAAAATCTTTCCCGGAAAACCATCTGTGCCTTTATGTTATGAAGACCTCCTTTCCGTCTGGCCCGTCTTTGGGGCCGACTTTGTCTGAAAAAGGGAAATGGAAAAAATCCCTCCCTTTTTTGGGAAAACCCGGAGGAAGTCGGGGCCAGTTGCTGGGCACCTTGGTTTGGAACCGGGCCCACCCTTTTTCCCCACACCTTTTTTTTTTTCTCTAGTTGACTCCTTTTATTTTCTGTGGCCCAAAGTAGCTGTCCCCGACCACATCGACTCTTTTTGCCCGGATTCAAGAGCTTTAGGATTTTGGGGGATGCCCCAAAAGCCATTTTGCATTGAATGTGGTTTTTTTAGTATGAGGAAGCAGATACACCAAAAGCAAAACCGTCGAGAATTTTTGCATCCCGAAAAGGCGGTGTAATATGCATTTAATTAAATAAAAAAATAAAAAAGTTCTATTATGCAGGCTATCCTATCGGGGAGGCGGTTAGCAGTGGTTAGCGTCTCTCAGTGGCGTCTCGGTGACCCGAGTTCGATCCCCGAAGAAAACCAAAATCTTTCTGCACCGTCGAGTGGCCTAAGAACACCCACATGCCCTGCCCATTAACTCTACCTTCGATTGCGAGTGCATCGGATGACACAGGGGGGCGGCATGAGCCTCTAATCACAGGCGTCACTATAAAAATCCTGCCTGCGCCACCACGGACGAGGGCCAACCATCACAGCCCTCAAGTGAACCTCCGGGGCTTAACTACCGAGCCCTGGGTCACTATTGCCTACAGGCGCTATAGGCACAAAATGTTAAATAAAAAATAATAAAAAAAAAAGATTGTGTTTTTAAAAAAAATGTTCGGATCGCTTGGCGCCGGTTCTAGAATTGAAGCTTGGATTCTGAGGAATACCTGGAAAAAATGTGGTGCTTTTATCCGGCATGTCCCCATCAACTACCTAAGCTGCCTCACTATATGTACAAACAGTCCAATCAACAATGACAGATTTATCTTTTGTGGGTTTGTGGTACTTACGTTTACTCCTCCTCCTCCTCCTCCTCCTCCTCCTCCTCCTCCTCCTCCTCCTCCTCCTCCTCCTCCTCCTCCTCCTCCTCCTCCTCCTCCTCCTTATCATCCTCTTCTTCATCCAGCTTATCTTTCACTTGTTTCCTTTCTCCACTTTCCTCACCTCCTTATTCACTCATTCCCTATTCACTCATTTTTATTCGTCCCTGTATGTCAATTGATCTCTCATCTTTGCCTAGTCTCGTCATTCTAATTACATTACCTATTACATATTATTACCTATTACATATTATTACCTATTACATATACTGCATACCTATTACATATACTACACACCTATTACATATACTACACACCTATTACATATACTACACACCTATTACATATACTACATACCTATTACATATTATTACGTACCTATTCCATTACCATTACCCATTCCTCCACATTACCTTACCATTACTCTTACTTACCATTTCTCTCTATTGGCTAACCTTAGATTCTTCGCTTCTCTCCTCTTCTCTTATTCTTCTTTTTCGTATATTCGATGTCGTTAGGTAATTTAACCCCTTGAGGCCCACAACGTAATTTCCATTGTAATTTGGCTACCTTTAGACATTATTTAGTGAATATAAGCAATATGTATTAGATATGACCTGTTTAGTATCCTTGTCGACTAACTCATTTGGTATATTTTGTTACTTTTTGTTATTTTATGGTTCGACAACATACATTTTTTATAGCAAAGGAAAGATCTGGGCGTGAAGGGGTTAAAACATTTCCTGGGAGTTAATGGTAAAAGAAGAATATTGTAATTGTACTTATTTTCAGTACATTTTATAGCCAGGGGATTGAGATGGGATGATTATTAACCCCTTGAGGCCCATAACGTAATTTCCATAGGAATTTGGGTACCATTAGACGATTTTTAGTGAGTATAAGCAATGTTTTATATAGATATGACCTGTTTAGTATCCTTGTCCACTAGCTAATTTGGTTTATTTAGTTATTTTTCTTAATTTTATGGCTAACAACAGATGATTTTATATAGCAAAGGAAAGGTCTGGGTGTGAAGGGGTTAAGTTCTGTTTGGGTTATTTTTATGCATCTGCTGTTCTGTCTGTCTTTGTTTGTGTTTCTGTCTGTATCTTTGTTTTTTTGTTTCCTTGTGTGTTTTCTGTCTGTCCGAAGGGAAAGGTGGGTGGGGAGGAGCCTTACTCTATACTATCCCGTTGCATCACTTGTAGTTTATCAGCATATGTAACTGAGCAGACAAATCATCATAAATCCAATTGTCTTCTGAAATATGTTATTGTTATATTCTTGTTCCTCCTCCTCCTCCTCCTCCTCCTCCTCCTCCTCCTCCTCCCTCCTCCTCCTCCTCCTCCTCCTCCTCTTCCTTTGGACCATCATATCTTATCTCCCTCCACCTCTCTCCCTCACTCTTAACATTTCAACCTGCCACAGTATTAAATCTCAACCTTCATTTTCAGGAAGCTTAATTAGTGGTCATGACTTTTATACTAATTTGTGTGTGTGTGTGTGTGTGTGTGTGTGTGTGTGTGTGTGTATGTGTGTATGTGTGTGTGTGTGTGTGTGTGTGTCACGTGGTCGTTGTTCCGTAAAGCCAATGTGAGAAAAAAGTGGTAGAGAAAAATGTCTTCGTATAGAAATAAAAAGAGGTAAAACAATCTATTTTTTTCTTATCTAAAACCATCTAAACTTTTTATTTTATTTAAGGAATCTAATATACTATAGGAGTAGCCGTGTTTCTGTTTGTCTGTCTGTGTGTCTGTCTGTTTTGGGTAGCCGAAACTGTAAATTCAATTTTGATGAGAGTAGGCTCAAACAGTTGCAAATAAATCGTAGGTTGTAAGCGGCTTGGTCCCATGTCCAATGAATAATTTTGAAGGGGGGTTTTGGGCTAAAAACACTTTTAACCCTATGAGGCTCAGAACGTAATTTACATTGTAATTTGGCTACCATTAGACAATGTTTAGTGAACATAAGCAATATTTTAGAGATATGACGTGTTTAGTATCCTTGTCCACTAGTTAATTTGGTATATTCAGCCACTTTTCGTAATTTTATGGCTAACAACAGACAATTCGTTATAGCAAAGGAAAGATCTGGGCGTGAAGGGGTTAAGGGTATAAGATTACAGGAGGTAACTCTGCGGAGGAAACGCTATGCCGCATTTCACTAATTCCGTAGACTCTGTCTTAGCGTTTGTGTGGGGTTGATGTGGGGAATATGGTGGGGGTTTTTACTTATTATCTGCAAATTTCCGTCGCCTGATATTTGTTTTGTTTATATTCTCAGGTAAGACGTAAAGGACGTGTTGACTATAGGACCGAGAAGACGTGAGTGTTAACGTTATCAGATATTTAAACATAACTTTGGAGTTTATTGTCTCTTCCCTCTTACTCTTCTTAGTCTCCCAGCCCCGCCTCCCTCCTCACCCTCCTTGCCTGTCCTCCTTCTAGTATTTAACTTCCTAGGTTAATTTTATATTATCCAACTTTGAGTTTGCCCGCACATTGTTGTCTGATATATACTACTACTACAAACATCAAACATGGGTCTGAAGGCCCACAAGCACTTGTTATATATCTAAGGGAAGGGTGGATTTAAAAAAGATTGAGGGAGAGAGAGAGAGAGAGAGGAAGAGAGAGAGAGGAGAGAGAGAGGAGAGAGAGAGGGAAGAGAAGAGAGAGGAGAGAGAGAGAGAGAGAGGAGAGAGAGAAGCTTATTATTGTTGCATCAGTACGAACTTGAGATTTATAAAGAGTACGTTATTGAAAGCTGAACGGAAACTCTCTCTCTCTCTCTCTCTCTCTCTCTCTCTCTCTCTCTCTCCCGCTCTCCTCTCCCTCTCTCCTCTCCTCTCCTCCTCTCTCTCTCTCTCTCTCTCCTCTCCTCTCTCTCTCCTCTCTTCTCTCTCTCTCTCTCTCTCTCTTTTCTATAGTCATCTTTTCGTCCGTGAATAAATGTGACGGGCCATAACTTAGGAGGAGGAGGAGGAGGAGGAGGATTTGAGGGCGACCTGGAAATGCAAAGTGAACAATAGAAGTGACGAGGAGGAGGAGGAGGAGGAGGGGGAGGAGTAGGAGGAGGAGGAGGAGGAGGAGGAGGAGAGGAGGAGGAGGGCCGAGAGGAAGATAAATAGGAGGAAGAAGAGGAGGACCGGGATGAAGATAAAGAGGAGGAGGAGGAGATGGAGTAGGAAGAAAGTAGTAAAGTAGGGTTTGGTAGGAATGTAAATGTTCCCGCGTTGTCTTCTCTTTGTCTTGGAATGTACATGCTCTATTAGATTTGAGATGGAGGAGGAGCAGGAGGAGGAGGAGGAGGAGGAGGAGGAGGAGGAGGAGGAGTTATATATTTAGTGTAGAGAGAAGGAAAGGAAAAGTTAAAGTACACCCTATATATATATACACGAAGAGAAGAGACGAGAGGAGGAGAGGAGACGAGACGAGGAGAGGAGAGGAGACGAGAGAAGAGAAGGAAGAAGAAAAGGAGGAGGTTGAGGAAGAGGAGGAGGAGAGTCGTATATTTAGTGTAGAGAGAAGGAAATTAAAGGATAAAGTACATCCTATATGTTTGCTCTTTTCTATTTGAGTTTACAGAACAAGTACATTTTCAGACTTATGTGAGGCAAACAGAACGCCGGAATTGATCATTGGAAAAAAAAAAAAAAAACTCCATAACCATAACTTAGAAAATATCCAATAAATGGTCCACTCTGTTTCATTTCGCCCTTTGAGCCGTAAAATTAACCCCGTGAGACCCATAACGTAATTTCCATTGTAATTTGGGTACCATTAGACAATTTCTAGTGACTATAAGCAATATTTTATAGCTATGACCTGTTTAGTATCCTTGTCCACTAACTCATTTGGTATATTCAGTTATTTTTCGTTATTTTATGGCTCGACAACATATATTTTTTTATAGCAAAGGAAAGATCTGGGCGTGAAGGGGTTAATTAATGTTGCTTCAAATACACTGATGATCGCATATACATACTTATCTTATCGTATTTTTGGACATTTTACAACATTATAATATTTTGTAGTTTTCATGCATTAGTTTTTTTTATTTGTTTTCATTTGTTCGCTGAAAAAGAAATCTTAATTGTTCCCTGATACTTTCTTTTCATTTTTGGGTTCATTCCTTTGAATTTTACCTGAAATCTTTTTATTTTTCCTTCCTTTTTACTGATTTGTTCGCGGCCATACGACTTATTTGGTCAGTCAGTCCCTTATGATGTTAAAAAAGGAAAAAAAACTGGTCGAATTACTGATCTCTCTCTCTCTCTCTCTCTCTCTCTCTCTCTCTCTCTCTCTCTCTCTCTCTCTCTCTCTCTCTCTCTCTCTCTCTCTCTCTCTCTCTCTCTCTCTCTCTCTCTCTCTCTCACATGCCTTAATTTATCTCACCTTACGCTATTTTTCATGTAATTAACGAATTCGACAGTCGTGACGTATTAATCAGAAAACAAATCCATTCTTTGTATCTTTCTAATTCATCGTAAAAAAAAAAAAAAAAAAAAAAAAAAAAAAAAATCACAGGAGCAACGAATCACTGGTCATGGCGGGTTTGTAATTAGCATTATGGCCAGAATTTCTCGCTAATTAAGCCTTAATAATGGTGATTTAGGTGCGATTTGAGGCGGATATAAAAGGAGATAGAAGAGTAACTGGGGATAGAAGAAAATAACTGGATTCGTGATTTGAGGCAGAGAGGAAGGGGGGGGGGGGGGGGGTAGAAATAGGGTGTAAAGGGGGAAAAAAGAAAAGGGGTAGATAAAGAAAGGAGAGAAGGGGAATGAATATAGGGGAGAGATAAAGGGGAGAAGGAGAGATATATATAGGAGGGAGGGATAGAGGGGAAAGGGTAGACAAAGATAGGAAGGATAGGGAATATAGGGGAGGATTAGGATGGAAGGGTAGATAAGGATTGGAGGGGAAGGGGAATATAAGAGAGGGATGGAGGGGAAGGGTAGTTTAAGATAGGAGGGAAGGGGAGGGATAGGGGTGGAAGGGTATAGTTAAAATAGGAGGGAAGGGGATATAGGAGAGGGATAGGGGGGAAGGGTAGTTTAAGATAGGAGGGAAGGGGAGGGATAGGGGAGGGATAGGGAGGGATAGGGAGGGATAGGGGAGGGATAGGGAGGGATAGGGGAGGGATAGGGAGGGATTGGGGAGGGATAGGGGAGGGATAGGGAGGAAGGGTATATAAAGATAGGAGGAAAAAGGTTGGGGGGAAATTGAAAAGGGTAATATCTGGTATGGTTATCAAGTTAATGGTTAATAAAATGTGATGGAAAACAATTATTTTTAACTGGAAAATAAAGAGTAAATGTGTAGGGAGACTATACTACAAGGTAAATGTATAGTTAAATACTGTTTATTTTTTATTTCTTGCAACAACGATAGGAATAACATATAACAATACAAAATAAGAGGACATGTAAGATTAACATTGAGCAGAATGGTTGTTCGTTAACCACATTGATATAATGAAGAATGAGAAATAGAAGATAGAAGAGGCTGAATCAGAGGAAGAGGAGGAGGAATACGAAGAAGAAAAGAAGGAAGATGAAGAGGAAGAGGATGAAAAGGAAAAGGAAAAGGAATGAGAGACAGGAGGAGGAGGAGAAAGAAAGATAAAGATGGAGGAAGATGAAATGAAGCAAAATACAATAGGAAAGACACAGGAAAAGGAATTTGATAACGAGAAGGAAGAAGAGGAGGAGGAGGAGGACCGTAATTGAGTCTTTCCCAACCTGCCTTGTGATCACGACATGCAAATCGACTTTGTTTGTTTTGATCAGAGTTTGCATGTTTGAATTCCTGACTTTCTTCCTTCCTCTCTTCCTTTCTTCTTTTCTTTCTCTTCCTTCCACTTTTTTATTTTATTTTTGTATTTATACAAATTAACAGTTTACAGAGAAGTTACATTCAAGATTACATTGTAGCATAGTAACTTACAGACTAAAGGTTACATTCTTCATGCTCCTTATCTTAAAGTCTTACTCTGGTCCTTATAATATTCACTTTATCACTGTCACTCAGCTCTGCCCAGCAGCCAGTTGTTCATCATCACTTTTGAATTCCTGGACACTCACTCCGTTAAATTCTGTTTGTGATATCAGCGTGTTCCACCAACTGATATATGTGTTTGTGAACAGGCGCTGGTGGTGCCACGTACGGCAGCGGGGCTGTAATAGCTCACCAGGAGCCAGAGCGACAGCACGGCTGGTGACCGGAGCCAGGCGGTATGGCTGCCACAACGCCTGAAGGTGACTCACACGCTTCACCTGCACCTTGAACACCACGGTGAGTCCCGCCACGTCACGTCGGTGTTGGAGGGTGGTGAGATGTGGCTCCTGTCCGGCATTGTTGTCTTCAATGATCCTCACCGCTCGGGCCTGCACCTTGTCCAGGAGGGCGAGGCGTTTATTGGCCGCGCCGCCCCACGCAAGGCACGCGTACTCCAGGGAGGAGCGAACCTGCGCCTTGTAGAAGACTTCTAGCCCCCTACCGTCGAGAAGCCACGACATACTCCTCAGAGATGCCAGCTTCCCTGAGGCCACTCTAGCGAGCCGCTCGATGTGGGTTCTGAAGGTCAAACTACGGTCGTAGGTGAACATAAGAACATAAGAAAATAAGGAAGCTACAAGAGGCCGTGAGACCTACACGAGGTAGTTCCTGTTACTTAACACTACCTACATCCACCTTTCATCCCCATCCATGAATTTATCCAGCCTCCTTTAAAGCTCTCTAATGACTCCGCACTAAATACCTGTCTACTGAGCCCATTCCAATCATTTACCACCCTATTTGTGAACCAGTTTTTTCCCTATTTCTTTTTTAAATCTACGCTTTTCCAGCTTGAATCCGCTACTTCTTGTTCTATCCTGGTTAATAGCCGTAAAAACTTTTCCTACCTCTCCTTTATTGTATCCCTTTATCCACTTTCACACACACTCTTTCTCTCTAACACACACATTTTCTCTCTCACACACACACACACACACACACACACACACACACACCAATGGCAGTGCTGATAAAGAACTAGTCTCAAAACAACTCTGTATATTTTAACTAAATAATCAGTGACAATTTACTCCCTAATGCACAGCCAAAATTCAACCGGCCACCCATAAGTCCATCACAAATCTTTAGCCTACCAACCAACACACATAAAAAGTATCATAACTCCACTATGTATTTGTGCTGTGTGAGTATAGCTGTTACATTGCCCTAAGACTTGTCGTAACACCTGTGACATCGTAATCGCACCTTATTAGCCCCTCGAGACCCAGGAACGTAATTTCCATTGTAATTTGGGTACCATTAGACGATTTTTAGTGACTATAAGGAACATTTTATAGATATGACCTGTTTAGTATCCTTCCCACTAACTAATTTGGTATATTCAGTCACTTTTCGCTATTTTATGGCTCCACAAGAGAAGATTTTATATAGCAAAGGAAAGATCTGGGCGTGAAGGGATTAACATGATAGAATAAGCTCCATTTTAATACCTGGTGTGCACTGGAGATAATTATAAAGGAGTCTAGATACTTTTATATGTGTTGGGTGTATAGGTATCATTATTTCTTTGGTGATGTGCAAGTTGGCTACTGTTTATAAAAGATGGTATTTACTGTCAACAACACTATAGTCGCCACTGCAGTAATATCGCCAGGCACCATATATTACGAATTCCAGCACCACTACAGACTTGTACGGGCCACCAAAAAGGCATGCACAGTAGTATATATTATGTACATGTCTTTAGTGGCACACATACAAGTCTGTAGCGAAGCCAAAATTCATGATGGGAGGTGACCCCCAGTACCTCCACCTCGTCCTGCGGTGCCAGTGTGTCCCCGTTGAATTTAAGGCGCAGAGCTGCACCCGACCTGGAGACATTGATAAGCTGCGTCTTGTGAGAAGCAAACTTCACTTGCCACATGCTGCCCCAGGCTGCGATGCGACTTAGCGCGTCGTTGAGCGGGACGTGGTGGCAGTTTCCTCCTCTGAGCTGTAGCTCTGGGTCAGGGTGATGTCATCCGCAAAGGCCTTCACCCTTGGGATGAGATGCAGCAAGTCATTAATGTAGATGTTCCAGAGCAGGGGGCCGAGGCAGCTCTCCTGAAGCCTTCCCTGCTTCCCTCTCTTCCTTTCTTCTTTTCTTTCTCTTCCTTCATCTCTTCCTTTATTTCTTTTTTCTCTTCCTTCCTCTCTTCCTTTCTTCTTTTCTTTCTCTTCCTGCTCGCTCGTCATCCTCTCTGAAGCAAAGAAATAAAACTGGAAGAGTGATGTTTTAGTTTGTGATTTTTCATTCTTTTTTTCGTTTCCCTGTGTTGTTGTTTTCTATCTTTATTTCCCTATTTTTTCATATTTTTGGTTTCACTGATTTGTGTTTCAGTTGGTTGAAGTCTATGTTTTGTTTGAATGTTTTTGCTTTCCCCTTTCTCTTTTTCTAATTCTTTTCTCATTCTCTGTCTCTCTATCTCTCTTTAGTATAAGTTAGAAGAAGAAAATGGATGGAATAATAACACAAGAAAGTTAGCAAATCCATTACAAAAAGCTAGATGTAGTTTTATTTTGCGTCTAATATGAATACGTGGTAATTACGTACATTAGCTTGATTAGGGAAGGAAATTATAGGTCTGGATGAAAGTTGCAGGTTAAGTTATGCTGCAATATGATAATGACATCGGATTAAGAATTCAGCAGGTGGCTCTGTGTGTGTGTGTGTGTGTGTGTGTGTGTGTGTGTGTGTGTGTGTGTGTGTGTGTGTGTGTGTGTGTGTGTTGTGTGTGTGTGTGTGTTGTGTGTGTGTGTGTGTGGTAGAGTGGGTGTGGAGGGGATGGGGGATGTGGTGAGGTGAGAAGAGAGAGAGAGAGAGAGAGAGAGAGAAACTGGGGAAGAGCTGTCAAACATAAAATATGGATATAGCCAGATACTGAAAGCAGACTGAACTAGCCACAGATAGACAGGCAGACCGATAGACAGTTAGCAAGAGATAAAGTTACATGTGACTGACAAACGCTATTTCACCGTAATGAATAACTCAGTCAGTCAGTCAGTCAGTCAGTCAGTCAGGCAGTAAAATGAAACATTGACTGTCCTGCCTTTCTTAACTCAATATATATTTGTTGAAAAGATTGTGTAATATTTCTGATCTTGTTAACTTGTGTGGAGTTTTGTTTTTCATATTTCGTATTGTAATAGTAACAGTAGTTGATATTGTAAGGTATTAAATTATCATCATTATTGTTAGTAGTAGTAGTAGTACCGTAGATAAGACTATAGTCGCCACCTGTACTAATGTCGCCAGCCGCCATATATTAGGAATTATAGCATCACTACTTATTTGTATGTGCCACGGAAGATGATACACAG
>JACEEZ010026032.1:209972-212472 GCA_016584305.1 Chionoecetes opilio
GGCTCCTTCCCATATTACAAAAATAGTATTGTGCAAGGCTCCTTCCCATATTACAAAAATAGTATTGTGCAAGGCTCCTTCCCATATTACAAAAATAGTATTGTGCAAGGCTCCTTCCCATATTACAAAAATAGTATTGTGCAAGGCTCCTCCCCATATTACTAAAGATAGTATTGTGAAAGTCTCCTCCCCATATTACTGAAGATAGTATTGTGCAAGGCTCCTCATATTACAAAAGATAGTATTGTGCAAGGCTCCTCCTCATCTACCCACCCTCCCTTTATTTGTCATACGATAAGATAAGATAAGATTTTCATCCTATCTAGACACTTTGCAAGTACCAACTACAAGGTTATTGACTATACAAAGCGCCGCCACGTCAGCACGAACTAGGCGGATTCGAACCGCTGACCGAATGCACAGGGACGCTGCACATTGCGAACTCACGTCTCTACCAACCTTGCCACCCTGTATTTGTCATGCGAACCAACAGGAACGAATGTAAAGGAATATCTCATTGGCTGTGAAAAAAAGTGGAAAATTTCGAATTTTTCTGTGATGAGGGAACTGTACGAGTGGAATTGATTACAAAATGTTACTAATATGTACTGAAGACTAAGCGGCTTACGTGTTACTGTTATTGGAATCGCTGTTCCTGGAAATGTTTTTGCACTCGGGACTTCAAAAAACATTTAATTATGTGCCTCGGTTTGACTAATTGGTCCACTAATTGACAAATCTTCATGTGTCTACTCTCGTGCATTGACTGTAATTTGTTTTTGCCTTTGGGGTATCGACTGTAATTTACTTATATTATTGTAACTTAAACTTATATTTACTTTTATACCCCCACAGTGTAGTTTTTTCATTGATATTAGCTAGTTATCGATGAATTGCAGTTTTCTGTCTTTAAATTGAAGTATATACGCCTTTTTATAGTTTAATTTGCACTTGTATATGCAGCTTTACCTAACAACATAACTGATTTGCTTCTTTGCCTTTGGTGACCGTCCTGTGGTTTGATTATGTTATTTCCCTCGACCTAGTTGTGTCTAGATAGTATACTTGCTTAGGTTATGTTTGGTAAATATGATATAGTTAGAGTTTATTTAAAATTACATTAATCCCTTGAGACCCAGAACGTAATTTTCATTGTAATTTGGGTACCATTAGACGATTTTGAATGCATATAAGTAATAATTTATAGATAAGACCTGTTTAGTATCCTTGTCGACTAACTTATTTGGTGTATTCAGTTACTTTTCGTAATTTTATGGCTGACAAAATGCAATTTATTTTATAGCAAAGAAAAGATCTGGGTGTGGAGGGGTTAATTAATATGATAATTCAAGGTTATTTAAAATCATACTAACTCTACACTCATGAAGAGAGATCAAGCTATCACTGTATTCATTATATATCCAAAGACAAGTAACTCAATGTCCAGAGTATCTTACTTATTAATTATTGTCCTTGAATAATACAATGAGCAATACTGAAGTGCTTATCAAGTCTTGGTGTGATTCTTTATAGACTTCCAATCACGTGTGTCGATGTGTACTTTTGGTGTCTGAGATGCAATCCAAACTATTAATCCCTTGAGACCCAGATCTTTCCTTTGCTATAAAAAAAAATGTATGTTGTCGAGCCATAAAATTACGAAAAGTAACTGAATACACCAAATTAGTTAGTCGACAAGGATACTGAAACAGGTCATATCTATAAAACATTGCTTATAGTCACTAAAAATCGTCTAATGGTACCCAAATTACAATGGAAATTACGTTATGGGTCTCAAGGGGTTTAAATCAGTACTTGGTCTGGTCTATACATATGCGTCCATTACTTTGCTTAAGTTTTTGTCATATAACGTAAACGAGGATATATCCTCACTAAACAAATATAATTTTATTCCCTTTATGTACGAACCAACAAATAATTAATGTTCAAGATCTAACTAATTACATCCTTGTGCAACTTTAACCTGCTATCAAGTAAACGTTTATTGTGTGTAAAATAGTCTGAGAGTAACTATCTAATATTAACTAACACTAACACTCAACTAACTATCAACTAACTAACAAACTATTAACTAACACTAACACTCTACTAACTATCAACTAACTAACAAACTATTAACTAACACTAACACTCAACTAACTAACAAACTATTAACTAACACTCAACTAACTATCAACTAACTAACAAACTATTAACTAACTATCAACTAACTAACAAACTATTAACTAACACTCAACTAACTATCAACTAACTAACAAACTATTAACTAACACTAACACTCAACTAACTATCAACTAACTAACAAACTATTAACTAACACTTAACACTCTACTAATTATCAACTAACTAACAAACTATTAACTAGCACTAACACTCTACTAACTATCAACTAACTAACAGACTATTAACTAACACCAACTATCAACTAACTAACAATAACACTCAACTAACTATCAACTAACTAACTATTAACTAACAC
>JACEEZ010026032.1:222472-234972 GCA_016584305.1 Chionoecetes opilio
AAAAGATCAAGCCAAATTGGAATCAGTGCAAAGAAAGAGCAACCAAACAAATTCCATCTCTGCGAAATTCATCATATGAAGAGAGACTGCGGAAACTTAATATGTTTTCCTTAAAGGATCGTAGAATCCGTGGGGACTTGATAGAAACCTTTAAGATCCTAAAAGGTTTGATGTCATTAATCAAGAGACCTATTCGAGCTTTCAACTCAAGTGACAACAAGAAATAATGGTTTAAAACTAAACGGTCAACGTTGCATCACCGATCTCCGTAAAAATTATTTCAATGTTAGAGTCGTTGATCGATGGAACAAGTTACCAGCAAATGTTGTCGGAGCCAACACAATAACTACATTCAAAAACAGACTTGACGCGCACTGTAAAGTAAATGGGTATTGATAGTGCGAATTCGTATCTAGTCCCCCGTATCGATTAGTTGTAGTGGTAGTGGTAGTTGTGTAGTTAGTATATTTTTCATATCCTATCATTCTGCACTATGAAACTCCATGTTCCTATCCTCTTTAGGGACATGGTATCATTTTCCAACTGTTTTCTTACAAGTAGTTGATAGTTAGTAGTATGTAGTTCAGCAGATACCCTCGCTATGGACCAATAGGTCTCCTGGTGTATGTTACTCCTATGTAATCCTATGTAATCCTCCTCCTTCTCCTCATCCTCATCCTCATCCTCCTTCCCTCCTCTTGCTTCATCTCCTCTTCCTCCTCCTCCTCCTCCTCCTCCTCCTCCTCCTCCTCCTCCTTCTATCACGATCTTTTATTTTATCACGATATTCACTATCTCGTATCACTTCTTTTCCGGCCAGCTTCGGCTGGAGGGATGGGTGGGTGGGGAGGAGCCTTCTACTTCCTATCCTTTCTCTCTTATTATCTAGTTAGTGTAGTATAGTTAAAGCAAACAGTCTTGTAAGGACCTATCGGTCTGTTGCTGTTTGTGTTTCCTTTGTATTCCTTTGTATTCCTTTGTATTCTCTTGCTTCATCTCCTCCTCCTGCCTCTCCTGCCTCTCCATTTTCTCCTCTTCCTCCTATCCTGCCATAAGTGTCAAACAATATTGATATTTTTAGCAAGAAAAATAAGGTAAACCAGGTGATCGGAGGTGAAAGAAAAATATGAAGAAAAAAAATGAGGAGGAAAAATTGATTCTGAGAAGAAAAATGAGAAGGAAAAGATGAGGAAAGGTGTTGTGAAGGTAATTAATCTAATGGAGGTGAGTTTTTTTTTTTTTCTCTCTCTCTCTCTCTCTCTCTCTCTCTCTCTCTCTCTCTCCTCTCTCTCTCCTCTCTCTTCTCTCTCTCTCGTCTCTGTCTGTCTGTCTGTCTGTCTGTCTGTCTGTCTGTCTGTCTGTCTGTCTGTCTGTCTGTCTGTCTGTCTGTCTGTCTGTCTGTCTGTCTGTCTGTCTGTCTGTCTGTCTGTCTGTCTGTCTGTCTGTCTGTCTGTCTGTATGTGTCTCTCTCTCTGTCTGTCTGTCCTGTCTGTCTGTCTGTCTGTCTGTCTGTCTCTGTCTGTATGTGTCTCTCTCTCTGTCTGTCTGTCTCTTTCTCATAATGTGTAATGTTTAAGTTGTTTTTATAGTAATTGCCCAAGAGATTTTGTAAGTTAGAACAAACAAGTTCTTATGAATATATCAGCACAGACGATAACTATGTCAAGGGAACCTGCATCACGTATATGAAAATTTTAGATTGTTTACGTAAATGTTATATACATGATCATTATTTATAGTTTTACATCTTCTAACATGTATTGAATAAATAAAGTGTATCCCGTCGTGTCATGTTATTGTGAGTGGGCGTCTAGTTAACTTATTTGTGAATTTTAAATGTTGTATTGGACTGGAAACTGAACTTATGTAATTTTTGAGATCGTATTTTTCTCATTTATCTTAACCTTGCAGTCATCATTCAAGGGTTTACTTCGAGTGCTAAGCGTGGCGCATCTTGACTGAAGTGGTTCCAAGATATTTTTTATTCACAATGTTTTTTATATATATTCATTTATGTTATTTATGTATATTTATTTATATTACTGTTATTTAATGGGTTTAGGCGGTTTTTTTTTTTTTACAGTGCTTTGGCAAAATCATAAAGAAGCTAGAAATATTACTCCTAAGGTTTGAAGACTGATGAAGATGTATATATATAAAGGTAAAGAACACGTAAGAAACAACGCCCTTGACCCCGCTCAGGAATCAAGCAGACAAAAAAAAATCAAGGACACATAAATTTATCAGAGAGGGTTCATGAATAGAGATTTGTAACTTGTACTTATATATCCATACGCATACTTACGTTTTTATTATTTTATTATTTACATCACAAAGGAGTAGCCAAGGGTACAAAAAAGAGGTAACACAAAGCCCGCTGAGTTGCCAGTCCCTATAAAGAAGAGAGTCCCTATAAAGAAGACAGTCCCTATAAAGAAGAGAGTCCCTATAAAGAAGACGTCCCTATAAAAAAAGAAGTCCCTATAAAGAAGACAGTCCCTATAAAGAAGACAGTCCCTATAAAGAGACAGTCCCTATAAAGAAGACAGTCCCTTAAAGAAAAACAGTCCCTATAAAGAAGACAGCCCTATAAAGAAGACAGTCCCTATAAAAAAGGGAACAGTCCTATAAAGAAGACAGTCCCTATAAAGAAAAAACAATTCCCTATAAAGAAGAAGTCCCTATAAGAGACAGTCCCTAAAAAGAAAGACAGCCCCCTATAAGAAGACGTCCCTATAAAGAAACAGTCCCTATAAAGAAGACAGTCCCTATAAAGAAGGCAGTCCCTAAAAAAGGGACAGTCCCTATAAAGAAACAGTTCCCTAAAAAGAAGGCAGTACCTTATAAAAGAAGACAGTCCCTATAAAAAAGACAGTCCCTATAAAGAAGACAGTCCCTATAAAGAACAGTCCCTATAAGAAGAAGTCCCCTATAAAGAAGACAGTCCCTAAAAAGAAGAAGTCCCTATAAAAAAGACAGTCCCTATAAAAAAGACAGTCCCTATAAGAAGACAGTCCCTATAAAGAAACAGTCCTATAAAGAAGACAGTCCCTATAAAGCAATCCTATAAAGAAGACAGTCTCTAAAAAGAAGACAGTCCCTATAAAGAAGACAGTCCCTATAAAAAGACAGTCCTATAAAGAAGACAGTCCTCTATAAAGAAGACAGTCTCTATAAAGAAGACCGTCCCTATAAAGAAGACAGTCCCTATAAAGAAGAGAGTCCCTATAAAGAAGAGAGTCCCTATAAAGAAGACAGTCCCTATAAAGAAGAGTACGAGAATAAGAAGGAGTAGGAAATAATACAAGAGGAGTAGAGAATAAGAAAGTGGGGTGGGCCATTTTAGTTCAGGAGGTGTCTTGTCAGTCCTCTCTTGAAAAAATTTAACCCCTTGAGTCCCAGAACGTAATTATAATTGTAATATAACCACCACTAGACCCTTTTAGTGACTATAAGCAATATTGTATAGATATGACCTGTTTAGTATCCATGTTTACTAGGTAATTTGGTATATTCAGTTTGGTTACTTTTCGTAATTTTATGGCTAACAACAGACAATTTTATATAGCAAAAGAAAGATCTGGGCGTGATGGGGTTAGTTTAGCTGGCTGCTGGATGTCATGTGCAAAATTGGTTATACATTCGGTCTCCGTCAGTACAGTAGTTCCAAGTTTTCATGCAAGTGTAAAATGTCAGCTGATGTGAATATATGCAATGAATAAGCATTTTAACCACTGGCCTTTCACTGCAGGTTATGGAAATCAACCCACATGAAAGGTTGACGTGAGGTGTGACAGACCAGTGATGGCTATTTTAGAGAAGAGAAGAGAGAAGAAAAGAGAGAGAGGAGAGAGAGAAGGGGGAAAAGAGAAAAGGAGAAGAGAAAGAGAGAGAGAAAAAAAGAGAGAGAGTATGGAAAAAGAGAAAAAAGAGGTAGAGAGAGAAAAAACGTCTTAGAAGAGAGGGGAGAGAGAAGAGAGGGAAAAGAGAGAAGAGAGGGGAGAGAGAGAGAGAGAGAGATGAAAAGGCTTAGAAAAGAGAGGAAGAAAGAGAGAAACTGCTAGAAAAGAGGAGTGAGGAGAGAAGAAGAAAAGAGAGAGAGAGAGAGAGAGAGAGAGAGAGAGAGAGAGCGAGAGAGCAAGAAAGAAAGTGAGTCACGTATTATGTAAACGTACTTCTGAAAAAAACCCATTTAGAAACACTTTCCATGTAACTCATCGCACTTATTAAATCTCTTCAGTTAAATTACATTGATATTTACTCTCCAGCTAATTAAATAAAAATTGAAGTGATGTGCGTTGTTGAGGAGAGTGTTTACTTTCCACTCCATCACGACGGCGTCTCGTATTACAACGGTCTGTTTTAATGCTGCTCAGAAAATCACATCCTTATGACTGTTAATACATTTTGATGATACTAACCAGAATTCTATATTAATATTCTCCACTAAATTCGAACTAAAATGTACATGTTCCTCCACTAAATTCAACTACAACTTTTAACTACAAAATCCTCCACTAAATTCGAACCTAAGACTATAAAATCCTCCACTATATTTGAACTTAAAACTACAAAATCCTTATTAAATTCGAACAAAAACTATAACTTCAATTAAAAAAATTCGAACATAAAAAAACCCCAAATTCGAACTAAAACTACAAAATTCGAACAGTAAAACTACAAAATTCGAACATAAACTACAACATTTCGAACATAAAACTACAAAATTCGAACATAAACTACAAAAATTTGAACCCAAAAATACAAAATTCGAACAAAAAATACAAAATTCGAACATAAAACTACAAAATTCGAACATAAAACTACAAAATTCGAACATAAAACTACAAAATTCGAACATAAAACTACAAAATTCGAACATAAAACTACAAAATTCGAACATAAAACTACAAAATTCGAACATAAAACTACAAAATTCGAACATAAAACTACAAAATTCGAACATAAAGCTACAAAATCCTCCGTTAAATTCGATCCTAAAACTACAAAATCCACCGCTAAATTCACACATTAAAATAAACTAGCCTTGTATTTAACGTCCATCTAAGTTTTAATTCACTTCACACAACTTCTAAGTCTGTTATAGTTGTTGAAGTAGTTAGTGTTAGGACCGTAGTGGCACTCTCAAGAACCTCCAAATTCATGACCTGTCTACTATCCTAACTAAGTCCTTGGTTCTAAAGGTGATGTTCTTAATTCTCGCTACAAAAAAATCTAAAAGGAAAATATGGGAAAGAATTAATTGCAGTACTTTTTTTCCTCTTTTTAAGCCCGAGTTTTTTTTCCCTTTTTTAGCCCGAGTTTTTTTTCCCTTTTTAAGCCCGAGTTTATTTTCCCTTTTTAAGCCCGAGTTTTTTTTCCCTTTTTTAGCCCGAGTTTTTTTTCCCTTTTTAAGCCCGAGTTTGTTTTCCCTTTTTAAGCCCGAGTTTTTTTTCCCTTTTTTAGCCCGAGTTTTTTTTTCCTTTTTAAGCCCGAGTTTTTTTCCCTTTTTAAGCCCGAGTTTTTTTTCCCTTTTTAAGCCCGAGTTTTTTTTCCCTTATTAAGCCCGAGTTTTTTTTCCCTTTTTTAGCCCGAGTTTTTTTTCCCTTTTTTAGCCCGAGTTTTTTTTCCCTTTTTTAGCCCGAGTTTTTTCCTGCGCATTTCTTCTAATTTATCATTTTATTTATACTTTTTGTTTAGTTTCTTATTCTTTCATTTTCTATTTTCATCGTATTTGTCCAGTTATATTTAAATGTGGTCTAATTGTTTTATTTCATCTTATTGACGTGTTTCTCTTCCTCTATCTCTCTCACTCATTTTTTTCCGTCTCGTTTTCTCTTTTCTCTCTTTTCTCTCTCTCTCTCTCTCTCTCTCTCTCTCTCTCTCTCTCTCTCTCTCTCTCTCTCTCTCTCTCTCTCACACGTTGGTTATTAAGAGGCTTGTGTAATACTAGTGGCCTTGTAAGATGAATACTTGTAGGAGGCTGTCTCACCTTCACTTCCTATAATAATCAATACAGAGAGAGAGAGAGAGAGAGAGAGAGAGAGAGAGAGAGAGAGAGAGAGAGAGAGAGGAGCTTCTACCCTCATATTACTAATTACAACCAGCAGAACCACCGCCATATATTCCCTTTACACTCCTCCTCCTCCTCCTCCTCCTCCTCCTCCTCCTCCCCTCCTCCTCCTCTTCCCCCTCCTGTATTCCCTCTATTCACCTTGTTTACGAACGACGCGTCCTCCTCATCGCTGCCAAGACAAGACGACTTCCTGTAACAAACTAGCGTGTTACTCACCAAAACCCTGACGACACATCAACAATATTACCCACGTAGCTACTGTACATGTACGATACACATACACACACACACACACACACACACACACACACACCACGGCACTCCGTGGTGTAGGGGAAACACGCCTTGGTCACAAACCCAGAAGCCCGGGTTCGATCCCCGGGCGGAGCGGAAACAGGGTGGGTTTTTCCTTTTAAAACCCAAGCCCCTGTCCCCCCCAGCAGTGAATGGGTACCGGGGTTAGCCGGGGTTTGTGCCGCTCTCCGGGGTGCTGGCTTCGGCCAAAAACAAAGCACTAGGATGAATGATGGCCACACTAGCATTGCTCTGGCCCTGTAAAATACACTAGATGAATCCCAAAAACACACCACACACCACACACCACACCCCACACACACACACACACACCCCACAAAACCAAAAACACACACACACACACACACATAAGACACCCCACACACACACAACCACACACACACCCACACCACACCTAGAACAACAAAAACACACACACACACACACACCACACAAATGGATGAATGAGTAGATGACGTGAAAGAAATCAAGAGAGAGAGAGAGAAAGAGAGAGAGAGAGAGAAGAGAGAGAGAGAGAGAGAGGAGAGAGAGAGAGAGAGAGAGCAGAAGAAGAGAGAGAGAGAGAAGGGAGAGAGAGGGAGAGAGAGAGATAAGAAGCGGAAAGAAGAGAGAGACAGATGAGAGAAGAGAGAGAGCAAAGACAGAGAAAAAGAAATCCTTCCGGCATTTAACAAGCCACTTCATACGAAACAAATTTCAATGAAACCACAACAAACTCTCTCTCCTCTCTCTCTCTCCCCTCTCCATCTCTCTCCCCCTCTCTCCTATCTTCCCCTCTCTCTCTCTCTCTCTCTCTTCTCTTTATCTCTGTCTCTGAAACCACAAATTGGGAAAAGTTACACGAATACTTTCTCTGGTATGCGGCCCTGGCCCTGAGCGTGTTGGGTTCGTTCGGATAGCAAATATTTCCATCTGCTGCAATACTATTGTTGCCGCGACCCCGTTGTGTTGTAAGGGCGATTGCAAAGCAGAGGTGAGGAAGCAAGGATAGAAGAACAAGAGAAGAGAATGCCGAGGGGAGTAAAGAGAGGAGAAGTTGATAGAAAATGTGTGTGTGTGTGTGTATGTAGCTCTGTGTGTGTATGTGTGTGTGTGTGTGTGTGTGTGTGTGTGTGTGTGTGTGTGTGTGTGGTGTGTGTCTGTGTCTGTGTATGTGTGTGTGTGTGTGTGTGTGTTGGTAGAAGGGAACGAATGGTAATAAAAGAACATATGTATGAATAGAAATCCTCCTCTTATGAAGTAGAATTCAAATTGAGGATGAAAAGTCAGGGATAGAGAAATAAGAAAATAAATTGAGATAAGAATCGAGATAGAAGAAACAAAATAGATTATGTATGAAGAGGAATTTTGTTGTGTGTGTTTTCCTACCAAAATCTGCCTCGGAGAAAGAAGGAATTTTTTAGGCGGAGGGTGAGAGCAATGTATGTAAATCTAGTTTATTTGTAGGAAAAACAGAAAATAGCTGAAAAAGAATATAGGTAATAGAAAAATAGAGTAGAAATGTATCTATGCGTGTTTGGGGAGTATAGAAAAATATTATGAGGTTTATCTTTCGCCCTGGGAGACTTACTGACAAAGAAGAGAAAAAAAAGTTTGTAAAGAAAATGTTATGTATGTATGCAAAGTACCAAAATACCAAGTAAGCCCACTTCGTATACGAACAGAAAAATCTGGCAACTCCGGTCAAATAGTGACGTAGATGGAAGACGCTCTCACTCCTCAAGGCTGCTTCGAGAGAGAGAGAGAGAGAGAGAGAGAGAGAGAGAGAGAGAGAGAGAGAGAGAGAGAGAGAGAGCGTTCCATCGACGTCACTATTTGACAGGAGTTGCCAGATTTTTCTGTTCGTATACGAAGTGGGTCTACTTGGTATTTTGGTACTTTGTATGTATGTATGCAGATGTGCGCTCTCGATGAAAGAACGCACAGAATAAATAGTTGATGGAAAGGAAGTGAATGACAGGAAAATGGATAAGATAGGATACAAGGAGAGATATATTTTATGTTTTTCTTCGCCAAGGGAGAGGCGCCTACGAGGGGTAAAAATGTGGTGGTGGTCTTCTTCTTCTTTTTTTTTTTTTTTTTTTTTTTTTTTTACACATCTATTTACATCTCAGTTTGACATAAGAAAAACAAACAAACAAACAAGAGCTAGAAACATCAAATAAAAAAAATAAAGAGAATAAATAAAAAAAATGTGATTTGGAGGGAAAAAGGGAATATATGTAGATGCGGTTAGGTTAGGGTCGTGTGTGCGGGCTGGTGTGATTGATGCGATAGTGTGGTAGCCTTACGAGGCTATGGGACTGAACGATCCTCTCTTCGGAAGGGACTGTTACGTAAGATTGTACGTTATTATAATTTTTGCTTCCTCTCTCTCCTCTGTCTCTTGCAGCTTCTTCCTCTTACTTCGCCTCTTCCTCCTCCTCTTCTTCTTATTTTGTCCCTTCTCTTCCTCTTCCTCCATCAGTAATCTCTTCATAGCCTCAACTTTGCTGATCCTTAAGAAACATTCTGCATCAATTCACTACGTCCATCTCTCTCTCTCTCTCTCTCTCTCTCCTCCTCTTCTCTCTCCTCCTCTCTCTCTCTCTCTCTCTCTCTCTCTCTCTCTCTCTCTCTCTCTCTCTCTCTCTCTCTCTCTCTCTCTCTCTCTCTCCTCTCTCTCTCTCCTCTCTCTCTCTCTCTCTCTCTCTCTCCTCTCTCTCTCTCTCTCTCTCTCTCTCTCTCTCTCTGAATTTTTAACCATCGGCCAGGGATTTGTTTTGGCTTTGTTACAGAGATAATACTGTTTTCTTTATGTAATCGATAACACTAAAATAGCAACACCTTTCCAGCACCAGTCTCGCTCAAATAATATGGCAGCTGCATATTGCCAGATATCAGATATTGCTAGTATATCCATGCCGTTATGTTTTTCTGATGTTGTAATGTGTCAGTAGCAGTAGTAGTAGTAGTAATAGAAGTAGTAGTGGTGAGTAATAATGGCGAATGGTAAATAATGGTGAGTAGTAGTAGAAATAGTAGTAGTAGTAGTAGTAGTTGTAGAAGAAGTAGCAGTGGTACTAATATTTTTAGGTTTTCAATTATTTATTTTTTATTTACAATGGAATGGAATGTTTACGGTGCATGGACTATGTATAACACCACCTTCACATTGTTAATACACGGTCTAGTCTGGTCTTCATAAGGCTTCTGATGTAAAACCCAGTAACTTAAGTGCCTTTCATTATTTACTGACTCATGCGGCATAGCGAATTATAAAGAATGAATGAAGTTTTATCTGTAATGAAGTAAAAAATATACCGAAAAGTTAAGTTTCTGATTAAATTTCGAAGAACTAATGACGTTTTGTTTTTGGAATAAGAATTTAGTTAAGTAATGAATAAGAAAGTTTTACCTTCTCGCTTCCATTGAAAACGTCAACAGGAAAAATATAACTTGCAAAACTTCCGAGTGAAATAAAAGATCTTAACGTTATTCTAGGAGCCCTTCACTCTTATCAAAGAAAGACAACGTAAAATTACCTTCCCCTCCCGGTTTCTTTCCAGGCGTCTCCTAAAGTCACAAGAAACCTTTGCAATTTGACGCTAGGAATCTTTTCGGCGCGTTCCTACCTTCGCTTTGATTACCAGTCCCCGAACACCTGATCCGCTACACACACACACACACAGACACACACACACAGACACACACACGCCCACACACACACGCCCACACAAAACACGCCACACACACACGCCCACACACACACGCCCACACACACACGCCCACACACACACGCACGCACACACCCACCCACCCACCCACCCACACACACAACACACACACACACACACACACACACACACACACACACCACACACACACACACACACACACACACACACACACACACATGTCACGAAATGGAACTTTTACCTTCACGAAAAATCCTCCTTATTTCAGACTCGCTGGAAAGCCAAGCCATCTCCTCAATTGCTTTTTTTTTTCTGTACCTTTAATTCAGACACAATTTTGTTTGATGTGATGATTTAGATTTTAGAACATGAGAAAATAAGGAACGAATTATAAGAAATTACGAGATATGATTTGTCATTTTTTTCTTCTTATCATTAAATTGCTACTTCTGACACAATAGTGAGCTTTTCTGGTATATTCGTATTTCTGCTATCACAAGGGATTACATTGACGTGTAGTGTCATTTATGTACAGGCGGTCGCGAGGGAAAAACAAAAATTATAAAATTATGAAATTTAAGTCGCCAGGACCAGATGAAGTGTATCCCAGGGTATTAAAGGAATGCAAGGAGGTTGTTAGTGAGTCGTTAGTGCACATTTTTAGGAAATCGGTTGAGATAGGCGATGTGCCATTATTGTGGAGGAAAGGAAATGTTCCCATATTTAAGAAGGGAGACAGAGGACTAAAGTCAAATTATCGACCCGTAAGTCTAATGTCAGTGGTAGGTAAATTATTGTAATCTGTTATTGCAAAAAACATTAGAGAGCACTTAGAAAAACATAGTTTGATCAATGATTCACAACATGGATTCACCAAGGGTAGGTCATGTCTCACCAATTTATTGAGTTTATAGGAAAGTTTATGCGACGGCAGATAATGATAAGGATTATGATATAGTATACCTGGACTTTAGTAAGGCATTCGACAAAGTACCACACGAGCGACTTTTAAATAAGGTTAAGGCTCATGGAATAGATGGGAAGGTTCTTCGTTGGATCAGAGCTTGGCTAAGTAATAGGCAACAAAGGGTTAAAATTAATGGTTCTAAATCTGAATAGGGACAGGTGACAAGTGGAGCTCCACAAAGGTCTGTTTTGGGTCCATTACTATTTTTGATTTACATCAACGACTTGGATAGTGGGATTAGCAGTGATATCAGCAAGTTTGCTGATGATACTAAGGTAGGTAGGATTATTGGATCACAGTCTGATGTAAACATATTGCAGGGAGACTTAGATAAACTTAATGAGTGGGCAGTCAGATGGCAGATGGAATTTAATATTGATAAGTGCAGCGTTATAAATGTTGGTAGAAAAAACCCTGGTAATAGATACACCATACGCAATGTATCGCTGAAAAGATCAGAAAGTGAAAAAGATCTTGGAGTAAGGGTGAGCCCAGACCTCCGACCTAAGAAACAATGTATTGAGGCTAGAGATAGAGCAAATAGAGTGTTAGGATTCATTACCGGAAGTGTTAAAAATAGAAGTGCGGACGTTATTCTGAAGCTTTATCTGGCTCTAGTCAGACCTCACTAGACTATGCACTTCAGTTTTGGTCTGCATATTACAGGATGGATATAGCTTTGTTAGAATCAGTGCAGAGAAGGATGACCAAAATGATTCAAGGGATGCGTAACTTTAGTTATGAGAAGAGATTGGAGCTATTAAAGTTACACTCACTCGAGAGACGCAGAGTAAGGGGCGATCTGATCTGTTTATAAGAGGATAAAGGGATATAATAAAGGAGAGATAGGAAAAGTTCTTACGGCTATTAACCAGGGTAGAACAAGAAGTAACGGATTCAAGCTGGAAAAGCGTAGATTTAAATAAAAAAATGGGGAAAAAAAACGGGTTTTCACAAATAGGGTGGTGAATGACTGGAATGGACTCAGTAGACAGGTAGTTAGTGCGGAGTCATTAGGGAGCTTTAAAGAGGGGCTGGATAGGTTCATGGATGGGGATGAAAGGTGAATGTAGGTAGTGTTAGGTGACAGGAACTACCACGTGTAGGCCTCACGGTCGGTCTCTTGTAGCTTCCTTATTTTCTTATGTTCTAAAATTCGAGAGAAGTCTACAATGCTACGACTATTTTCTGCCTCAAGGGAAAAAAATAAATTCGAAAAAAGTCTACAGTGATAACAGTGATATGTTGTGGCCTCACTGGAAAAAAAAATAATATAGAAAAGAGAAAAGGTGTTTTAATTGTTTGCTGGTGGAAAGAAAGAAGGCCTGACAAATATTATTGTTTTGATAACTTTTCAGCAGGCGCGGAGAGGAGGTTCAATAATTTATCTTCTCTGAGTACTTTCTCGTGGGATCTGTCAGAGTGTTGAAGTTCTAAAGTGTGTGACTGTAAAATGTAAGGACTC